>JBBBDQ010001887.1:1397500-1535000 GCA_037127315.1 Ascarosepion bandense
TTTATAAATATTTAATAATTACTTATATTTCAGTTACATCGATGAAAGAATGAAGAAAATTTAGGGTGATTCGGATGAGTTCATCTTTGCTTCCTTGCCTTGTAATTTTTTTGCAAATTAATAATAATAAAGGACCCATTCTATTTTCATTTGGCAATAAATACTCAAAATAGTATGAAATACATCATTTCTTTAAAAAAAGCTAGAATGGCCTAATAATTATGGCCGATAGTGTATATATAGGGTTTAATTATAAAATATTTTAGTTTTTCTTCATTTTAATTAAACGGTTTCTTTTTCTTTTTCATCATGTGCCGTGTCCCTTCAGGACGTAGGCAATCATGGACTTCCACCTGTCTCTGTCCCTTGTCGCTCTCTTGGTATATCTTCCAAGCCCCGCTCCGTCAACCATTTAGTCAGACCTAACAAGTACGTCTCGCGCTGCTTTCCTCTGTCTCTTCTTCCATTTATCCGACCTGTGAGTATCAAGTTCTCCAGGCCGTCCTTCCTCATTAGGTGTCCCAGGAACCTCATTTGTCTCTCATTTTTCAAATTAATCTCATGATTCAAATTAATTTTTCAATTTACCTTTCTTCTTCTGTGTCCCTTCAGGATGTAGGCGATCATGGACTTCCACTTGTCTCAGTCTCTTGTCGCTCGCAGTAATTTTTCTCTTGGTATCTCTTCCAAGCCCCGCTCCGTCAACCATCTGCTCAGACCAAGTACGTCTCGTGCTGCTTTCCACTGTCTCTTCTTCCATTTATTCGACCTGTGAGTATCAAGTTCTCCAGGCCTTCCTTCCTCATTATGTAATTCCCAGGAACCTCACTTGTCTCTTCCTGATATTTATTATCAGTTTTCTTCTCGTTTGCATTCTTTCCAACACATCATCGCGTCGTACACGTACTTTGTCGATGGTATCCTCAGATTTCTTATTATCCAAAAATATGTTGATTGTTTTGATCAGCGATTATTGTGAATTTGTATAATGATGTACATGTGATTAGAACACTTGACGAATTTCGGACAACATCGATGTTCGACTGGCGGTCTGTTTCCTTCTTGAAACATCGACATTTTATGCAAGGATTAACGCTGTCATGAGCGTAAAGATGATTCCTTTTGAAAAGTGCAGAGAGTTGGTTAAAAGCATTAATGCGATTAGTTGAGACATGCGTTAATAACATTATGTTCGATTCATCTTTGATAAAAATAATTGCTTGGCAACGGATGATAAAATACGAAATAAATGTTTATGACAATTCAAGACATTTTCATCAAAGTCAAAGCTACATCAAGATCTAGCTAGCTAGCTAGCTCATTCTGTTCATATCTATCTATCTATTTGTAAAAATATACTCATTTATAATCTGAGAGAATGTAAAAAGTTACTCAAAGCGCCTATAAAACAGACTAATATACATAATAAAAAGTCCAAGAAAATCGGTTGAATTCCCTTCATTTCGTGACTTTGCACTACACATGAAGGAATTCTAAAACTGAAAAATAATTAATTGTTGAGCGTTTTTATTGTTGCCAACACTGCTTGTTTATAGATACGTAATTTAGAATAAAGCACGTTTCGTTTTTTTTGCCTTGATAAAGTCAATCACAGGAAGAAACGCGTGGGCGATTTAAATACAGTTTTCCTCTTGTCTTCTTTTTATTTAACTATCCTATCTATCTATCTATCTATCTATCTATCTATCTATCTATCTATCTATCTATCTATCTATGTGCTCTCATTATCTATCTATCTATCTATCTATCTATCTATCTATCTATCTATGTGTTCTCATTATCTATCTATCTATCTATCTCATTTTGTTCATAACTATCAACCTATATAATTTTGTTCATATCTATTTATCTATCTATCCACACACACACACACACACACACACACACATATATATATATATATATATATATATATATATATATATATATATATCTTACGGACATATAACGTTCAAACATCGTTCCCGAATGATAGCCGATGTCAAGCCACGTCGGAACTACCTGTAGCTAGTTGAGTGAACGCTTGTGAATTCCAGGAGCTGAAAGCTTGAATCTGATGTCGGTGTATTGATTAATGCCATGGAACTGTTAATCAAAAAACCGAGTTCCAATTGAGTTCATTGTATCTATTTAAGTGAAAATAGGTATGAATCCACCTTTTCTGACCCAAGTAATCCGAATCCGAATGGGTGTGTAGGTGATGTAACAGTCAGCGACCTATTCTGGCTTTAATTGTAGGTGAGAATAAAAACAAAAAGGTCCAACATCTTGATATTTTTTATGTTGATTCTAAGCTTCGGCTAACAGGAGCCATCTTCAGAGAGGTTGCAGGGATTTTAACATCAAGACATCCACCATCACATAAACATTGCTATGCAACGATAACAGTCACCGAATAACAGACGGAGTTCGTAAATCTGTAAAGGTGACTGTTATCGTTGCTTAGCAAAGATTTATGTCAACACAAGATGAAATCATCTTTGATGGTGGATGTATTTATGTTAACGTCCCTGTAAACTCTCGGAAGATGGCTCATGTGAGCCAAAAGCTTAGAACCAACATAATAAAAACATTATCCAAATGTTGCACCTATTTTTTCTTTATTTTCTCCTGAAATTAAAACCAAAATACGATGTTTAGAACGCACCATGATTTAACATAATATACATTCATTGTCTCTTATATTTAACAGTATATGTTTAGAAAATTATCTGCTGCATGGATACACTAAATATATATATATATATATATATATATATATATATATCCGCAGACAGATCTGTTTCGCTGTATCACAGCTCATCAGTACGGCTAGACAGCCGATTGCTTTTTACCCAGGATTGAAACCTGATTGAATTGCCGTCATTCGGCGATTCTACCTCTGAGCCACGGGCGCTCGGTAGAAGGCGGCACATTTTTAGCGTGTATATTATCGTTATACACGCCCAATAGCAGTGAGTGGTCTAATTCAATGAACGATATATATATATATATATATATATATATATATATGTGTGTGTGTGTGTGTGTGTGTGTGTGTGTGTGTGTTGTTTTGATGGTTGGTTGTTGTAACGGTTATCAGCGCATAAAGTGAAATTGCTACACCAAATTCAAATTTTGGTCGATTCTGCTTTATTCAATTTGTCGTAATGTCTTTGACAATGCTTTGAATCAATGTTTCTCGATCTTATATTTTCTTGTCGTTCATTTGTGGTGTCAACCAATTTCAGACTCACATAAACACAAAGGTAAATTGCATGTAACAAGTAAAAGATTTTATTTACAAAAGGAAAATATAAGAGAAAATATAAATTCCGACTTATTACTGCTCCTGGTGTCTGTCTGTCAGCTTGTCTTGAATTTCAGACATACTGTTAATAATCTTTCTAGTGGTTCCTCACTCATGTTTTCTTTATTTGCTTTCTTTTTCTTTTCTTTTTTTTTTCTTTCCTTAATCATCTCATCCCAAGCAAGGCATTCTACTGCCACTTTTGCGCAGGGGTTTACATAGGAAAAAGTGATGAGAAAGAAGGGTTAGTTATATGGAATATCAGGAGGAGGGTAATAGACGGATGAGGATACCGTGGATGGGGGTGGAATAAATGAAAAAAGAGCTCGTGAGAATGGATGCGTGTTAGTGTAATAGGAGATGTCTATTGACCTTACATTTAAATTACTGGAGATTGTAGCTGTCGGGGAAGCAAGTATATGGAAGGGAATTTCACAGGCGGAAAGTGTGTGAAAAGTAGCTATTAGAGTAGAAATTGCGGTTACATGTTATCGGTTTCACTGTAAAAGAGTGGGACCTAGTTGCCAATCTAGTAGCTTGTGTAAATTCGTACATAGGAGCACAAGTGAGCTAAGTTAGTTATTTAGATTTCTGTAACTTCTTCATTTTAGTATCCTCGAACTGTATTTGGTATTTTGGGTTTTTCTTTTTGTTGATGACCATGCATTCTGTTTTCTTGAAGTTTATGGTTACATCATTCTTTTCACTTTTTTCTGCTACCTTTTGTAGGAGGTCTTGTAGTTTTCTTGTTGTGTCTGCTACCAACACTGTATCACCTGCGTATCTTGCATTTTATATTTTTCTGATTTTGTGCTGGATATAGGTATCATCAGAATGTTCTAACGGACACCCTTTTTTATATAAACAGGGCGGGATCACCACTGGTCTGCATGGGGTTAAAGTGAGAGCAACAAATATGGTGGGTAAACAGGAGATACCAAAAAAAGTGATGGGAAAGAGGTGTTAGTTACACGGGATGTCTGGAGGAGGGTAATAAACGGATGTGAATACCGGTGTAATGGGGGTGGAGTGAATGGAGAAAAGAGCTTGGGAGAAAATATAAGAGTTATATGAGGGATTCTTTTTAATCGTATCACCCCGAGCAAGGCGGTAACGCCACTGAAGTGCAGGGGGCAACATAAGAGTAAAATATTAAGTAGAAGAGAGCGAAGGGGAAGACGAACTAGTTAGAAAGGAGCAAGAGAAGGATGGGAATACAAGTGTGATGAGAGTTGCAAAGGTGGAGAGAAAGGGAAAAATAAAGCGAACGTATCTTTTCTTTTATTAACGTTGCAGATGAGGTGTATATCATGTCTTAAGTTAAATTCTGAAAGAAATTAATATCGAATAAAGCAAGTGGACACTTTAAACATTAGGAATTCGAATTATGTTCTTGGGCAAGTCACATAATGTTGGAACGCAAAAGGTTTACTCGAAAATCGGACATTATTTTCCAATCATCCTAAGAATACGATTGTCTTGAATGCCTCATACATTACATAAGATGACATGCATTTAGATTTCTCAAAATATAGGGTATTTGTGGTCGAGTTCTTCACAACGCTTATCATTGTCTTCCCTCTGCTGTTGCCTGGTAATGAATTCACATGTCCCAGTTGATAAAATCGTTTAGAATTGATCTGTAGAAGTAGGGAGATAGTTAATGTTTATTGAGTTGGCCTTATGTCAGACATAACCAAACTTCTGACAGCTTACAGGTTTTATCCAGAATTATGAGAAGGTTATCAGAAAGTGGATTTGTGGAAGAATAAAAGTATACCTTTTGTATGTTTGAATAGGAATTTATTAATAAAAAAGAATAACATGAATTGCTAAGAGTTAAATGTTCAATGAGAAACAGTAGTAAGAATTTAGAGTATCAAGAGTTCGTAGTAGTAACTTATGACGATATAGGTAGGAACATACGTACATATGTATGCATGTATGTATGTATGTTATGGGGAAACACAACTATTCCTCAGATAATGGACTCTCCCTCCTATATTAAGAAGAGTTAACAGAAAGTACTTAGAAAGTCCATAGGAGTTCTTTAGACTTCTATTAGAGTTCAATAGAACTACTAGGCAGTAGATATTAGTTGGCAGTTAGCCGAATACTAAGGAGTCAGCTTTCAGTGTAAGATTACCAAGTTCCTAACATTTTGGGTACGTTAAGTCGATTAGCAACTGACATAGCCAGATTATAACCTTCAGTGCGAAAACTACTCCTCAGCAATGTATGTATGTATGTATGTATGTATGTATGTATGTATGAGCGTTTTTGTTGGGTAGGAATGTATTTGATGTATTCGCTCAGTCTTAAAGTGTTCCGTGCAGTTATCAAGTATAAGAAAAGGCAGATGGGTGAATCGTGAGAACAAAGAGTTGAGGAAGAAAGAAAGAGATAACAATAACAATGATCGCTTGATATTTTTCAAGGGTACGTGTTAATTACGCTCGTTTCATTTTTCTTTGTCGACAGTCGAATTTGTTCCGTCTTTTATTTCGTTTGTGGGGCTCGAAAGAGTCATTTGGGAATTAATTTCCGGATGTGATTCTGGCCTTTCCACTGTAGGACAAACAAACTTCGTGTCGGCTCGCTAAAAGGGTCCGTAAAAGAATTTGCTTCTGATAATTGAAGATTATTTGAATTTTGTTTTTAGATGTTTCCTAGTTTTCTATTGGCCGTAAAACATTTCGCATCGAGGTGTGAGATTTTGCGAGATTTGTGTGTGCTAAGCAGGTTTTGTAAATTCGGGTAAATTCGTTTTATTCCTAACAAAATCAATTGGTCAGTGTTTAGCATTTGAATTTTAAATCTAGGTTTTTTTGTTTTTGTTTTTTTACGACTGATCCAAAAGTGACTTGACCAAATTAGTTGTGAGTTCAACTCCTGGCCAAAGCAGAGGGGACAAAAGTTAGAGGCTTGAGTTACAAAAAAAAAAAAAACCCAAAAAGAAACAAAAATAAATGAATAAATAAAAATGAGATATTCAACAGCACTGTAGTGTAATCGATAGTGGCATAGGTTAGTGAATTTCAGTCGAATTCATTACATACATATACGTGGGAATACTCTTGGGAAAAGTGTGAATCTTTCCCTACTCCCCCCATCTATAGCTAAATAGCAGAAAAGAGTCGGTTTTATAGCCTTGGCTGGCACCCAGTCTACCGTAATAAGAATTGGCAACCTACTGCGGGAAAATCTTCACACAACATGCGGTTGGGAGCCGCTTGTGCAGCCAAAAAGTCTCATGAATTTTATCTAGGGAAGAAGCCGTTTCACCCCCACCCCGCCAAGATGAATGCCGTTGCAAGTCGTAGTACAAAACTATGGCGCGTTGAATTAAAACAACCTACCCAAATAGACTAAAAAAAGGATTCAGTTCGAAATTCCAACATATAACATCTGATAAGGCCGAAACTTACAACGGCCGAAAAGTCATGAATATGGAAATAAAGATCAGGTACACAGTCTGAAAATGTCAGTCAGTTAAGTGCCATACGTGATACACGCTTTGGGCGATCATGTCTCGAAAGAGACATGACTGACTAGACAGAAGATTATCCCGCGGTAGGTTCGCATTGCATTCTGCGGTAGACTGGTTGCCAGCCAAGACTAGAGAACCCAATCTGTCCTATCATTTAACCGATAACTGGAGGAAAGAGACGGATTCATTCCTTTCCCAAGGCTATTTGTGCGTAAGCGAATGCAAGGAATTCAACTGGAATTCAAACTCGGCTCCCCAATTTGTCATTCCGAGCCGATATCCATTGCACAACAGCAATGTAAATCGTGTAAATAGTTACAATACGTCGTCTCAGAAATACAGGCAGAACTTTTGAGAATACAATGAAACACTCAATAGAACTTTATTCTGTAGGATAATACCGAGTTGACACTGCTCACTGATCATATATTGAAGCTAATATTCAGTGGATATCATCAATTTTTTTACCTGGTTTCAAACGAATATGATATTCGTACATTCGTAATATTTTTTAGGTATGTGAATTATTATTCAGTTATCATTGTTTTCTTTTCTCATTTCCTTATCAGAACACATTTAGTATTTTCTTCTTTTTCAAAATATCGATTTGTTTTTTTACGTGCAACAAATGTGCACGCTCGCAACCGTAGACTCATATTAGAACCCACATTGTGCAACATGATATCACTGGACTAAAGTTGATATTAGATTATAATTGCGTAGAGTGAATTCATTCAATAAGCATTATTCGCCATTTTGGTAAATAGGAACATGATTTACTTACTGCATGCAGGAATAGACTCCCGCCTATATTTCACGATAAGTCTTTTGTCCACACATAATTTTTATTTATCCTTAATAATTTGAAAGAGACTTTCCATCTTAATGAATATAATTATTCATCACAATGGGAGGAAAAGGAAATGAAAAATGTACTTCATTTTGACAGACGTGGCATTAAAAAAGAACAAAATAATGTTGTCTCCCAGAAGGCATGTCATGGTTCATACAAAGGTCGTGATTCCAGCAGACCAATTGGTAATGCACAAATACAAAAACGCGACAGCGTGCACACACACACACACACACACACACACACACATATATATATATATATATATCGAAATAGTTTACTCGGTTCATTCAGTGAGATAAAAGTAATTATATTTTAGTCAATAAACTTACTGAGTATCATGTTTAGCTAGATCTTTTTATTGTGTAATAGATTTATCTTTTTCATTCAACTATTTATGACTACCATGTTACCCACGCATTTACGCATCGTTCATTCACTAATGAATGTGAACACTCTCGGCTACTGGCGTGTATTCACGTTGTGTATATAACACGCAAAAATCCGACTATTTCCACCGAACGCTGATATGTTAGGGGTAGAGTAGCGGACTGATGACAATTCGGTTCGGCTTAAATTCTGGCCAGAAGTAATTGAATGCCTGACCGTACTGATGAGCTGTGACACAACCAAACAGGACTGTCTACAGATGACTATATATATATATATACGTGTACCCAGGTGTGAGAGTAGCTGTGTGTAAAAAAAGAAAACTGTGAGCAAATTTTATTATTAAACTGACTATATATATATATATGAAGTAAGGTAAGTTAATTATTCAAATAAATCTATTGTTTAAAGTAAATATATATTTCATATAACATAAGGTAAATTAATTAAAATAATTTCTTTTATTTAAACTGAATATATATATATATATATATATATATATATATATATATATATATATATATATATACTGTAATGGTTGTTACAATGTTTTTATAAATTCAGAGTATCACTACACAAAAATTTTCGCGTTTCGAAGCCAGCCCATTATGTGGTTGGCTTCATCTTCAGGTGATTTTTAGAAATGAGAATTATCTAGTTGAAAAGCCCGTTTATTTGAGTTGGATTTGGGTTTTTTTTGGGCGGGGGTTGTTAGATGGGTTTGTCTGTATTTTGAGTTCTGTTGACCATTTTAAGGTCTTAGGGTTAAGTGTTTGTTTGTGGCTGTGTTCCGGATAGATTAATCTATTTATCTTGTGAGGGTTTAGGCTGCTGGCGCCTTGCGTGTTGTTAATTGGTTTAGGGGTTGGTAGGTCTTGTTTTATTTTGGGGTTGGTTTCTTCTTAATTTAATTTATGTTATTTTGTATAGGGGTGTGTGCTTTTTTTGTTTTTTATTTTTTGTTTTTTATCGTGTCGATGTTTTTATTTATTTATCTACTCTTCTGCTGCAACTGCATTATTTGTTGTTGGTATTGTATAGCGTTTGTTTTCTTTTTCTGTTTATTTATAGGGTTGGTTGTGTGTATTTTTTGTGTTTTTTGCGGGGTTTCGTGGGTGGGGCGTTTTTTTGTTTATATATATATATATATATATATAATAGAAAATAAGATAAGTTAATTAGGAAAATACTTTTATTATTTAAACTGAATATATATATAATATAAAATAAGGTAAGTTGATTATTATAATAATTTTATTATTTAAACTGAATATATATATAATATAAAAAAGTAAATTAATTATTGAAATAATATAAAAAATAATTAGTCATATTTATTTACCTCACACACACATATATATATATATATATATATATATGTGCATATATACTTATATACATTATATACACGCATTATTTATTTATATACATATTATACAAATGTATCCATCCTCCTACAGAAGGTAGCTGAAGAGAGTAAAAGAAAGAACAACAAATAAACTGCAAAAAAAACGAATTCATGCTCATCAGCAAAAAAGGCACCTCAAAATCCCAAATTCAGGTGTGGGATAGTAAAATGAAGCAGATACAAAAATTTAAATACCTGGGAACTGTTCTCACAGAAGACAGACACTGCTACACAGAGATCTGAATGCGAATTGGCATAACGAAGGAAGCATTCCAGGAGTTGAGTAAAGTATTAAGAAACAGGAAATTTTGCTAGAAACAAAGAAGAGAGTACTTGATTGCTATGTGATGTCAGTTCTTCAATATGGCAGTGAATGCTGGAAAATATTATCAAAACTGGAAGCAACTGAAATGTGATTCTACAGAAGGATGCTGCGGATATCATTGATCGGGTATGTCAGCAATGATGAGGTTTTGAAAGGATGGAAACGAAAAGAAAAATAATACTGAGCATCAGGAAGAGACAGCAAAACTTCCTAAGACATATAATGAGGAAGGAGTGCTTGGAGAAGCTGACACTAACAGGCCAAATAGAGAGAAAAAGAGACAGGGAAAAACAGTGGATAACATATTTGAAAAACCCGATCAGGTGGATGATGGAACGAGGCTTGTGTGGTGTAACAGGAAAAAGTGTGCTAAGAGCCACCAGGGATAGGGAGATGTTGAAAACCAAGATCGCCTACGTCCTGAAGAAGAAGATTATGCAAATATAGCCAATATATATATATATATATATATATATATATATATATATATATATGTGTGTGAGTGTGTGTGTGTGTGTGTTTCTTTTAATAAGTTGGATAATAATTCTGTTATCTTCGTCTATAGTTTAATTTTCTTCAGATTTTAAATTCATGAATATTTTAATGTTCTTTTACTGAAAAATATTAAATATTCTAACACTATTTTTCTCTTGTATATAAATGCATATTGCAAAATAAAATCCTTCCATTAACATTGACGATAACCATCATGGGACTAAATACGGTATTAAAATGTTTTAGTTCTGCATTTATGCGTATGAATATATAAAAGAATGAATATATATATATATATATATATATATATATATATAAGTATAGACGTCCAGTCCGTTAACAGCTGTGGTCAACATCTTTGCGACTGGTTTGAATACCCCCGACTGAGATAACGCCAATACCTCTGTCCTGACTCTTTTTCCCTTTTTCTTTTTCCTTTTTTCTTATTTTTCTTTTCAGTTAAATGAAATGCTTATTCCGGCAAAATTTTTTATACCAAATGGAAGGAATATTGTGAGGTCTGATGAAATGAGCTAATTTAGCTTATTGAAATGAATTATAATTTATAAACACTTTAAATGACCTGTTGAATTTTCCTTTATATATATATATATATATATATATATATATATATATATATATATACTTTAAAAACAAGGAATTTATTTTTAATCTTAAGAGCTTTTTTGTCCAATATCTCACCAGGAGAAAGTCGTTGGAATCACAAATCAAACCAAAAACACCAACGAAAATGAAGAGCAAAAAAATGGGGAATGCCAATATATATATATATATACATTTTACATATATATATATACATTTTACACACATATATATATATATATATATATATATATATATATATATATATATATATGTAAAATGTAAAGTACTTGATATATTAGTCAGGTAAATTCCGATAGACGAACTCAAAAGAACTCTATGTTAAATTTATTTATGTAATTTAACAGAGTAATATAATTTAATACTTTTTTTATAGATATTCTACAATTTTATGTGTAATACGTATTTCGCCGCTGACCTTGCTGCTCGTCAGACCCAAATTTGTGTTTGTTTAGCTCTGACGAGCAGCAAAGTCAGCAGTAAAATACGCATTACCCATGAAATTGTAGAATATCTAAAAAATATTTTCTAAAATACATATATACACACACACACACACACACACATATATATATATATATATATATATATATATATATTGAAATGGTTAATATTAATAGTGTGATAGTGAATATTTGATTACGTACATTTTCGTTTATAGTGCTTTGTCGACTATATATTTTATTATAATCGATTGGGCACATTTGTGATAAATAGAGCTTCACACATTACACTCTGCAAGAAAATTAGAAATAGCATTCTGTACTGTTCGACATTCATGCTTAAAGTTCCACTACACATATTTCAGAGTGTTTATAAATCTGCTGACTATGCAAAAGAATCGAAAATTGTTGGATGATATATCAGGTCGACATCATGGTGTTTACTAATGATGGCGAAATTATGTATCCATTCATCTTCTAACGGCACCAGAGACTCAACATGGAAACCTACACCAAGTCCCTTCATAGTTAGTTTTACACCGGCTCAAGGGAGTGGCATATAGACGGCTCCTTGTCTAGCAACCAGATTCTGCACCAGTCACACAAGCAGCAGAATCCGGTCAGACAATTTCTGCGACCACAGCATCTCTTCCATATGGCCACCTACCTACCCCAATCTACAAACTCCTTGATTACTATGCGTGCCAAGCAATTGATCAAAAGACAAACAAAACTCCTTGCAACACCAAAGATGTAATAAAGTCAATGATTATGGTAGCATTCATTATCTTAATCAAAAAGACTGTCCTAAAGAGGTGCAGGAGATTCCGAAATCGTCGAGAGGGCATGGTTGAAGCAAAATACGAATTTACTGATTAAATTTACTCTTTAGTAGTTTAAGATATTTTTATGTAATTTTGGTTAAATATATCTGTTAAAATGAGATACCAGTGTTATATTTATTTTTGCGTAATGTAGACGAAAATTTATCCATCACATATACAATTAAGAATAATACATTTTAAAAATTATATTTTAGGCAACATCTATATTACGCAAAAATGAAAATAACACTGATATCACATTTTAACAGATATATATACCAAAATTACTTTAAAATATCTTGAAATACCTAAGAGTAAATTTATTCAATAGAATCGCCATTGGCTTCAACCATGCCCTTTATGTATTTTTTTTTAATCATATCACCCCGAGCAAGGCGGTAACGCCACTGATGTGCAGGGGACTACGTAAGAGTGAAAAGATTGGAAAAGAGAAAGCCGGAAACCACATCCTAAACAGGAAACAAGGGATGAGCTTCTTCACCTGTTCAATAGACGTGGATGGAGTGTGAACCAGACAATAGTTTAGTCTATCTACTCCAATTGAAAAAAATATAAAAAGAAAAGAGTGAAAAGATTGGAAAAGAGAAAAACCGGAAACTACATCCTAAACAGAGAACAAGGGATGAGTCTCTTCACCTGTTTAATAGACATGGGTGGAGTGTGAACCGGGCGATAGTTTAGTCTATCTACTCCAATCAGATGGCTTTTGAAATACCTGTAATTCTTCTAGATGGTTTCCTTGTTTAAGCTGGTGACTGTGTGCCATGTTTCTTGACGTCATTTAATTGTTAATGTTGCAAACAAACAGGCGCTTATTTTTGGCAAAGAATGAAAGCAGCTGAAATTTCGCATTGTTTCGCAAAGATGTCGTCCAATATATAACATTCAAATGAATTATTTTTATTATTAACTAACTAGAGATTGCTGAGTAAAAACGAATTAAGTAAGGGTCGTTGACGTCAAGTTCTGTTTGTCAGAGAAAGTTGAAGGTTTAGCAATATTAATGATTTCCTCCTCGATCAGAGATGAGCGGGATAATTAGTCGAATTATAGATTTTTGTTAAATAATAAAGACATGAAATAACATTATAAAGATATAAAATCGACATTTTTTTCCTGTAGCAAAACTCTGCACCGATGGAAAGCCAACACAAAATTAATTGACGTTGAAATAATTATCATGAAAAAGAATAGAAATTTTGGCATCCAGCTACATGAATATCTAAAAATATGTATTTATGTAGATGCGACCATAATTTTAATTGGCCTGCAAACAATACAACTGACAAGACATTCATTTTACAAGCTCTTTATTTTTACACAGAGGGTTTTATGTACACAGATATACAAGAATATCTGTATTCGCTTTTGATAATTATTCAAATATATGCGTGCCTATATCTACGTATTCAAATGTGAATTGTTTTCCTTAATTGAAAGGTAATTACCATCAATCGACGAGAATCACACTGTGTGAGATTAGTTTCTCCCCGGAAAATAGGATTAATATATATAGGAAATAAAAACAAACCCGTAAAAAAGGTGAGGATAATCCCCAAAATTTATCTAATTAATATAAAATATAGACAGAATCAGAGAGCTCAATGGATATTATACAAAGTAATTGGATGAATAAGGAAGAAAACCCAACACATTATTAAACGGTTATAAATCAGAGTTTAGTTTTTTAGTTTGGAGAAATAGTCTGAACTTTTTATAACTGCCGAAATAAATTTTGAATGTAACCGCTTAATTATGTTTTGAGTTTTCTTCTCTCTCTCTCTCTCTCTCTCTCTCTCTATATATATATATATATATATATATAGACCGTATTCTGATATATATATATATATATATATATATATATGTTCAACTTAGAATATGGATAAATGAAACTTTATATTAACATGCTTAAGGAAAATAATAATTGACGAGATATTAAAATAAGTAACTTGCTATATAAAATTGTTTGTAAGAAATAGATGGATATTAAAAATAAATAACTTGCTATATAAAATTGTTTGTAAGAAATAGATGGATATTAAAAATAAGTAACTTGCTATATAAAATTGTTTGTAAGAAATAGATGGATATTAAAAATAAGTAACTTGCTATATAAAATTGTTTGTAAGAAATTTTTTTTTTTTTTTTTTTTTTTTTAATCATTTCACCCCGAGCAAGGCAGAAACGCCACTGATGTGCAGGGGGGTACATAAATGTAGAAAGATTAATTAGAAAAGAGTGAGGAGTACAAGCTAGTTAGAAAGGAACAATAGAAAACTGAGAAAGCAGGTGCAATGACAGGTACATGGGCGGAGAGAAAGGGAAGGTTATACAGGGGAGGGGAGAGAGCTAGAGGCCAGTGGTTAGTAGGTGAGTATTAACTTTGCTTTTAAATTTCTGGAGGTCGTAGCCGTCAGGAAAGCAAGAATACGGGAGTGAGTTCCACAGGCGGGAAGTGCGAGAGAGGAAGCTGCTGGAGTAGAATTGTCGTCTGCGTTTGGCTAACCTGACTGTGAATGGGTGGGACCCAGTTGCCAGTCTGGTTGAACGGGTAAACACCTGTTGAGGAGGCATCAGTGACTTAAGCTCATCCGAGCAGAAGCCATGAAAATATTTATAGAAGAGACAGAGGGAGGCCACATTTCGACGATGGGAAAGTGGCTGCAGACGAGTCGCCAGATCAGAACCTATCACATTACAGACTCTCCTTTGGAGCTTGTCGAGAACACTGAGGAGAACGGCAGGGGCACCTGACCATAAATGGCAGCAGTACTCCATGCACGGACGGATGGTTGACTTGTATATATGCAGGATGGATTCAGGTGGAAAAAACATCCTGGATCGACATAGTGACCCAATCTTCTTAGCAGTAGATTTTGCTATGGATTCAATATAGTGCTTCCATTTGAGGTCTGAGGACAGGGTAAGTCCGAGGAGGCGTAGTGTATTACTCTCCGGGAGAATCATCTGGTCCATGCTTATGGGAGGCAGAAGAGGTTGCCTGTAATGGTTGACAGACAACAGCTTGGTCTTCGAGGAATTGAAGTTGACAAGCCACTTCTTGCCCCAGTTCACCACAGAGTGTAGATCCCGCTCAAGGTCAGCAGCGAGATTTTGTCTGTCCGCCACGACAGGTTTCTTACTGGAGCGGGAGTATATTGTAGTGTCATCTGCGTAGATGCCTACTTGGGACCTGATCTCATCTGGGAGGTCGTTGATGAAAATAAGGAAGAGCGTTGGGCCCAGGATAGAGCCTTGTGGGACACCAGCATTCGTGCTGTAGGACGAAGAGGCACGCCCATTCAGAACGACCTTCATTTTGCGGTTATTTAAGAAAGATTGGATTAGGTCAAGCAGGCGACCGGTAATACCATAACCGCGTAGTTTGCATAGGAGGCCAGGGTGCCAAACCCTGTCGAAAGCCTTGGAGATATCCAGAGCAACCGCGCGAGCCTCGTCAGACTCATCAAGGGCCTGTAGCATGTACTCCGTTACAGTAGTTAGCAGGTCGGCTGTGGACCTGTCAAATCGGAATCCATATTGCCTGTCGGAGAACAGTTTGTGGGCGGTGAGATGATGAACTATTTCAGCATTTATTATAGCCTCGAACACTTTCCCGAATATTGGTAGAAGACTGATCGGGCGATAGTTGGATGGGTCCGAGGGTTCACCACAGTTCTTAAAGACAGGAACGACTGAGGAGAATTTCCAGCATGCAGGAAAGCAGGAAGCAGAAAGGCAGTAGTTAAACAGTTTAGAGAGGACAGGGGAAAGTTCAGGGACACACCTCTTAAGGACTATCACCGGGATTCCATCGTCTCCACACGCCTTATGGGGGTCGAGTTTTGAAATTACTCTGGATACTATTGTCGGGGTAATATATACGTCATGCAGTTTGGCCTCAGTTCTAATAGGGAAGTCGGGTGGGTGCACTCCGGACGAGTCGAGTGTGGAGTTGGATGAGAATCTGCGGGCAAAGCACTCAGCTTTCTCAGCAGATGACGTGAGAACGTCAAATCCATGGATTAAGGGAGGTATTGAGGATTTCCTATTGTTGAGCACCCGTTTACAAATCCTCCAATAGTCCTTGGAGCCGAACTTGCGGTCAGCTATGTGCTGTCGCATTCTCTCCGCAAACAACTGTTTGGCGTCATTTAGGGTTCTCTTGCACTCACTGCGAGCGGATGTGAACAGGCGCCTATTGTGATCAGTTGGCTGTCTCTGGAATAGATGGAAGTAATGGTTCCTGTGGGCAATGGCGGCTGAGCAGGCCGGAGAGAACCACGGAGAGGAATGAGGTTTTAAGCAATACTTCCTGGTGGGTATGAAGGCATCAATGCCAGCTTTCACCCATGACGAGACCTCAGAGGCACAGTCATCAACTGATAGATGGATATTAAAAATAAGTAACTTGCTATATAAAATTGTTTGTAAGAAATAGATGGATATTAAAAATAAGTAACTTGCTATATAAAATTGTTTGTAAGAAATAGATGGATATTAAAAATAAGTAACTTGCTATATAAAATTGTTTGTAAAAAATAGATGGATATTAAAAATAAGTAACTTGCTATATAAAATTGTTTGTAAGAAATAGATGGATATTAAAAAGATGGGATAATTATAGTAGGAAGTAAATTAGAATAAAAATAAAACGTTATATAAACTAAAAGTTTTGTAAATATTAAAATTAAATACGCACGGATAAAAGGAATAAATTTTCTGAAAAGCCCCTTTAAGTTTGAATGAAAAAAACAAAAATTTTCTTTCTTTCCTCATCTCTTTTCTGTTTTCTATGAGAAGAGGTCAATATATGGAGAAAGCAGAACATATTTTTGGTACAAGAATGGATACATCAAATGTAATAGTATATAGTGAAAAGCAATAAAAAGAAAAAGGAAAAAGAAAAAGTAAATTAGGTTAAAAGTCGGTTGACACTTTGGCCGTTAGGAATGAAAAAAATGAAGAAGAAAAAAAGGTAAAACGTAATTATTTATTCCCTGAATATAGAAATTACTGGCCAAATTTCGAAGTGAATATTTATTCTGATGAGTTAAAAGGAAGACACACATAAATTTTATATCATCCCACATACATAAAAAGCAAGCAGATTTTTTTTTGTATTTAAACGTAAGTCAATTTCACAACCAACATTCAACATTGACAGTTGACGAGATAGAAATCCCAAAACATAGAAACTTCCGTGTCGCAATGTATTTTAATTCATAATTACATGATTATAGTATTGTTATGGTGAAACACCCATATTCCCCAGATAATGGACTCTCCCTCCTATATTAATAAGAGTTAACAGGAAGATAACGAGAGAAAATCTTAGAAGTACTTGGGAAGGTCTTAGGATTTCTTGGAAGTTCATGGGAATTCTTCAGACTTCTATTGGAGTTCAGTAGAACTTTTAGGCAGTTGATATTAGTCGGCAGTTAACCGAAAGGTGTCAGCTTTCAGTGGAAGATTACCAAGTTCCTAACATTTACGTTAAGTCGATTAGCAACCGACATAGCCCGATTTTAACCTTAAGTGAGAAAACTACTCCACAACGATTATGCTCTACAATATTTATTGTATTGAGATCACTTATTATAAAAAAAGTAAATGCCAGGGAACTCAGAATCCTAAAACTTTCGGTCCTCTTAACCTGGATATATATATATATATATATATATATATATATATATATATATATATATAGTGCATCGAGGCAGCAGATAATTTTCAACTTTACTACAACCACGCTCTCCCGTAAACTTACCTGTCAACTTTCTGATCAGAGTAAAATTAAACAACATATCTCAGAAAAACATAACCATGTAGGCAATATCAGACAGATTTTACTCAACAATACAATAATCCTCACTCATACACACAGTAAAAAGAAACTTCAGATATTGGAGTCAATCTACATTAAATCCAAAAACCCACACTTAATAAAATTACGTTTAAATCTGGTCATAACACATTACATTGCATTTGAATACATGGTTCTGTTGTCATTTCGCGCTATCACGCTGTGTGATGCCATAGAAACGCATTGCAAATTTGCGAACTGCGTTTGCTATTTTTAGCTACTGTTGCCGTTGCTTAGAGGAGTTTTATATCAACACACAATAAAATCGTCGCTGATGGTGGATGTTTTTGTCTTAACGTTTTTGTAACCTCTCTGAAGATGGCTGATGAGCCGAAACCTTCGAACCAACTTAATGAAAAATTATCCAAATGTTGGAGAATTTTTGTCTTTATTTTCACCTGAAATTAAAACCAACATACGATGTTTAGAATGGCTCATGATTAAACATAATAGACATTCATTGTCTCTTATATTTAACAGTATATATATATATATATATATATATACATATTGACATCCGCAGACAGATCTGTTTCACCGTATCACAGCGCATCATTGCGGTTAGACTCTACCCCTGGGCTATGGGCGTTCGGTGGAAGTAGGCAGATTTTAGCGCATATGATTATACGCGCCCAATAGCTAGAGCGCTCTAATTCATTTCACTGAATGAGCGATGCGTACATGCCAGAGTAGCTATATATATATATAACGCACAACCACTACGGCCCCTCATTTCCCAGATTCGAATACCTATCTACGAACTATCATAGTTTTTTAATGATATTATTACCCTTACCCACCTACCAATTACACAATCACACCAAACCATAAATTATCTTAAATTCTAAAAGCTATACAATTTTCCCAAATTGTTAGCGCCACTCGAGGTCGAAAATTTATTTACAAACCGCCCCGTCGCTCAAATTGTCGACGTAATTCTCAAATCCCTGTATAAACATCATTCCATTCCACCTTTATCCATCAAATCAAACATGCTCAAAATATTTGCGCATATCCTAACACCGAAAATCTCTTTCTATGATCATAATGATAATATCTACACCCAAACTAACGGTGGTAATAGAGAAAATTCTCTCGGTCCGAAAAAAACGATGTTTAAAAAGTCACTAAACCTAAAATATATCTTTGCTATGTAGACGACATTTTTATTTTAGCGAAAAACAAACAAGAAATTGATAATCTCAAAACCACATTCTTAAAAAAAGATCTCTATCCTTAACTTTACTTATGAACTTAATCAATAAAATAAACTCCCAATCTATGTTCCCGTATGATTCAATAATAACACATACGGTACTACATTATCCAAAAAGCCATCAGCCGAAACTCTTAATTTTAAGACTTAATATCCACTTAGACATAAAATAACTGTTGTTCAAAACAAATTGCTAAAGAGGACACAAGAGTCAGATCACATAAAAAAAATGGGGTATTGTTGCCGCATTCACCGAAGCGGTCCAATTATCTCTTTCCTGGTTCGACAAAGATCAAAAGCGTTTACATGTCTTTGTAGGTGTTGAACTTTTTCCACCCTACCCCTCTCTTCCACAGAAGCAACGTCACAATACTATCACTATCCTTAACCTGTATACAAAATATCTAAAAATTTAATTTATTAATAAGGATGACTGTACTTTGAATAAACCTATTTTTACGCTTTTATTCTCAATAAATAAGCACAAATACCCTTGAGAAAGGTATTAATCCGTCTCTTCCCTCCAGTTATGGGTTAAATAACAGGACAGATTGGGTTCGATAGCCTTGGCTGGCAACCAGTCTATCGCA
This sequence comes from Ascarosepion bandense, assembly GCA_037127315.1. Classification (NCBI taxonomy): domain Eukaryota; kingdom Metazoa; phylum Mollusca; class Cephalopoda; order Sepiida; family Sepiidae; genus Ascarosepion; species Ascarosepion bandense. The sequence goes on from JBBBDQ010001887.1 coordinate 1,417,359, forward strand.
GAAAGCAATGGCAACCTACTGCGGGATAATATTCTGCCCAGTCAGTCATGTCTCTTTTGAGACATGATCGCCCAAAGCATGTGTCACATATGGCACTTAAATGACTGACTGACTGACTGAATATAATAATTAGAAATATGAGTAAGGGCATAAAGTGGGGGATCGGTTTTTTATTGTTGTGAAGTATTAAACTGATCACCCACAAATTGCAACTTAATATAATACATACGTTCTCCCTCTAGCTATGAGTCAAATAGCAGGACAGATTGGGTTCTATAGCTTTGGTTGGCGGTCTACCACTGAAAGCAATGACAACCTAATGTGGGATAATCTTCTGCCCAGTCAGTCATGTCTCTTTCGAGACATGATCGCTTAAAGCATGTACCACCTATGGCAATTAACTGACTGACCGAATATAATAGGTGAAAACATGATTAAAGCTTCTACTGGGCATAAAGTGAGGGATCAGTTTTATATTGTTATGAAGAAGAAATAAACTGATCCCCCACTAATTACTACTTAATAATACAATACAACTCTTCCCCCTCTAGCGAAAAGTCAATTAACAGGACAGATTTTGTTCAATAGCCATGGCTTGCAACCAGTCTACCTCAAAAAGCAATAGCAACCTACTGCGGGATAATTTTATCATCCAGTCAGTCATGTCTCTTTGGAGATATGATCACCTAAAGCTTCTATCACGTATGGCACTTAACTGACTAACTGAATGTAACTGTAATTGGAACACGACTCTCCGGTTTCTCATTGCGAGCCATTATAAATTACACCATACACTCATCAAAACTTGCACAAACCGGCATCTCCAATCAGTCACCCATCTATATAGTAATGATGTTGTTTAACTTTGAACATGATACGATCGTAAGTGTATAAAATTTTGCATAAATGGATGGCTCAGTGGGAACTATGATGGATATTAAAAGGACAAACATTGCTTACAGCTAAAATGATAGGAATTCGCAGAGATCTATGACCACTTTCAGCTGGAAGGAACACATCATGAAAATGTGTGTAAAAGATATAACACGGAAACACATGTTCATAAAGACACGTTGTTAGGCAGTGATGTGTATTTAGCGAGGAAATGCGTTAGCAAAAGCGATCAGCACGTTTTTCGTGATCGAAAATAGACATTCTATTTGCGTGTCCAGAATATCATTGATATATATAATGATTAGACGTCAAGCTGAAAACGGATTAAAAATATATAAAACAATTATAAAAATATAAATAATAAACACACACACATATATATATATATATATATATATATACATATATATATACATATATATATATATGTTTAACATATATATATATATATATATATGTTTTATATAAATAAAAAAACAATTTTTTTTCAATGACGTCTCTATCTCTTTCCATAATAAATTGTAATCGCAATATTTACAATAAATTAACACTAAATTTAAATAAATACAATAATAAATTTAATAATAATAAATTTAATAATAATAAATTTAATAATAATAAATGTGATAATAATAAATTTAATAACAATAAATATAAATTTAATAATAAATTTAATAACAATAAATTTAAATTTTATAATGATAAATTTAATAATAATAAATTTAATAACAATAAATTTAAATTTAACAATAATGAATTTAATAATACTAAATTTAATAACAATAAATTTAAATTTAATAATAATAAATTTAATAATAATAAATTTAATAACAATATATTTTAATTTTATAATATTAAATTTAATAATAATACATTTAATAACAATAAATTTAAATTTAATAATAAATAATTTAATAATAATGAATTTAATAACAATAAATTTAAATTTAATAATAATAAATTTAATAATAATAAATTTAATAACAATATATTTTAATTTTATAATATTAAATTTAATAATAATACATTTAATAACAATAAATTTAAATTTAATAATAAATAATTTAATAATAATGAATTTAATAACAATAAATTTAAATTTAATAATAATAAATTTAATAATAATAAATTTAATAACAATATATTTTAATTTTGTAATATTAAATTTAATAATAATACATTTAATAACAATAAATTTAAATTTAATAAGAAATAATTTAATAATAATGACTTTAATAATAAGAAATTTAAATTTAATAATATTAAATTTAATAATAATAAATTTAATAACAATAAAATTAAATTTAATAATAATACATTTAATAATAATAAATTTAATAACAATAAATTTAAATTTAATAACAATAAATTTAAATTTAATAATAATAAATTTAACAATAACAAATTTAATAATAATAAATATAAATTTAATAATAATAAATTTAATAATATTAAATTTAACAACAATGAATTTAAATTTAATAATAATAAATTTAATAATAATGAATTTAATAATAATAAATTTAAATTTAATAATAATAAATTTAATAACAATAAATTTAAATTTAATAACAATAAATTTAAATTTAATAATAATAAATTTAATAATAATGAATTTAATATTAATGAATTTAATAATGATAAATTTAAATGAATACAATAAATAAATATTACAATAAACACAATTTAAAATAAATTTAAAATAAATTTAAATAAATTTACAATAAATTGTAAGCGCAAATTCTTCTCCATCAGCTTCTTTTCTCGCACTTCACGCCTGTGGAATTCCCTTCCATTTACTTGCTTCCTCGACAACTACAATCTCCAAGAATTTAAATGTAAAGTCAGTAGTCATCTCCTATCTCATTAACTTGCATCCTCTCTCTCATGATCTTTTCATCGTCCACTCCACTCTCATTAGTATTCTCATCCTTCTCTTACCCACTCCTGACACGCCCTATAACCTGTCACTCTTTCTCATCACTTTCATCCCATGTAACCCCCTGCAAAACAGTGGCAGTAAAATGCCTTGCCTGGGGGCGATATGATTATATAAAAAAATAATACGTCTGTTATCAACCTTAAAACTTCGTGCTGTGATAGGAATTTTCATTATAAAACTACAACAAATTACTACTGGTTTCTAAACGTGCTCAGTTCAGTATAAATTATCAATACGTCATATCAAGTGTTTATTATACATTATAGTATCTTCTTCTTCTTCTTCTTCTTTGTGCTCTGTCCCTTCAGGACGTAGGTGATCATGGTTCTCCACGTCTCCCTATCCCTTGTGGGTCTTAGTATGTTTGTTCCCGTTACTTCTGTCAACCCCCGTTCCATCAACCACCTGATCAGGCCCTGCAAATATGTTATCCGCTGCCTTCCTCAGTCTCTCAAATGACGTACTAGAAAGTTTAAGTATTTCGTTAAGAAGCATGAAGATATTCTGTGCGACAATTCCATTCGTTTTAAACGCAGTAAATGTGAAATCTCCATGTTGATATTTCTGCAACTTGGCCCGAGATATTTATAGATTTAATATAAATAATGAAGGTTATATATTAGTTTGGAACGAATCATGAAAGACTAAACAATGAAAGCATTAAATGTAGACGTATTTAAATAAATCGTCCGGTTTAAAATCATCTCTTGTTTTTTTGTTTTTTTTTAAGTAGTAATAGTTTATCCCCTGTTTCCTGTTTACGATTGAGTTTCTGGATTCTTCTATAGATTTCTTATTCTCTTTCATTCCCAGTTGCTACTTGCGTCATAATAACATTATTGGCTTCCTTGCGATGAATTGGTTAAGAAGAAAATTCACTTTTGTAACCAATAATTGATTAGTGAATATGACAGAAAATGTTCGACATTGTTGAAAACATATTTCTCCGTCCTTGATTCGAGGGAGAAGGCCATCGTTCATCGTCTACGATAGACTCATTTTATTCAATAGAAAATAACTATTTCTACTGCAAATATATATTCTAGGTAAGCTAAAATAACTATTGTGATTTTATCGTTAGATGGTACGAGGGGCGTTTGATTTTAACTTCAAACGATCTCTTTTCGGGCTAAAACTGACGTATAAACTTATATTTATATCTAGCCTTCAAAAATGGTTTGGTTTTATGCCTACTTCAAAAGAATTCGGTTTTCTTATATCCAAAATCCCCGTGGTTGCTAACCAGTTGACTCCCCTGGGAACGTAGTGCTACATCTACCCACACCCTATGTATTAACAACTAGCTGTTAAGGAAGAAGAGGTAAATTCAAACATTTCCGTTGGCTTTTTGGAAAAATGTACGCAACGGCTGTCACAAACTGCTGTGTTACGATCCAAAACACAACCAGTACACTCACACTCACTTTTATAAAATAACTAGGTTAAAATTAGAATTAAGTTATTATGATATACTATCATTATAGCCCTGCGTTGCTCGGGTGTAATGAAAGCTTTAAAACTAACCCATGGTCCCTGAGCTCAGACACTTTGGACGTTGGCACGAAAGACTAAAAAGCAATAGTTGTTTCCAGTTAAAGCGAAACCGTAGACTGAAAGAAAAATGAATGGATGTGAGTCAAATTTTGATTTCCTGGTATTGATATCAAATAAGTTTTTTTCGTCGTAAACTGAATTTTGAAGGTTAAATAAGTCCTCTGAGTAAATGGTATCATGGCTGAGACTAAGAACTACAATTATACCTACTTAGAACCAAACCCGAAGCAAAAACTAAAATAAAAGAACTGAAAAAATACAGACATACAGGCAGATAAACAGACACACACAAACATCTTGCCTTATATATATATATATATATATATATATATATATATACACACACACACACACACACACACACACATCATCGATTTTCTGCACTATTGTAAGAACTACAACCTTGAAACTTCTGAATATCGTTTCTTATGTGTTTGTCTATGAGTGTATCAAATTTGATTAAAATCGGACCACTCCTTTATCCGATTTTTTCGATTATCCATTTTCGATATTTATCAGGGTACCTCGACACAAAACCTAGCTAAGAACACTCGCAGTCGCTTATAATACAACTGTGTAAATTTTCAAGAAATTTGGTTCAGCCGTTTCGGAGTCTACAGGCAACGGATACACACACACACACACACAGACACACACACCTACACACAGACACACACACCTACACACAGACAAAGTTCCATTTATAAATAAGTTTAGATCATTTCACCCCAAGCAAGGCAGAGTATGTGGCTAAGATGTTGTCGATTTTGGAAGACACCTCTAAATTCGTAAAGCTCGACTCTGTTGATATAATTGATGCGACTACCTCAAACGAAATAAAATTTCAGAAACAACTTTTGAGGTGGAATAACAAGTTTTGTTGTTTTTTATCGGGAAATGTCAGATGAAATTCGACCGTCCGGGTCAATTTGACCCCGTCTATATCAGTCAATGAAGTGTCATACGTGATACACGTTTTGGGCGATCATGTCTTGAAAGAGACATGACTGACTTGACAGAAGATTATCCAGTGGTAGATTGCCATTACTTTCTGTGGTAGACTGGTTGCCAGCCAAGGCTATAGAATTCAATCTGTCCTGTTATTTGCTATGGGCTCTCCTTTGGGTCCAATACTGGCTAATAATTGTCAGAGCTTTCACGAAGAAAGAAATATTTGCGGTGTTTACATAATATTTCTCTTTGTAATTTAATTAATTATAAGGTTAATTTATAATTTATGCTCTAATATTACTTAAGCATTATTTTACTAAAATTAATGACTCATATAATACTTATTCGATTTTCATAACTTTAGTATATATTATTATCTCATAATAACTTAATTCTAATTTTAACCGACACAATCAAACACATTTAACACATGAGGTAGTTCAAAATCAAATTTTAAAAAACATAAAATCCAACTAGCTGCTAAAAATGATCTACTTATTTAAAAAATGTATGTTCCTACTATGTATCTTACCCAGACAAAATAAAAAAGTGTCATGTTTTGACATTAAGCTACATTGTTTTTAACGCGACCAAAATTTTCAACCCCATAATTCAACCTAATTTTCACTTTTGATTGAGCAATAATGACACACCTACAATCATATGGATAATTTCTTCCAATCAGCCCTCCTTAATTTTCAGTATAACCATGAGTTCATCTCATATTTTGTAAAATACTTATTTTTAAAAACCTGAAGAAAAACAATATTTTTCTGAAACATCAAAATTTTTGTGTAATGATATAATGCTTTTATAAACCATTGTAATAACAAAATTACAATATTCAGCACTACTTTGTATTAAGCACTCTTTAAAAATAAATGTATGAACAGTAAGTTTTAATCTATGCGTTCTTTCACTTCTTTATAATATATATATATATATATATATATATATATATATATATATTCTAAACATATACTGAATGAGCCGTTCTAAACACCGTATTTTGGCTTTAATTTCAAGTGAAAATAAAGACAAAAATTCTTCAACATTTGGACAATTTTTTATTAAGTTGGTTCTAAGCTTTCGGCTCACCTCAGCCATCTTCAGAGAGGTTATAAGTACGCTAACATAAAATCATCCACCATCAAAGAGGATTTCGTTTTGTGTTGGCAAGAAATATTTACTAAGCAACCATAACAGTTACCAAATAGCAAACGCAATTCGTAAATTTCTAATGCGGTTCTATGACTTCACCCCGCGTGATAGATCGATACACTATATATATATATATATATATATATATATATATATATATATATATATATATATAAAGTATTGGTGGCAATTTTTGGTTTCTTCTTAAATATATTGCTGGTAATATTTTTCTACTTCAAAAATGTATTGTTTCAAATATTTTCTCATCCAATATGTACTGGCGGAACGTTTACTACAAAAGTTCACCTCCACACAATCATAGCGTCTTGACCCCCGTTCGGGAGTTAAACATTTGCCCATAGCTGGGAACCTTACGTGCTACCATCTTAGAGCAGAGTAGACCTGGGTACAACAGATGCAGTTTTTATTCATACCCAGGACCCGGGTGAAATTGAATAGATGGAACAGTTCAGTGGTCGTCCATAGTTGGGCTAGCGCGGCGTCAAGTCATCGTAACTAAGACTTTTAGAGGACTGACCTTGCTCAAACTATTGATCATAACAGATTATGTGCTCTCGGGAAGAAATTTTACTTGGTGTCTTTCATCATAGTTGCAGTATAAGCTACAAGTGGGCTTTGAACACACACAAATGTGCCTGAGCAGGCGTCTAGGCCATATTGATTATCAGTCAAAGCAGACGGTTCTAAACGAGTAACTGATCGTCGTATTCTATTTTTGCAGCGTATTCATCAAACAATTTTAATTAATTATAATGTTAATATATAATTTCTGCTCTAATATTACTTAAACATTATTTTACTAAAATTAATGACCCATACAATACTTATTTGGTTTTCATAACTTTAGTATATATTAATCTAAATCTAAACTTATTTATAAATGGAACTTTGTCTGTGTGTGTGTGTGTATGTCTGTGTGTGTGTATCCGTTACCTATAGACTCCGAAACAGCTGAACCGATTTTCTTGAAAATTTACACAGTTGTACTATAAGCGTCTGCGAGTGTTCTTAGCTAAATTTTGTGTCGAGGTACCCTTGATAAATATCGAAAATCGATAATCGAAAAAATCTGTTTATAGAAGGAGTTGTTTTAATCAATTTGATACACTCATAGACAAAAGACATAAGAAACAATATTCAGAAGCTTCAAGGTTGCAATTCTTACAATAGTGTAGAAAATTTTATACCGATACCAGGAAACCAAAATTTGATTTACATCCATTCATTTTTCTTTCAGTCTACGGTTTCGCTTGATTTGGAAACAATTGCTTTTTGGTATTTCGTGCCAACGTCCAAAGAGTCTGAGCTCCAGGACCATGGATTAGTTTTAAAACTTTCATTACACCCGAGCAACGCCGGGCTATACTGCTAGTATATCATAATAAGTTAATTCTAATTTTAACCGCCACAATTAAACACATTTAACAGATGATGAATTTTTAAAATTTAAAATCAATTTGAGATCTTTCTTATTAAAAAGTTATTTACCCATTTCAGGCCAACGTAAAGAAACTTCGATTCAGTAGATCTGTTATCGAGAAAAATATGATTGATATTATGTTTGCAAAAGTATTTTCGGCTCACATCGGATGTAAGATACGGAGACCCAAAAATCTATGATACGGTTTCACTGAATCTGTGATACAGTCTCTTACTCAACTATATCTCAATTTTCATATGGTCAGTCAGTCAGTTAAGTACCATACCTGATACATGCTTGGGCGATCATGTCCCGAATGCGACATGATTGACTGGGCAGAAGATTATCCCGCAGTAGATTGCCATTGCTTTCTGCGGTAGACTGGTTGCCGACCAAGGCTATAGAACCCAATCTGTCCCGTTATTTAACCCATAATTGGAGGGAAGAGACGGATTAATATCTTTCTCAATGGCATTTTTGCGTAAGTGAATGCAAGGAATTTGTAGTAGACGAAGCGTCCACTTACTAATTTAGATTTATGAGTCGACTCGACGCAACCTTGGTCATATCTTAAAGCAGGATTTAAGAATGAACAAAAAGGCGAAAGTAACCAGAAAAACAATGTATTGACAAAGGTTACATGGGGTTGAGAGAGCATGCATAAGAAAGTGAAAAGGAAAGAGTCATTCCCCTTCGTCTGTTCGTAGAAACAAAATAAGATGTATGAAGTTTTTTCTCTAGCTGAAAGAAAGGTTTGTACAATCGTTAAGATTATCGTAAAGAGTTCAAAGTTCAAATCCTTGATGAAGAAAGTCAGACAGAAGACAAAGTTCTGTGTCTGTGTGTGCGTTGAGTAGAGAGAGAGAGAGAGACTTACATGCGAATGTAGCAGTCGGTGGAATTTCTACTGACGAAGGTTGGAAAAATTGTGGAATTATGTCTAGGAAGTTATTTTATGTAAAGTCCTGTTTGAATGAAAGTTAATGTGCATAGTGTTAATGTAGGAGAAGAAAAGTAAAAGAAATTTTGCGCCACTAATTGCTACACGCAATTAGTGCGCGTGTGTTTGTGTGAGTTAGGAAGACATGTTTACTCTTGTCCTGGGACGAAATCCTAACTAGTGTACCACGTGATGTTTTCCGTTTTTATTAGCATCGTTTTTGGCGGGAACCAGTCATCACGTGGACGGCGAGTGACCATGCGTGTGTGTGTGTGTGTGTGTGTGTGGGTGTCAATGTATGAAACCCTACAAATTCAACTGAAATTCGAACTCGCTTCCCCGATTTCTTATTCTAAGCCGATATCCACTGCCCCACAACATACTTATGGTAGTATTCATATAAAATATATATTTTTTTTATTTTAACCTGTAAAATAATGCATCGTATGCAATATAGGTGAATAATTTAACTAGAAAAGTTGTAAATATAAGTTTGCCATGCCACAATAGATCATATGATTTTATATAAATCATTGTATTGCAGCAATTTTAAACAGCGATTTTAAACAGAGATTTCTTGCTATAAAGGGGAATAATTTTAACACATTCAATATTAAAGATAAAAATTAGTGATATAACGTTTTTCCGAGACTTAGCCTTCACGGATTTGGACAACAAAAAATTTCCTTCCAAATACGCAAAACGTTTTTTAATCTTTTAATAGCTGTGATTGCTTTAATTTGTATCTTATTTAAATGTAGACAAAAAATCAACAGTCTTGTCAAGCTCCTCTCTATTCAGTGAGTTCCGTAGTAGTACGCATCGGCCAGGCTTACTCGGGCATGTAGATTCAGTGGCTAAAGTCTCGTCCAGATAACGGCGTGTGCGAGATTTAATATATTCCGTACGTCAAATTTATTTTGATTGTTCGCTGTTTATTGTAATGGTTGGTGAATGAACCGACCGAGTTATGAAGCCTCAAAATAAATGGAAAGAAATAAAACGGAAGAGTCCTACTTTCAAATGATTCTGCGTATATTTATGACGGAGAAAATGGTTTAATCGCTGCTGGGGTAATTCTTATGAAAGCGAGAGGGTAAGCGATTGAATACCGTCGACTTCTTGTTCACATTTCCTTTATAAACGTTTCAACGATCATAAAAACATGCGCTATTTTTATTATTTTTCCTGTCTGCCGATCCGTCAACAATATTCAATGCATGCCTTTGATATCAAGCAAGTTGAACATATTACGACAGCATCGTCTTCCTTTATTGATGTTACTTTTATTCAAATTCGAACCATAAAGAAAAGTACTTTAACAGAATTTCATTTTTCAATGATTTCCAATTCATTTTCAAGATAATGATTTACCTTTAATATGCTTAGACACACATACAGAGACGCACAAACTCATACACACCCAAATAAACTCATACGCCCACGCACATATAAATACACGTATACATTCAATTTATATATATATATATACGAATACATTCAATTTTAGATTTATATTTTACGATATTTATATGCTTTCTGCTTTCTCAGAATATATACATATGTGGCCGTATCTGACTACCGGGCACACCGGGCACGGCTCAGAGCCGATCTGTGCAATGATAGTGAAAATCTGGGCAAGGAGAAATGTCTTCGTCAGAAATAAAACTAAACAATTCACGAAGAAAGAAAGAAAGAAAGAAAGAAAGAAAGAAGGAAAAAACGAAGAAAACATCCGAATGAACGCAGTGAAAATCTGTTTATTTATTAATTTTGGGAGAAAAGACTGGTTATATACCGATTTCCTGCTTTTGTTCACGTTTTGTGCCTAATTTCCATTGGAATAGTCGAAAAAATCCGCAAAAATCATAATTTCTGGAAACGGATGACACTGATGACGTCATCACATTGTCATCTAATAAATCCGGGCAATTTTCTTTGTGCCTGGTGCTTTTAAAGCATCAGCTACGGCCCTATATATATATATATATATATATATATATATATATGTGGTTAAATAAAATAAAAACAAGAGGAAAACTGTATTTTAAGTCGCCGACGCTTTTCGTCCTGTGATGGACTTTATCAACGCGAAAAGACGAAATGAGCTTTATTCTAAATTACTTTGCGCTGCACATGAAGACATTTTAAAAAACTAAAATATTCTGTTAATCTTGCGAAATGATTTGTGAGCATCTTTGTGGTTGCCAACACTGTTTGTTTATAGATACGTAATTTGTTTTGCCTTGATAAAGTCCATCACAGAATGAAACGCGTAGGCGACTTAAAATACAGTTTTCCTCTTGTCTTTATTTTATTTAACCATCCTGTCCTTAATCTCAGATGATAACTGAGTATATTTTGACATATATATATTTTATTTCTAAACATATACTGTTAAATATAAGAGAAAATGAATGTCTATTACGTTTAATCATGAGCCGTTCTTAACATCGTATTTTGGCTTTAATTTCAGATGAAATTCTCCAAAAATTTGGATAAATTTCAGGTGAAATTCTCGAAAATTTGGATAAATTTTTATTAAGTTGGTTCTAAGCATTCTGCCATCTTCAGAGAGGTTACAAGGACGTTAACACAAAAACATCCACCATCAGCGACAATTTTATCTTGTGCTGACATAAAACCCGCTAAGCAACGGCAATAGTTACCAAAAATAGCAAACGCAGTTCGCAAATTTGTAATGCGGTTCTATGACGTCACACCGCGTGAGAGCTCGAAATGTTAACAGAACCATATATTTAAATGCAATATAATGTGCTATGACCTAATTTAAACATGGTTTTATTAAGTGTGGGTTTTTGGATTTAATGTAGATGGCCTCCAATATCTGAAGGTTCTTTTTACTGTGTGTATTAGTGAGGATTATTGTATTGTTGACTAAAATCTGTCTGATATTACCTACATGGTTATGTTTTTCTGAGAAATGTTGTTTAATTGTATATATATATATATATATATATATATATATATATATACTACCGAACATAATTATTAGGCCACCACAGTGTTTTAAAAAATGGTGTATTGCCAAGTGAATAATTGTAAATAAAAACAGAATGGTGTTTTGGGGAATACTGTACTGCTGTTATGTGAAAACACACCTATTCCTTGGATAATGGACTCTCCCTCCTATATGAATAAGAGTTAACAGGTAGTTATCTAGAAGTTCTTGTGAAGTTGTCCCGTTTTATCTCGTCTGGGTTAGGATCATATTCTCCCCATCTATTTTATTTTCTTCTCTCCACTCCCCGTAGAAAGAGTACCTCTTGATTTTGCCCTATGGGCAGAATAAAGCTGCCTTTTTGTTTTGCGGGTTGATTGGATCCAACTAACATCATGATTTCTGTTTGTATTTTTTGTTTAAAATTTTTTGTTTTGGTAATTTGTCATGACCTTCCCCACATATCATTTCATGATATATTTTTAAATATATTTTTGTACTTATTGTTCACAAGAAAATTGTTATGCTCATTTGGGTTTTTTAGGTCCCTGGTATGTTTGAGGTATTTTGCTATATAAAGGATTGAATGCGGATGGACAAGTTCTTGTGGTGAATGAGAAAATTGTAAAATATGTTTGGGTCGTGAGTCGATTTAGCTAGGTATAGGATAGATGCTGAAAACCAGTCTGAGTTTTTTGCCCCACCTCCAAATCGGCCTTGTGCCATAATTGTATTTTTTATATAATAAATATTGAGAAGTTCTTGGGAAGTTCATAGGAGTTCTTAGAAGTTCTAGAGAGTTATTTAGAGTTCTATTGGAGTTCAGTAGAACTACTAGGCAGTTAGTATCAGTCGCAGTTAGCTGAATACTAAGGAGTCAGCTTTTAGTGGAAGATTACGAAGTTCCTAACATTTTGGGTGCGTTAAGTCGATTAGCAACCGACATTGCACGATTATAACCTTCAGTGCAAAAACTACTTCACAACAAATTGATTAAACAAAGTTGACAATGCATGTCTTGAATTGACATATAGAAAATACCTAATATCCATCTAAAAATTACCTGAATTTACAGATATATATAGTGTATCGAGGCAGCAGATAAATTTCTTAACGTAACGTATGAATGTCTATTATTGTTAATCATGAGCCGTTTTAAACATCGTATTTTGACTTTAATTTCAGGTGAAAATAAAGACAAAAATTCTCCAACATTTGGAGTTCGGCACAAAAAATCAGAGAAATTCAAGTTGAATTCGTTGCATTCGCTTACGCGTAAATACACTTGGAAAAGGTATTAATAGATCTCTTCTCCCCCAGCTACGGGTTAAATATCAGGACAGAATTGGTTCTATTAACTTAGTTCTACTGTAGAAAGTTATAGCAATATACTGCGGGAAAAAACTTTTTAGTCAGTCATGTCTCGAAAGAGACATGATTGCCCAAGCATTATACTGACTGTGTTTGGAAAATAAAACCTTCTTATAATACTGCATACATACATAAAACAAAATATATATTCAGTTAAAAAACATAAAACTCATCCTTGATAACGGCTAAAAGTATAGCCGAAAGTTTGGTTGGTTGCTTTGTTTTTATGGCAAATCAACCTCGGGGGTCATTTATTGCCAACTAAATTTTTATTTATTTATTGCTGGTAATAACTTTTTCTTTCATCAATTTATTATTGTTTTTATATAAGTTTTGTGTCTAGTAATACATTTTTCTTTTCGAGTATCAAGCTTCATTGGGATTTGTTTTTAAGAGCACAGTCCCCAAGTTCTACCGTTGTTATTTAATTCATAACTGGAAGGAAGGGACGGATTAATACCTTTCACAAGGATACCAGTGCATGCAGACTGGAATTCGAACTCGGCTCATCGATTTCTCTTTCCAAGTCGATATCCACTGCACTACAACTCGCATCCGTCACTAAACGCTTACAGCACCTGGTATTTCCAAGCGGTTACCCATCTAAGTACTGCCCAGGCTTAACGCTGATTAACTTCGGTGTTTGAGCGAAAATCGGTGTATTCAACGTGATATGGCTGTAAGCCATAGCCGAAAGTGTTTAAAACATTCGTAACATTTTTATATTAATAATACGTCGGTGTTAATCCATTTCGTAACGGATTTCGTAAAGATTTGTAAAATATATTGTCTTTGTTTACATTTGTTTACATTCGGATGCGAAAACAGAAAAGATATGAATTCTTCGAAATAATCAGAAAAATGCATGTTTAAATGCACTATTTCGGGTTTTATTTGACTGTAAGTCCTGAGTAGTCGAGTAGTTTAAGACTCGTCAGATTAACTGACGTTTTTTTCTAGGAGACGCAGGTTAGTTTTCCTAACAAGATTTCTCGATTGTTCAGGCAGCTAGATATAAATGAATATACTATTTAATTATTTAAAGAAAATCAGAGTATCTACTCAAAAACGAGTATCCATAAAAAATAATGTTTATATATATAAACTGCCGGCCATAATTTTTAGGCGATACCAATGTTAAAAAAAGAAGATGAATTTCATACTATTTTTTAGTATTTATTGCCAGGTGAATAATTGTAAATGAAAATATAATGATTCTTTTGTTAATATTGCACAATAACATGTGCATCAAATGAATTTATAAATATTTGACAATTACCTATGTTGCAGTTTCATCAATCATAGTATGTTGTAAAATTTTACAAAGTAATAATAACAAAAGAACCATTCTATTTTCATTTGGCAATAAATACTAAAAATAGTATGAAATACATCATTCTTTAAAAAAAACAAAAAACAGGGATGGCGTAATAATTATGGCCGGTAGTATATATATATATATATATATATATATATATAACAATTATAAAACATTAGAAAATGGAAACAACCCAAATTTGAATAACCATGACACCAGCCACTTGGGGTGCTTTGTTTGAGAATTCCATGTAAGCTAAACATATACTTACTGAACCAAGCCGCCATCTTTCCCAGCGGGAAGCGTCCATTCAGTGATACTGGATCTGAATTTATTGATTGAACCACAATGTCACTTTTCTCGGCAGTTGTCATGTACTTCTGCTGAAAAGGAGAAACAACGTTTCACATTTGATACGACTGGGTCTCCTTCAGGTCGTGAGAACAAACAATGGATCCAGCATAATGAAGCGTTTCCTTGGTATTTGTTCCCTTTTACCGATATTACTCATTACTTGTCAGAGTGTGAAAATTTTCTCAACACAGGAAACCCAATTTTCTGAGATAGTTCACACATAATGATGATCTTATTTAGTTCAACTCATGAGGATCATATGATATTCATATGTGCCGTCACCGAAATAAATGTAAATTTCAGTAATTATCTCATTCCTCTATTTAGTCTCACTAGAATTTGTCCTTTATATAAACTAGTTTTTTTTTAATTTGGTGAATCAGTAACCTTTTCCCTTCCCTCTGCTACTTGTAACCCAATGGTCAAGCCACATGCCTCCCACTACCAAAAGAGAAATTACTACTAAGATTCCTCTGGCTTAACCCTATAGTAACCAACATTCCCCTCTCCTTCCTTTACTAGCCCCTGCTTCTGGCATTAGCATTGTTCCGCGTTCTTTGATTAAACAAGGTTGACAATGGATATCTTGAATTGACATGCAGAAAATCGCTATTGTCCATCTAAAAATTACCCGAATTTATATATATATATATATATATATATTGTATCGAGGCAGCAGATAATTTTCTAAACATATACTGTTAAATATAAGGGACTTTGAATGTCTTTTAGGTTTAATCATGAGCCGTTCTAAACATTGTATTTTGGTTTTAATTTAATTTCAGGTGAAAATATAGACAAAAATTCTACAACATTTGGATAATTTTTTATTAAGTTGGTTCTAATCTTTCGGCTCACATGAGCCATCTTCAGAGAGGTTACAAGGACTTAATAAAAAATTATCCAAATATTTTTGTTTTTATTTTCACATGAAATTAAAGCGAAAATACGATGTTTAGAACGGCTCATGATTAAACATAATAGACATTCATTGTCTCTTATATATATATATATATATATATATATATATATATATATATATATATATAATTATATATATTGTAATGGTAGTTACAATGGTTTATAAATTCATAGTATCACTATTGCGTTTCGAAGCTGCTATGCGCGCTTCTCATCGGGTGATATATTGAAATGAAAATTAAATGGTGAAAACGGTTTATTTATGTTGATATGATCTTTAAAGGCATGTGGGCTTGGGTTAGGAGAGGTAGCTTAGTTTAAGACAGGTTCCTTATTTATTTTTGTCTGGGTACTTCTCATATTGGGATTTATGTTTTTTTCTAAGAAAGGTAGACAATTTTTGTTTATTTTACTGTTATCTATGTGTGATTGGAGTGGCGCCGCTGTTAACGAAAACGGTGTAAGTGACTGTGGGTTTGGAGTTTTAGTATGATCTAGTCGTCAATTTTTTAGTCATAGAGATAACGCAATATAATGCTCTACGTTGTATCGAGCACTCTTATAAAAGTAAATGCATGAACAGTAGGTAAAAAAACCTACGTGTTCTACAACTCTGTTACACTATATATATATATATAAAATAAGTTTCAAATTTTCAAAATTTTTGTTGTATGATCATTTCAACATTAAATCCCGAGGAGATATTTCACATATCGTCAGCAACAAACACTTTTTCAAAATGAAAAAAATAAAGAAAGACGGTTAAGAACTAAGAAATTTACGTCACAAAAAAATTTTGATTTGCAATTAACGTCTATTTTTAAGATTTTACTTTGAGATAGAGATGTAAGGAAAAAATTTGAAAATTTGGCTTCGTCGAGCTTTACAGGGGGAAGAAGTTAAAAGATTGAATAGGAAGTGTTGTTAAACTGAGAATTGGGTTAAACAAAACAGAAAGGAATAGAGTAGGGGTAAGAATTATAAAGGAAAGAAAAGAAAAGAAAAAAAGAAAAGATTCATATATTAGAGACGCTCAATATGTGTCAAACAAAATTAGCATTTATACATGTGTTAAAGTTTTAGAAAACAGATTTTTTTATTATTAAAAATATTTAGGGGAAAAAGTAGATATAAGAATTAAAAAAAATAATCTAATTAAAGATAAATATAGATATAGATAAACTAAAACAAGAAAATACAAAAAGAAATAAAGATTAAAAATTGAAAAATAAAATAAAATTAAAAATAAAAATTAAATAAAGATAAAAATAAAAATAAAAATTAAATGAAGATAAAACTTTTAAAAATTAATATATATATATATATATGTGTGTGTGTGTGTGTGTGTGTGTGTGTGTGTTTGAATCATTTCACTCCAAGAAAAGTATATAACTACTAGTACACATGGTGTTACAGAGAGTGTAAGTGAAAGAGAATGAGAAGATTGGGATTGGGGGGGGGCAAATAAATAAGTAATCATGAGAGAGCACCATAGATGAGAACCGCGAGAAAAGAAACTATTGGCATAGAACTTACGATTAAATCCAGCTATTTCAAAATTAAAACGATGAGACCTAATTGCCAGTCTAGTAATAAGCTTCAATTCACGTGGTCAAGTACAAAGAAAAAGTGCCTAAAGTGCCTATTAAAATAATTAGCATAAAGCTATATATATAGTACTGTGCAAAATATTAGAACAAGAACTATTTGATCTTTTATGAGGCATCAAAATAAAGTTTAAAATCACCCCTGTCCTAATTGGAAAGAAACCCTGTACTATGAACTTCTGCCAAGTAACCAGTCAATTGATTCTGAAAAGTACTGC
Organism: Ascarosepion bandense; assembly: GCA_037127315.1. NCBI lineage: Eukaryota > Metazoa > Mollusca > Cephalopoda > Sepiida > Sepiidae > Ascarosepion > Ascarosepion bandense. The sequence goes on from JBBBDQ010001887.1 coordinate 1,434,993, forward strand.
TCTCAACTGGACGAATTAAAGGAAGCCATCTATCGGGATTGGAAAGGTATCCTGTACTATGTGCTTTTGCTAATTAATCAGTCAACTAATTCTGAAAAATACTGTTCGCAAGTGGACTAAATTAAAGGCAGTATTTCAAGAAAAACTCCCAGAATTAATGAACAGGAAATGTGATGTAAGGATGACGTTACATCTCACGTTATTTGGCGACACGACAAAAAATGTTGCAGCTTGGCTGGGATGTGTTACCCAACTCAACATGTCACGAAACATTGCTCTTTCGGATTTTCATTTATTCATGTCCTTGCAAAGTAAATTCACTGGTAAAAATTGTAATTCTTTCGATGACATTAAAAACATCCTAATTGGTTGTTTGACGAGAAACAACCGACATTTTGGGAAGACAAGTTGAAGGAAAAATGAGGAAAGTTTGTGAAACAAAATGGTTCACGTTTAGTTGTTTTAATTTCCCTTCAAAATCGGGATAAACTTACCCGGCCTCACAATATTTACTCCTCTAGTCGGGTTATTTACCCGAACTTCCTTGTTCAACATTTTCTTCGACACTTGCTTCCAATACTAGAATAAACTATTCTTTTTCAATCATTTCATCTTAAGCAAGGCAATAAAGCCATTAATATGCAAAAGGTTATGTGAAAGAATATTAAGAAAAACATTAAGGAGTGAGATCAATAAAATAACCAAATAATCTGTTACATGTATATATCCGCTGAGGCTGACAAAGCCTACCTCGCTACTAAGCTTGAAATGGTCCTCCAATTTGTGGCGGATTGGACTAAAACATGGCTCGTGAATTGTAATGCTTCCAAAACGAAGCTACTATCTGTTAAACACCATAGACAATCGCTCCTACCCTGCCCCATTAGTATGGATCAGGCTAGTCCCCCCTGAAAGCAAAACACTGCGCCTCCTCGGCCTAACTCTCTCAGCCGACCTCAAGTGAAATGACTACATCGAAGCCATAGCTAAATCTGCTGCTAGAAAGTTTGGATCACTGTGAAGGATCAGGAAGTTTTTTACCGCCTGAATCCATCTTGCACATTTATAAATCTATAATCCGCCCATGTATTGAATACTGCTGTCACGTCTGCTATTCACCTCGGGGTTCCTGATAAAATTCAACGGAGAATCTTTAAAGTGATCGATCCGATTTGATAGCTCAGCTGCAGTTATTTTCTCACCGGCGTAATGTGGCTTCCCTCTGTCTCTTCTACAAATACTTTCACGGCTTCTACTCCGACGTGCTTAGATCCCTGGTGCCCTCTCTGCATGAATTTACCCGAGCTACTAGACTAGCAACTAGGTCCCACACTTTTAGAGTGAAACCAATAAAATGTAACCGTAACTTCTACTCTAACAGCTTCGTTTCTCGTACTTTCCGCCTGTGGAATTCCCTTCCGTACACTTGCTTCCCTGGAAGCTAAAATCTTCAAGAATTTAAATGTAAAGTCAAGTACCATCTCCTATCTATTTAATTCTCATCCTTTCACTTTTTTTTTACCCGTCCACTCTACTCTCATGCAGCGCTCTTCACACCAGTATGATCAACCTTCTCTTACCCATTCTCTGACACCCACTATAACTTGTTCCTCTTTCTCGTCACTCGCCACTTATGTAACCCCTGTGCACCAGTGGAAGTACTACCTTGCTTGGGGATATATATATATATATATATATATATATATAGTGTGAGTTATTTTTCATTTAACCTCATCATCAGAAGAGGGGCAAACGTGGCTCCGAAACGCGAAAATTTTTGTGTAGTGATGCTATGCTTTTATAAACCATTGTAAAAACATTACAATATATATATATATATATATATATATATATATATATATATATAATTATCTTTTCTACAGATTTCTAGATACATATAAGCACACAATCATAATGAAAAAATACTGGAAATATATTGGAGTTTTGTTATGGCTAATCAGTTAGGAAACTTCATAGAGGGAGATATAGACGAATGTGAATTTGGTGTCTAAAAATATTTGCTTCGATTTCTTTCTGATTTAGAGTAAATATTCTGAATTAATCTTGCATATTTCAAAAATATTCTGACCTATCCGTGGATATATCCAATTTTTATAAAGCTTATTACAAATGCAACTTTGACAATGAAATAAAAGATTTGTTCTTAATATTCTATAGCATATTCGGAATTTCTAAAAAGAGCAAAATATTAAATAAAAAGTATCGGTAATAAGTATCAGAAACTGGTTATTTACATTCTCAGGTGTTTTTATTTCAAGGAGTCAAACTAGATTATTTATTAGGCTGTAGATTTTACTTGATATTGCCTCATATCCATATGTTTCACTGAGAAAAGAACTGGTTGGTTTTCGAGTATGTCAAATGTACGATCCTTAGACTATGACACAGGATTATATTGGTATATTCAAAGAGTTAGTTATAATTTAGATTGAAATTTAGATTTATGAAAAAGAGCTAAAAATTCATGGCCTGCTTTACTTTCCAAAAAATCGGTATTTCAATATATGATTCTTGATATACTGATTATACGAAATGAAATTTGCAACACTCTCTGGTATATGACAACCGTTTAGAATTAAATTCTTTGATTACCTCGATACATAAATTTCATATTTTGCATTTTCAAAACATAGCAATGATGAATATTTGAGAGGATTTATGATAGAAATTGAAGATGTTTATATTTCATTTTAATATCAGTAAGTCAGTTAAGTACCATAGGTGATACACACTTGATTGATCATGTCACTTACGATCAATGACTGACTAGGCAGAAAATTTCCTGCACTAGAATGTGATTTCTTTGTGCTGGAGAAAGAAAAGAAGGATTAATATATTTCCCAAGCGTATTTCCGCGTAATTGAATGCAAAATTCCACTAGAATTCGAAATCTGATCTCCGATTTTGCATTCCGAGCCAAAATCTATTGCGCAAAAACGCCTATCCGCACATTTTAATATACTGATCTTTGCTAAATAGTGTTTATTTAATTTATACTATAGTTCGGCCATGCATGGAATACTGCTGTCATATACCCGCTGTTCATCTCAGTGTTCTCGACGGGCTCCAAAGTAAAATCAGGAATGTGATAGGTCACAACTTAGCAGCTCGACTCCAGCCATTTACTCACCGACCGGATGTGGCTTCCCTTTGTTCTACAAATATTTTCATGTCTTTTGCCCCGACGAACTTAAGTCACTCATGAATCTGCCACATGAATTTACTCGTGCAACCTACTGGCAACTGGGTCCCACCCATTCACAGTTAGATTAATCAAATGCAGCCGACGTTTCTACTCCATCAGCTTCTTTTCTCGCACTTCCCACCTGTGAAATTCTCTTCCGTATTCTTGCTTTCATGACAGCTACAACCTCCAGAAATTTAAATGCAATGTCAATACCCATCTCTTAACCACTTGACTCTAGTTCTTTCTATATCACCCTGTATATATTTTCTTTTTCTTTCCCAACTTTTTCAACTGTCATCACACCTGTGTTCCCAACCCTCTCTTGCTCCCTTCTCTGACACCCCCTGTAACTGGTTCACCTCTCTCTTTACTCTCCTTCTATCTAATCTTTTCTGTTGTATAGCCCCCTGCGCATCAGTGGCGTTACCGCCTTGCTTGAGGTGAAACGATTTAAAAATTTAAAAAACCACACTTACGCTCAAAAGAGTGCATAATAGCTCTCAGCCCAACCATGAAGAATGACCAAGATACATGGCCAACATTCTATTATACTTCAATGTTCAGCGCCATTGATATATGGTTTCCTGTGCATACCTTTGTGTGACATTGTGGTGGGTTGTGGTGTAGTCGATATCGGTTCGGAACGAAAAATCGGGGAGCCGAGTTCGAATTCCAGTTGAATTCCTTGCATTCACTTACGCGCAAATACCGTTGGAAAAGGTATTAATACGTATCTTCCCTCCAGTTATGGGTTAAATAACTGGTCAGATTGGGTTCTATAGCATTGGTTGGCAAAGCCAAGACTATAGAAAATAATGGCAACTTACTGCGGGAAAATCATCTTGCACTTAACTGACTGACTGAATATAATAAATGAAAACATGATTAAAGTTTCTACTGGGTATAAAGTGGGGGATCAGTTTTATATTGTTACGAAGTAATAAGCTGATCCCAAACTTATTATTTCTTAATAATATATTGCATCTCTTTCGCCTCTATCTATGAGTCAAATAACAGGACAGATTGGGTTCTATAGCCATGGCTGGCAACCAGTCTACCGCAGAAAGTAATGGCAACTTACTGCGGGATAATCTTCTGTCCAGTCAGTCATGTCTCTTTCGAGACATGATCGCCCAAATCGTTTATCATGTATGGCACTTAACTGACTGTGTGACATTGTTTTATGGTCTTGTTCTTTAATTTAAGATCACATATACATTGTCGTGTTATAAATTGAGCATTAACTGACAAGCCAGTAACTTTCGCCCCCAGACGACTCGAATCGTACATGGTACACAGACACTGTCTCCAATTATCATGACTTTTTTTGTCCTTGGATCAAAGCTGTCGGTTGCTGCGCGACTACGTACGGTTGGGTAAGTTATAATTTACTACTAATAACCACGCCGATAACATCAGATTCTGGAGTTTAAATTGGAAAAACCTTTATCTATGTAAATCGCAATGGCATGTTTGGTGGCTGTCCTCATATGTGTGTGTGTGTGTGTGGGTATGTATGTGCCTGTGTGATTGATAGATTTTTATATTACTTTAATTATTCATAGATACATTAAAGAATATAGTATTAAATATATACATCTTTTTTTCATATATATATATATATGTATATATATATATATATATATTACAAGAAAATGAAAGAACACTTAGATTAAATACCCACTGTTCAAGCATTTACTTTTATAAAGAGTGCTTGATACAGAGATTCAGAGTACAGCTTAATATTGTATTTTTGTTATTACAATGGTTTATAAAAGCATAATATCACTACACACAAATTTTCATGTTTTAGAACATTACTTATCTTCTTCAGATATGTTAAAAAAATGCTGAATATATATATATATATATATATATATATATATATATGAAATAAATAAATTGATATAAATATCTCTTAATTCCACAAATACTCATAAACATTAATGCCGATTCTAAAATTTCATGATGGAGCCATTATCATGTCCTCACTCCTCATGGCATTCTTTTCAATTTGCTGTTGTGTCGCAGTCTTTTTCTTATTTATATGGAACTTTGTATAATTTGATATTTTCGGATGTGAGTGATTCTACGAACGGTTTATGGATTTTGATTACTTTTGTTGTGTTCACTTCTTTTTAGTGCGTTCATTATTTGCGGGTAGTTGATTTCTTTTTATTGCTTACAATTGTGTTAGCATCCTTTTATAGTACGTGAATGGGTGCTCAAGTAATTGCTTTAAAAAGAATTGTTTTACTACTAATAACCTTGTCATTTTTTTTACTTCTTTTTATTGTGTTGGGTTGACCTTTTTCCCTTGTCTGTAGAAAGAGTTTTAATATATATAAAATGTTCACAATAAATAGTTGAATGCATGGTCATCAGCAAAAAGAGCAACCTAAAATGCCAAATACAGGTGGGGGATACTAAAATCAAGCAAGTACAAAAACTTAAATACCTAAAAAATATTCTAACAAGAGATGAATAAAATATGTTCTTTCCATCAATCTTGGTTTTATTAGATTGTTAAAAAGTTCCCATTTTTTTTTTTTGAGTCACCCTGTTTTTAAGATATTTTTTATTTAGCAATACTTTCGAGCTCGGCAGGGTGGTGCTCAGGGCTCCCGCAAGCCCTGCATTTGCAGGGGGATGCAAGTACCCTAGGGGCCGCAAGACCCCGGGAAGCCGCAAGTTTCCTTGGCTCAGCAAATCTATTGTAATAAAAATATTAACAAAATAATTATTAAGAATACCTGGAAAATTATTATACTTGTATATTGAAATAAACGTCTATCAACCCCTCTCTCTCTCTCTCTCTTTATATATATATATATATATATATATATAATCTTTGATAGAAGCCTTCCGGACCCGAAAAGGCCACAAATCATCATTTTTAATTTTTTAAAAAATGAACTTCAGAGAGAAATAGATTATAGATATTTGTTTAAACATACATACAAGAACATAACATGTATATTCAAACTTTCAGGATGTCATAAAACGTTTAAGGAAATTTAGCGACTCAGGACATTATGCGAAATTTATAAATGCTTTTGAAATTTGGGTTTAATTTTTTTTTAAATTCCTTGAAAAAACTTGCAGAAGATTGATAGCCGAAACGCACTGAAATGGCTATAAAAATAGATAAGAAATCATCAAAAAGTAGCTAAAAGTTGTGAAAACTTTCGGAACGTGTAGCTTCAAAACACCAGTTCCGCGATTTCTTCCGTTTTTTCTTTCGTGATCACGGAATATCTGCGTTCCGAGAGTATGTTATTTAGTTTAAGGTACCGTTTATTGTGGGCTCAGTATGTTCGGGGGCTGCAAGGCGCATTCTGCGGTCGGGGGAACAATGTTGCTAAGCACGGCACTAGAGCTCAGAATAACATGATTGCCAACTTCTAATTTAGCAATAATATTTCAACAAAGATCTTTCCCTGCATCACATTTTTAAACTATTTCACATCTTATACTTGTGTTTAAGATTTTATCTCTTAAACATTTTACTTCATATATTTAAACTCCGTTCTTTTTTCTGACTGTTTTTATCATCTTGTGTCCTTATGTCTGTGCTCTTGTCATGTGCCAGGTTAGTTGTTACCTTGTAGGCTGCTGTTAATACTAACCATTTATTATACATACCTCTCTGGATCATCACACATGATTTTGCTCGATGCTGTAAGCAGTAGACTAACCCCTTTTTGTACTGTATGCGTGGTAGGATTTGTGTCCGGAGAATGCTTGCTTGCGGTACTCTTCTCCTCGAGGTACTAGTACATCTAGGATATTAGTAGATCTAAACTTATTTATAAACGGAACTTTCTCTCTGTGTGTGCATCCGTTACCTATAGACTCCAAAACGGCTGAACCGATTTTCTTGAAATTTTACACAGTTGTACTATAAGCGTCTGCGAGTGTTCTTAGCTTGGTTTTGTGTAGAGGTACCCCTGATAAATATCGAAAATCGATAATCGAATAAACCGGGTTATAGAAAGATTGCTCCGATTTTAATCAATTTTGATACACTCATAGACAAAGACATAAGAAACGATATTCAGAAGTTTCAAGGTTGCACTTCTTACAATAGTGCAGAAAATTGATAATATATATATATATATAAGGCAAGAAGTTTGCGTGTGTGTCTGTTTATCTGCCTGTATGTCTGTATTTTTTTCCTTTTAATTTTTGCTTCAGATTTGACTCTAAGTAGGTATAATTATAGTTCTTAGTCTAAGCCATGATACCATTTACTCAGAGGACTTATTTAGCCTTCAAAATTCAGTTTACGACGAAAAAAACTTATTTGATATCGATATCAGGAAATCAAAATTTGACTTTCATTTTCCATTCATTTTCCTTTCAATCTACGGTTTTGCTTTAACTGGAAACAACTATTGCTTTTTAGTCTTTCGTACTCACGTCCAAAGAGTCTGAGCTCCAGGACCATGGATTAGGTTTAAAGCTTTCATTACACCCGAGCAACGCCGGGCTATACTGCTAGTCCATCTATAAATACTTTGATGGTAATTGTTTGGATGAGTTCTTCGCTGTTGTACCTAGAGTTTATAAATTTGAGTGCACTACTAGACGGATGTGCGTTGTGGTGCAGTGGATATCGACTCGGAACGACCACTCGAAATGCCAAGTTCGAATTCCAGCTTAATTCCTTGCATTCACTTACTCACAAATACACTTGGAGAAAGTATTAATCCGTCTCTTCCCTTCTTTTGGATTCTATAGCCTAGGCTGGCAACAAGTCTAATGCAGAAAGCAACGGAAACCTACTGCGGGATAATCTTCTGCCCAGTCAGTCATGTCTCTTTCGAGACATGATCGCCCAAAGCGTGTATCACGTATGACACTAAACTGGCGATTAGCTCTCATCAATTTTCAGTTGAGTTGGCTAGTTCTATTTTCACAGTTTCTTTTCTCGCTTGTGGAACTCTGTTCCACTCTAATCTTTAAAGAATTAAATGCAATATGAATCGTTATCTACTGTCTTCCTGGATACTCTTTTTTCTCGCTTCTTACTAAGGTTTCTGCTTTTTAATTCTTCCACACTAAAAAAGCATTTGTGTCTTAGTGGCTTGACTGCCTTGCTTAGTTGTACACGATTACAGTAAAAACAAAAACAAAACAATTAAAATTATTTCTTAGCAAAAAATGTTCAGAATAAATCATGCACATTATTTGGAATTTGTCAGGAAGTTGTCTAATTCTTTCACACCAAGAAAGCACATGTGTCTTAGTGGCTTTACTGCCTTACTTAAGAGAACACGATTACAGTAAAAACGAAAGACAAAACAATTAAATTGATTTCTTAGGAAAAACAATTCAGAAATCAAATTATTTGCAAGTTGTCATTAGAGATTTTTCTATTTTTTTTTTCCAGAATTTCATTTTCTTTCAAAAATAGCTATAAAACTAAATTTCCCTGAAACCAATATGACCCAAATTACTGAATGAAATCATTATTATATCGAACCCCTTCCTCTGCATTTGTTACACAACTTTTCTTCTCTGCCATGAAATTATGCAAAGTGCTCAATCAATATTTGGCAAGAAACGGCTTTCTAGACATTTATATTTTGTACTGCTATGTGCCCAAAATGGCGACCGTTGGCACATTACACAGGCTATTAAAGCTATGTACGGAAAGGGAAGCTGAACTGGAACAGGCGGAATGAGAATGAGAGGTGAAGCGGCCATTTTGAATTGGAGATGTGCCCGAAACCCTTTCCTGTCAGTTTTACTGACAGACGAAGACAATAACTAATGTTATTTATCCATATGTTTTTCATTTATGACTTCCTTCATCTTATCATCTGCTCATTTTTCTTTCCTTATTCATATTTTCTTGTCTTTGCCTTGGTTCTTTTCCAATTTTCTATAATGTGTCAACTTATTCCAATTCGTTTTTTATTGTTCTTTTCTTTATCAAACTCTTTAATCAGTTCTTTTATAATATATATATATATATATAAATGAGTGTGTGTGTGTGTGAGAGAGAGAGAGTGTGTGTGTGTGTCTAAAGTAATGTATCTTTTTTATTAATCCGACAGAATTTACACTTAAACGTTATTTTTAGCGGATAGTCATATTTAAGTATAGGTTCATGTCATTTATATTATCCTTCCAGATATACTTTTAAAATAAAAATAAAATGGTGCGTCTTCACAAACACTAGTATCCACTTAAATTAACTTTTATGCGATAATATTTAAATCTACACTATTTTAATTTTGCATCAAACACCTCGATTTCGAAGTCTTAAAAAAGTTATCTATCTATCTATCTATCTATCTATCTATCTATCTATCTATCTATCTATCTATCATTCCACTCGTATCTATCTATCTATCTATCTATCTATCTATCTATCTATAAGATTGACAAGTTGAAATATAAAAAATATGATAATATCTCTCAGTCTGAAATTCGCTATTCTTTACAGAAATTAAGTGAAAATCCGGTATATCTTTAGCAATGTTTAATATTCGTGCTCACCACCACAAAAAAAAATAAAAAATAAATAAAAAATAAAAAACCGAGTCAAAATATCAGTTTGTCCATTGTAACAAAAATGGCGGTTAGTCCCTTGTAACAAAAATGGCGGTTAGTCCCTTGTAACGAGTATTACTGTATACACTTTTAAGTCTCTAGGCAATGTTGGTTGTTTTAAAAAGCGATGTTTAGAATTTTAATAAAACGCAAACATATGAAAATGGATTTATTTCTTAGACTGCTGTTTTTACATGAATAAATTTATGTCTAAAAGACTATAAATTATGTGAACCAAATATGAAGAAATATTTATCATTTTATGAAGAAATAAATAGAAAGAAAAATCTTTTTATTTCTGAATGTATGAAAATGTCAGTGAACAGGAAAATTTAAATAAACACATAACTAAAAAGAATTTAGTTAGAAATTTCTGAAAAAATGCATTTTTCTGGCATTTCCATCTTTTGTTCTCACCAGATAAATTCACTAAAATAGATTGAAAGTATTTTTCCTCAAAATAATTCTTTTAATTTATGTTTATTTAAATTTCTTGTTCTGTAGTTATTTATAAAATAATGCTTATTGCATTGTAGTTGCTTTACATATTGTGATAATTTTGTCTTCATAAATTTTTCAATAAGATATATTTTAAATTTATTTCTTTGTCAAATAGTAAATAATGAATCGTAATAAAAAGTAAATAATAAATATTCCATTGTACCTGGCTCATCTATTTCCATAATCGTCTATTATAATAAAGACCGATAGATAGATAGATAGATAGATAGATAGATAGATAGATAGATAGATAGATAGATAGATAGAGCCCTCCTGTCACATGCATGGAGAAAGAGACAATAGCGAGGCAGAGTCGGCCCAGTTCATTCCTTTTATTAGCCGTTATTAAAATTTTACTACCAGTTATGGAAACACTCGCCGCGTGCTTGCTCTTTAACAATGTCTAATTTTTTGCTGGGCAATAATAATGTCTAGTAGTGAAGAATATATATATATATATATATATATATATATATATATATATATATATATTCTTCACTATATATATATATATATATATATATATATATATATATATTCTTCACTATATATATATATATATATATATATATATATTTATTACCGTAAAGTTTTTTAACTCGTTCGTCGCTGTTTATTTATAATACAAGTGGAGCCATACCGTCAAAAATGATATCAAAATCTATATTGATATAGCTACTATTGAGTACCATGTATTAAGACATAAAAAACACAAAACAAAGTAATCCAAACGCATGAGCATGACAGGAGGAATACACACACACACACACACACACACACACACACACACATATATATATATATATATATATATATTCGTGTAAAATCCTTTGTACATGAAAGACTTAAGCTGATGATGGTTCGCCTGAAAATAGGCCCCCACTTCCAATTTACCATGAAATAACGTGTCTGCCTTAATTGTTCTTATATATATATATATATATATATATATATATATATATATATATATAAATTCCTCCTGTCACGCTCATGGGTTTGGATTTTTTTGTTTTGATTTTTAATATCTTAATATATGCTATTCAATAGTAGCTACATCAACACATATTTTGCCATCATTTTTTATTGTATGTGTCCACTTATATTATAAATAAACAATGACGAACGAGTTAAAAATCTATACGGTAATATCGGTGTCAATGGGATATCTGTATTGTCCTTTTTTGTGGGATCGAATATTAAACATTACCAAGATATCTATATAGTTCTTTCTATATATATATATATATTAATTCTATTTTTATAAAAATGTCCTATTAATTGTAATTTTTTAATTCTAACCCATTAATGCCTACCGTCTCCAAAGGTGGATGCTAATCATATCTGTCAGAAAATATATGAAAAATAGATTTTCAATCAATATATATGTATATGTATATATATATATTAATATATGTTTCTTTTTTTTACAGGTGAGTTTTCCAGTTATTTAAAATATTAAAATATAAACATCAGTATTTTAAGCTGACCTACGAACGGTGAGTTGAAACATAGATCTTGATTTTACTAACTTAACCCAAGAATACTAACTATGTATATATACTACCCAGTGCAATTGTTGTCATTTTAATTACAATTTAATTAAATTTTCAGGGCACCTGTCCTATCAGAGGTGTAGATATGCTAGTGAATGACAGTTTGAGAATAAAAGAGTCATAAATTCAAAAAAATAAATAAATAAACAGAACATTGATAAGTGAGATGAGAAAAGTTTGGAACATCATTGCCTGGATCTACGAAAATGATTAGGAAAATATATTCAGATTTTCGAAGATTTGACTCTCATTCAATATGATGTGTTTCGGATTCTGGAAAGGATTTTTATTAGAATTTTTATTGTCTTTCTTTCCTTTTGTTCTCTAAAACATTTTTGATTTGTAACTATCTTCTCTTGATTCTCGCTTTTACAATTTTTTGAATATGATTCTTAGTTTTGCGTTAGACATTTAGATTTTTCTACTTGTAATAATTCTTCTTTTTTTTAAAAAAAAAAAAGATCATTTTACATTAAGCTAAAATAAAATCTCAGAGACAGAAGGGATTACCAATCGTGGATGAATATGAGAAAAAGAAAAACGTTGGTGAGGATGAATAAAAGAACAGAAATTAAACTGACAAAAGATAACGATATTATATTTCTACAATAATGTACCCTGAGGAGTGGGTGTAATATACAGGGAACACTCAGTGGAGATTAGATAAGAGCCCTTTATTTAAAAAATAAAGGGCTCCTATCTATTATCCCTCTCCTTCTCTTTCTTATATATATATATATATATATATATATATATATATATATATATATATATATATATTGTTAAGTTGTGATAGGTGTGGCGCCAAGGTTGTTGCATTTTCAGAAGTTTAACTGATAAAGAGCACTTAATCAAGCAGGTTTTTTATCGCACAGTACTCGATATCGGGATAAAGAATTTTAAGGCAAAGAATTTAATACTGTAAGGGTAGCACTTGGCAACTTCGGATTAAGAAACTGAAATGAATGAGGAGAAAAATAGGTCTGTGTACAGCGAATGACTAGGTAATGACTAACACCTGCTTTCAAGACCACACTAGACGACTACGGACATGCAGAAGCCAAGAAGGTCACACACACACGCTCCACACACACCACACATACACCACGCACACCACACACACACACAGACCACACACACACACACACACACACACACACACACACACACACACACACACACACACAACACACACACACACCACACACACCACTCCCACATACACATGCACACATTGAACAATAAACGGGATATTCTTCAGGAATGCATTTGTTCGTTGTAAAAGTGCTGATGTGCAAACGAAGAATGAAACTGCGAGGAATGAAGAATTCTAGTGCTGTATCCACACTGCAATACAACACGCACTTCAATGGCATCAACCTGCAGATGTATAGAGTGAAAATCATATACCAAGGACAAATTGGAGACGGAAATTCAAAATGTGACACACTTAAAGTAGCATGAGTGACATCGTCCCAAAGGAAAACAAACGCAGAAGGAAAAAATGAGTAGATAACAAATGAGATCCTGAATATGACGAAAAGAAGATGGAAATTAATGCCAAGACATGGAATGGAATACAGGAAACTACCCAAGGAAATAAGAAGCAAATGCAGACAGGCGAAAGAGGAATGGCTCAAAGACAAATGCACGGAAACAGAGATATTGAGCGCGACCAAAAAAAGGAGACATTCATAAAAAAAATACGGTTAATAAAAGGACAAAAGACATGCACCTGAACAGGATGCATAAAATCCAAGGATGGAACACTCGTATTAGAGAAGGAGGTAATACTTCAGCGATAGGAAGAATATATAAGAAATCTCTTTCACGACAAAAGAGAGCAATCGACAATACACAAAAATACGGACGGACCAGAAATGTTAAAATCCGAAGTAAAAGCTGCACTGGCCAAACTGAATAGAAACAAAGCAGCTAAACGAGACGCCATCCTTACAGATATTTTGGGTAACCTTAAACGTGTACTTCAGCACACATAAATCTTATAGCCGTAACTGACCACAAGACACGCTTGCTTATGTAATGACTAATATCTTCGTTCTATTATTAGAAGAAGAGTAATTTTTTTTCTATATTTGTTTTCGGCGTTTCGTTGGATAATTTAGTCTAGCGGAAAGTTATCCCTCTAATGACAAATCAGTATGATTTCCATCCCCGCTTGAGGCAATCGGTTAATCTAACTTCTGTGATACAGCGAAACATGCGAAAAATATATATGCTCAGCCTTCAAAATCACAAAAAATATACATGAGGACATAATAACAACATCGGAAAAATATAATCCTTGAAAATGTCAAGTGAAGTGGTTGAAATCGCTTGGGAAGACGAAATTTGGAATATTTTTACACTCCTTATCTCCAGCAAAATAAAAAAAATAAAAGAATACTGGGTAAATACGATCAAAATTAATAAAATTTTTATTTTTAGTCGTTTTTAATGAACCCTGTTTCAAGGTTAGTGCCCATATATATATATATATATATATATATATATAAGAAAAGAGGCTTTCCATTCCTTTCCACATCACCTGATGAGACATTGTAATTTCAATGTCGAAACAAAATAAACAATTTGTAGTGGATATAAAAAATGATACAGCTCTATATTATATATCGAGTTCTGTTTAAATTAATGTTTTGGACGTTGTAAAATTTTTCTTCGTTCCTTATTCACTAGGACACACACACACACACACACACACACACACACACACACATATATATATATATATATATATAAGACGACTTATAGGATGGCAGTGAAAAGGTACCTTAGAGAATGGCAGTGAAAAGATTTTTGGCTCTTATGATTATTCTGTACCATTTTAATTTTCCTTTTTCAAGAATATTCATATTCATGATATTTTGGACATTATACACTCCAGCCTTCATTAGGAGAGTGATGATCACCTTTGTTCTAAAGAGACACGGCACATCAAAAAAGAATACTAAAAAATTCTGTGCGAAGCAATTTTTTAAAAATCATTTTACCCCCAAGCAAGGCAGTACCACCACTGATGTGCATGGGGCTACATAATTTATTATAAATGCACGTATATAGTAATTATGAATGAGAAAGGATAAAAATGATAATATACGTTATAAAAATGGAAGTAAATTAGTGATATTTTAGATATGCATGAAACTCAGTAGATGCATCAAGCCAGTGGTGGATTTTGGATTTGAACAGGGTAGGTCCTGAAATAAGAATTCATAATTGAAAGTGGTTCATTCACTTGAAACATTTGTGCATGCTTAATATCATGGCGGCATCACCAACAGACTGAATATACTCTTCCAGCCATTACTAATACCATTACTCACAAGAGGTGAGAGGGAGTAGCCTGAGGAGAGCACCCTCAGAGGAGCACGAAATCAGCCACCCTAACTCATATTATCGTTTCTACTAACCAAGTTTTATGTATTGCGTTCTTTCCATATTTAACATATATTTGTTATTTCCTGTTTGGTTGTTTTTGCGATATTCTTACTGGACCTTTAACTGGGCCCACGACAATATCCACCATGTCCTTTCACGATATGGGTGATATGGCTGTCTAGTTTTTGTCTTTTGCAGCTTTAAGTAATGTTTGTCTGCTTCCCAGTCTTTGCTCTGTCTAAGATCCTTAGGTAGATTATTTAAGGAAAGAAATGTCGCAACCGAAATGTGGTTCTACAGAAGGATGCTGAGGATACTATGGACAGAAAACGAATAATGGCGAGGTTTTGGACAGGATGAGCACAAGAAGGAAACTGATACTTAACATCAGGAAAACACAGCTGAAGGTTTTGAACATGTAATGAGGAAGGAGGGCTTGGAGAATCTTATGCTCACGGGACAAATAGAGGGGAAGGGAGTCGAGGGAAATAAGCCCAGAACATACTTGATGGACTTGAGTAGATGGATGGTTGAGCGGAAATTGAGCGGAATAACAGAATGAGATCTATTAAGAGCGACAAGATATAGGCATATGTGGTGGTGGGGGTCATGATCGCCTACATCCTAAAAATACACGGCACACAGAAGAAAAAGAGAGGGCGGCCAAAAAGTAACCAAGGACCTTGAACGGTTAATAATAGTTTGCTTATAAATTTCATTCAGGTATTTTCTAAAGGACGCTTTCAAAATAAATATTACTCTTTTTTACGTTACATAAGCTTTAGGAATTTAAGCGCAGTTTAATATTGGTTCAGTGGAATGACAAATCGGGATGTCGAGTTTCAACCGAATCCCTTGCATTCACTTACGCACAAATACCCTTAGAAATGTTATTAACCTCTTCCCTCTAGTTATGGGTTAAATAATAGAACAGATTGGGTTCTATAGCTTTGGCTGGCAACCAGTCTACCGCAGGAAGCAATGGCAGCCTACTTCGGGATGATCTTTTACCTAGTCAGTCATGTCTCTTTCTAGACATGATCGCCCAAAACGTGTATCACGTATGGTACTTAACTGACTTACTATATTGGTGGCAAGATCTCATCACTTTACAGTTGAAATGACTAGATCTCACCGTAGGTCCTATGTTAACATTTTCTTCTATCACACTTCTCTCTTGTGGATTTATCTTCTTAATTCTTATTATGTTATTGTTCTCTCACTTAATAGCAGTTTTTCATATTCTCTAACACTAGGACATCCCTTGCGTAATAGTGGCTTAATTTCTTTGATTAGGGTGAAATGATTGAAATAAGAAAAATATACGATCGATTCAGTTAATTTCTATTATGTTTGTAGTGTAAATGTTAACATTTATGTAATTAAAGCGAACGAAATATTTGTGCTTTTCCTTTAATTACTGTTTCTTGTAGGTATTGCATAAGCATTTTGTCTCTTGTTAAGAAATTACTCTGTCGTATCACACTCGGATATGATTTTAATACCCTATTTTGAAACAAGAAATCTGTCTGGAAAGATGTTGACATAACCGAGTAATTGTTTTGCTTCAGGGTTGAAACACGAAGTCTGTACATAACAAATCCTATAAAAAATAAAATTTAACAAGCTGAGGGAAAACGAAAACTAAAAACAATTTTTGATTGTCACGTTTCTGACCACATCTCTCAGGAAAAACGTGACAAATATTGGGGGTTGGAATAGGCTCGACTTCTTCTTGAACAAATCCACTATAGTGAATTATACAGTAAGAGCTGAATTCTAAACGAATAGCCTGAAAGATGGACCAATAACTATTGCACCCGTGTCAAAACCGGAAATAGATATTTACTTGGCCTCCATTGACTCAGAGATAGGGCAGTTGTTTACCCAAACTGAATTCAGTGTGCTGTGATGCAGTGGATATCGACTCGGAATGAGAAATCGGGAAGCCGAGTTCGAATCCCAGTTGAATTCCTACTGCGGAATAATCTTTGGCCCAGTCAGTCATGTCTCTTTCGGGGTATGATTGCCCAAGCGTGTATCACGTATGACACTTAACTGACTGAATTCAGAGGGATTTATCATCATATATGTGACATGTTCTTTCAGAACGTTGGCGGTCATGGCTCTTCTCAAAATCATGTCCTTTTGTCGACATAAGGAGCGTTTAACTATATATCCTTCTTTATTCTTTCTGATTTGACATCTCTTCACTGCTACAAATTTGAAACATATGGAGATATGAACACCAAGTTAAAAAAAAAATAATAAAAGAAGGCGTCAACGAACAGCGGCCACAAATTGAAATTTTGCAAGTCTAAACATATTTATAAATGGAACTTTGTGTGTGTGTGTGTGTGTGTGTGTGTGTGTGTGTCTGTCTGTCTGTCTGTTACCTATAGACTCCGAAACGGCTGAACCAATTTTCTTGAAAATTTACACAGTTGTACTATAAGCGTCTGCGAGTGTTCTTAGCTAGATTTTGTGTCAAGGTACCCCCAATATATATCGAAAATCGATAATAGAAAAATCGGGTTATAGAAGGAATGGTCTGATTTTGATCAAATTTGATACACTCATAGACAAAGACATAAGAAACGATATTCAAAAGTTTCAAGGTTGCACTTTTTACAATAGTGTAGAAAATCGATAATATATATATATATATATATATATATATATATATATATATATATAAAAGGCAAGATATTTGTGTGTGTGTCTGTTTATCTGCCTGTATGTCTGTATTTTTTCAGCCCTTTTATTTTAGTTTTTGCTTCGGGTTTGACTCTAAGTAGGTATAATTTTAGTTCTTACTCTCAGCCATGATACCATTTACTCAGAGGATTTATTTAGCCTTCAAAATTCAGTTTATGATGAAAAAAACTTATTTGATATCGATACCAAGAAATCAAAATTTTACTTACATCTATTCATTTTTCTTTCAGTCTATGGTTTCGCTTTAACTGGAAACAACTATTGCTTTTTAGTCTTTCGTGCAAACGTTCAAAGAGTCTTAACTCCAGGAAGATGGATTAGTTTTAAAGCTTTCATTGCACCCGAGCTACGCCGGGCTATCCTGCTAGTATATATATATAACAAAAATGACAGAACATATAACGAGTATCGGATAACAGACGTAATCAGTCAGTTAAGTGCCATACGTGATACACGCTTTACTAAACAGAAACCTTTCTCACAGTAACATTTCTTTCTGCGGTAGACTGGTTAGAAGCTAATTTGTCCTGCTATTCGGCCCTTAACTGGAGATGGATTCAAATCTTTTTCTGAAGGTATTTTCGCGATTGTGACTGCAACGAATTCAAATATAATTCGAGCTTGGCTCTCCGTTTTCTCATTCCGAGCCGATATCCATTGAACTACGGTACACAACCCATACTTATCTGATACTTGGTGTTAGTTCAAGTATTCGTGTTTCATGGATTTGTAAATTAAAGTTACATAGTCGCAAATAAACAGAATCTCTTTTAAACGTTCAAATAAAAGTCGGTGGTTAAGCTTTTCCGCAATATAAGTTGGACGGCTCTGGAATGGTTACAGTACTAAAATTCTTCTCCCCCTGTAATCGAATCACATTCAAGATGAATAAGGATGACTTTTACTGGTTTTATATTATTTTATCTCAACACATCATGAAGTCAAATAAATCCACGGTCTTCAAGAATAATTTTTTTTTTATTCATTACACATCAAATAGATAAATATATCCAGTTGTCTCTCAAATATACTCCTTACACGTTGTGGTGTAATGGATATCGGCTCCAAATGAGAAAGTGGAGAGTAGAGATGGAATTCCAGCCGAATTCATTGCATTCACTTACGCACAAATACCCTTGGGAAAGGTATTAATCCATCTCTTCTGCCTTCAGCTATGGGTTGATTATCTGGACAAATTGAGTTTTATAGCCTTGGTTGGCAATCAGTTTACCACAAAAAATAATGCCCACTTATTGCAGAAAAAATTTCTGCCTAGTGAACCATGTCTTTTTCGAGACATGATCGCCCAGTCACAACGAATACAAACAAGTTATTGTATTAAAGCATGCATTTCTGCGGTACGTTAAATTAAAACTAGCATTTGTTTCAAATGAGATTACTTAATTTTTAAATCAGTTCATATTCCTAAAATAAAACTTCAGAAAATTAGTTGTATGTGTTATGTCTTGAAGGCTGTCACAATGCGTTGAATGAAATAAAGGAAGGTCGGGAGGTGCTTGTATGACCAATTTATTATAATATTTCGAGACTATAATCTCATCATCAGAATGGCAGAGAAAACCTCAGACTGGCCGTGCTTTTAGCTGTCCATCTATGAATGGCTGGCTTTATCCACTACTGCTGTACATGTGTGCGTGTATCTAAGTGTGCGTGTGTGTGTGCGCGCGAGTGTGTATCTATGTGTGTTCTAGTTGTTTTTTATATGGTCTAATGGTGTGTGTGTGTGTGTGTGTGTGTGTGTGCGCGCGCGTGTGTGTGTGTTCTGTGTGTTCAGCCCGGGGTGGGGGAGAAAATGTGTTAGCGAGGTTATTGTAACTATTTTTTCTGTGTGTAAAGGCTATGTGTAGTATTGTAATTAAATCTACCTAACTTATTTATCTGTGTGTGTGTGTGTGTGTGCGTGTGTGCTTTAGCCTGGTTAACAATTTGTTATAAGAGAGGAAGAAGTGTGTGTGTGGTTATTGTTACTGATTGCGTGTGTGTGTGACCTTTGTAGTCGTGTTAAGTGCATGTTGTGTGCGTCTTGGTGTTGTCTATACAGTTATGTAATCTAGGTTTAATTCTTGGCGACTGTTAATTGTCGGATGTAATTTAGATATTATTAAGGACTCTTTAATGCGTAGGTTACCTATGTTGCGTTCCTTAGCCAAGATATTAACGGTTATGGTTTTGTCCTTATGTTTGCATTTTTTAAGTGTTTTGGAATGACGAAGCTTGCGTGTGTAGATGTTCTTTTATTCTAATGTGTAGATGTCTTGTAGTGCCGCCGACATAGAATGCATCGCATTTGGCGCATTGTAAGCGGTATACCATATACACCTGGTGGCACATACCGGTACCTGCAATAGGGCAGTTGGTTAGTGTGCATGTGGTGTTGTTGTTTGTTCTGTGGTTGGCGTTGAGGTGTCTTCGAAGAGTGGGGCCGTAGTGTGCCAGCTGTATGTCTAATCCCTCTCTGCGGATAGCTCGACGTATTTTAGATGTTATATAATCGCTGAAGTATGGTAACCTCAGGAAGCATGTGTTAGATAGGGTGTGGCGCCTTGGGCCCCTACTACCATTCCGTTCTAGGTGATCCACAAAGGATTGTGGGTAACCGTTAGTCACCAGTGTTTTCTTGAAGAATGCAGTAAAATTATTTTCAGAAAATTATTTTCTCTCTCTCTTTCTCTTTCTCTCTCTCTCTCTTCCTGAGAAATTGTAGACGGATTTGAAATAATTAAGTAAGTAATTCATCGAGTTTTTCTATCAGACCTCAACATAAAGCAGAAAGTATTGGGCGGCCCTTTCGTCCTATATTAGGGTCTCATCAGCAGCGCGCATCCAGTACCAGGAATTGAAAGCCAGATAGTTACCTTATTAAGCAAACGTCATACCAACTGTACCACGGGCCCCTATACACTATGCATATATATATATATATATATATATATATATATATTTTGATACACTATATATATATAGTGTATCAAAATTACTTCTGCAAACTTTGACTTTGTGGGTAGGTTCCTCACACAAAAAGAAGGACACACATCCATACAAAAATGCGTCCACAAACCCTTTGTTTTTGAGTTATAAGTTCCAAATAAATTTTACAGTTGATGACGCTGCGTTGTCATGGAGACGAGCTTACATTTGTCATTTGTGTACATCTGTGGACAGTCTGTCCAACATTTAATATGTCAGTAGTGAGTTAACTGAGAATTGTTCGGATTAAAACTGCAGGATAATCATATCGTGTAAAGGCAGATACGATTTTTAGATGCAGGCGCGCAAATGGTAATGGACGGGAGGCTGCACGGTTGTTTCAGATTGGGTTTCCTCCTCAAAGGCAGCCGAGTCATCCAATCATTGCTATTGTTTATGAATGCGTTGCTGAGACAGGATCCGTCACACCACAAACTATGGATCGAAAATGACTGATTGTACATTTAACAGAGTCTGCTGTAAATTTTAAATGAGATAATTTGACACAGGTTAGTCACTCTAATCTGAATTCTCAATGTTTAAATTCTTGTTTTATCGGTTTTTTGCTTTTATTTATCCCAAACTCTGACAACTGAAATTTTGTGTACGCGCTGTGATGTTTTGTAATCTTTTGTGGATCTTCGTCGCCAGATTGTTGTGAAGTTGTGGCGAAACTTCGCCGCAAATTTATAGTGACCGGTTTGTGCCGGAAGTAAGGTACGGAACGAGAAGGGAGGTTCAAAACAGTGTAATAGTATATCAAGAAACAAGTTATTTAAAGAAGTGTTAATAATAAGTAATATCTAAACTTATTCATAAATGGAACTTTGTGTTTGTCTGTGTGTGCATCCGTTACCTATAGACTACGAAACGGCTGAACCGATTTTCTTAAAAATTTACACAGTTGTAATATAAGCTCCTGCAAGTGTTCTTAGTAAGCGTTTGTGTTGAGGTACCCCCGATAAATGTAAAAAATTGATAATCGAAAAAATCGGGTTATAGAAGGAGTGATCCGATTTTAATCAAATTTGATACACTCGTAGACAAAGACATAAGAAACGATATTCAGAAGTTTCAAGGTTGCAGTTCTTACAATAGTGCAGAAAATCGATAATACATATATATAGGGCAAGATGTTTTTGTGTGTGTCTACCTGTATGTCTGTATTTTTTCAGCACTTTAATTTTAGTTTTTGCTTCGGGTTTGGCTCTAAGTAGGTTTAATTGTAGTTTTTAGTCTCAGCTATGATACCATTTACTCAGAAGACTTACTTAGCCTTCAAAATTCAGTTTACGACGAAAGAAACGTATTTGATATCGATACCAAGAAATCAAAATTTGACTTACATCCATTCATTTTTTTTTCAGTCTACGGTTTCGCTTTCACTGGAAACAGCTATTGCTTTTTAGTCTTTCGTGCCAACGTCCAAAGAGTCTTAGCTCCAGGACCATGGATTAGTTTTAAAGCTTTCATTACACCCCAGCAACGCCGAGCTATACTGCTCGTAGAAATATATAAGTAATATAGAAATAAGTAAGTCCGAATGTGTTATTATGCTGCCTGAGGAGTAGCTGTCATTAACTGCTCTCGTAACTGCAAGTATTTATTCGCCTTTCCACTTTAGGCAAAATGTGGCACAAGTTCCTTTTAATGTGGGTAATCTGGGACCTATAGCCCGGTCAAAAACTCCTGTCTGATTTTCCCCAGACGAGACCCTACCCTTCGACGGAGCCTCGACTAAGTCAACACTCTCCGTCCGAAAGCAGAGAGCTCGACAATACGCAAAGCAGTCAACTGTTCATTAACTGCAGTATTCAGTTACCTCTAAAGTAGAGCAAAATGTGGCACAAGGCCTTTTTAATGTGTGTTTTCCATGCCATGTAGCCCGGCCAAAAATATCTGTCTAATGTTCTTTAGTCGTGACTCTACCCTTCGGCGGAACCACGACTCTGTTAATGCTCTCCGCCCGAAGGCAGAAAGCTGACAGTGACAAAGGCAGTTACTCCGAGGCAAATACTCTCTAGCAGTCAAGCAGGTAATTTATATATAGCAAGAGGAAAAGTTCATTCCTCACAGAAAGGGAACCACAACATATTTATACCATCCTTTTATAAAATTTCTCGGAGTGTTTTTTATATTTTTTTGTGTTTTGTATGAAAAATTTACCGGCTGTAATGTAAATTCCTTGTTCTAGTTTGACGTTGTTATGTGTTTGCATGAATGCAAGGTCATTCCACTAATTTCAGAGATTATTGCCGATTCAGTGTGTTCCATAACCAATACCCTCATAATTCCCTCTCCGTCTATTACTTCGGAGGACTACTGCAGATTTGCATGGTTTCAAGTCTCTGTGACATGATGGGATTTTCACTAGATTGATCGACTCTGCCCACAGTATGGGATACTTTTTACTGCTATACAATTTATGAAACTGGAAGTCGTCTTGAAAAAATTGATGCATCTTGTACAAGATGTCACACCTGGTCTTGGTGGGAAAACACTTTCAACAGCAGAGCTTCCGTGGGACTATAATTGATTGACACACCCAACTTTGCAAAAGAATGTACGTCCGAAAGTATAGCTCCTTCAGCTTTTCATGTTCTTCTCAATGTCCAGCCTTTCAGAATTTGCAGTTATATATATATATATATATATTAAACATTATATTCATCTATCACAGACTATTATCGGAAAAAACGATTCTGAATTAGAACGAGAAGAAATAAAAAGATAGAAAAATGAATAAAAATATGAGAAATCATATCTCATGACATATTTTCCCAAATTACATTTCTTTACGTTTCTTTTTTATTTATTTATTTATTTTTTTGAACGCAAATGACGTCAAAGCAATCTCGTTATGGACAAGTTGGTCACGTGGTAAAAATGGTGGCTTTTCGCGTCGAGAGTTAACAAAGCGTTTTTGACATATCGTGTTTCCGCGTTATGAAAATAAAAAAGAAGTACATATGTCAATTTTCCAGTTTCTTTTTACTTATTTTCTTTTCACCGTTGTATACCTACATGATTTGCTAGAATATATATATGTATGTATACATATATATATATGAATGCATGTATGAATATACACACACACACACACACATATATGTATGTATGAATATACATATATATATGTATGAATATATATATATTGTTAAATATAACAGACAATGTCTATTGTTTTTAATCATAGAATCGCATTACAAATTTAGGAACTGCGTCTCCTATTCGGTGACTGTTATCGTTGCTTAGCAATGTTTTATGTCAACAGAAGATAAAATCATATTTGACGGTGGATGTATTTATGCTAACTTCAATGTTAAATCTCTGAAGATGTCTGATATGAGCCGAAAGCTTAGAACCAACATAATAAAAAAATCCTAATGTTGGACAATTTTTGTGTTTATTTTCACATGAAATTAAAACGAAAAACAGATCTACCACGGTTTCACCAAATGGATCATCAGGGCAAGTTGGCCTGATGATCCACTGGGTGAAACCTAGGTAGGTCTGTTGACTCTAGGTTAGCTACTTATTTATTTGCTCTGCTACTGTATTGAACACTTTACGTATTAGGTTCCTTGTCTCGGGGGATTTTTCTTTCGATTAGTACTTTGACTAATGTTCAAGTGCTTAGTTTATTTCTTTTTTTGTTTCCATTTTTTCCCCTCCGCGTTTATACTCGGTGGGTTTTTCAAGGCATGTTCAAAGATAAATTTATATATATATATATATTGAACCTAACAAATACTTGAGCTATAAAATTTATTAAAAATGTTTAATATAATTATTATAAATAATTCATTGTCTCAAAAATTTAACCAACGTACAAATAATAATGTTGTTTATGAATTTTTATATCCTTTGAGAGATTGTATGACCAACAAGCATTAACATTTTATATTGACCACACATTCACCCGACACACTCGTAGCTTGTTGGAATGCCGTTTATTAAAATGTATGTGAGACTAGATGCAAAGAAATAATGAAAATTCTTGGAGCTGTTACTATATATGGAAAGATAGAAAGAAATGAATAACTTATACGTCAATGTACACTATGTCACCATCTTTTCAATGAACGGAAAAATCTTAAAGTTTTACAATTCGCTAAAACAGTTTTATCCACTACGCATTTCAAGCCGATTATTCTGTTTCCCACACCTCTCTCTTCTTCGCCGATTGTCTTTCACCCCCCTCTCTCCCCTCTACGCATTTTCTAACGTCTTCTTCTGCCGGGTTTTCAGAAAAAGTTGTATAAGAATATATTTTCGCATAAATAACATTTATTTGCGTAGAATCAAAATTTGTGTTAAATAGGCTTGATTTAACTTCGTTTAGCCTGTTGGTCATTCATGGTTGAGAGGTCTAAGACGCGCTCGATCAATTACTGGCTTGCCCTATGTTGATGAGGGTTGCAGGTTCGAATCCTGCCGAATGACACACATTTTTGTAACAAAAATTAATCGTAAATAATCAAGCCGGTAGATATAAATAAAAACAGAATATCTACTTAAATACCAGTATCGATCAAAAATAATGTTTAAACAAATCATTTCATATATATATATATATATATATATATATATATATATATATATAATTGGAGTAGATAAACTAAACTATCGCCCGGTTCACACTCCACCCATGTCAATTGAACAGGTGAAGAGGCTCATCCCTTGTTCCCTGCTTAGGCTGTGGTTTCCGGCTTTCTCTTTTCCAATCTTTTCACTCTTACGTAGCCCCCTGCACATCAGTGGCGTTACCGCCTTGCTCGGGGTAGAAAATTTCATGGGTTGTAAAACTAAGTATAATCTATGTCATATTATTGGTATTATTTATCACATCATTATCAGAAAAATAAAAACGTCTGCGCCATTTAGGAATAAATCAGCTTCCAGTAAGACTTAAAAAAGAATCTATCACCTTAGAAAGGTGTCATTTATGACGTTTAAAAATAGTATATATTAACATTAAATATTCAAATTAACCAGACTATCTGCGTATATTATATATATATATATATATATATATATATATATACACGTTAAGTATTCAAATGCAAGTGACTATATATCTATATATAGAATATACACATCGATTCATCCATTCTTTTATATATATATATATATATATATATATATATATATATATATATATATATATATATGAAATGATTTGTTTGAACACTATTTTTGATCGATACTCGTATTTAAGTAGATATTCTGTTTTTAATTAAACAGGGGACACTACCATGTGATCTGGCACGTCTTAGACCTCTCGACTATGAATGACCATCAATCTAAACGAGGTTTTAATCAAACCTATATAACACAATTTTCCATTCATTGCAATAACCATATATATGTGGTTAGGGGTCGCAGGTTCAAATCCTGCCAAATGACACACATTTACATAATAAAAATTTATTGTAAATAATCAGTCCGGTAAATATAAATATATAATACTGTTTAATGAAAAACAGAATATCTACTTAAATACGAGTATCGATCGAAAATAATGTTCAAACAATTCATTTCATATATATGTGTGAGTGTGTGTATATAGACACGTATATATTATCTCTCTCTCTCTATTTCTCTCTCTCTCTCTCTATATATATATATATATATAGTGCGATTGGTAATTTTCTGTCACTTTCTATTTTTAATTTCGCGCATGCGCGTTGTTTGTTTTTGATTATATCAACCGTCTATGAAAAAAAGAAGTGTACTGTTTGGCATTCGCACCAGAAGCTCTAATAAGAACTTTTAAGTATGTTTGGGTGTCGATTTGAGGACAATGCAGAGGATTCACAAAAAAAATAGCTGAGTCTAATGGTGATTACGAAGGTATCTGAAGTCTTTACTACTGATGGCGACAGTATGCCTCTATTCATGTTACCACAGGGCCTCAGACTCAATAGGCACGCCTACATCAAATGCCTTGAGAAGATAGTGCTGTTCTTGGTTATGAGAGTGGCTGCTATAGAACTCTCTATCTCGCAATATGATTCGGCACTATGCGACACAAACAAGTGAAACCCACCATGGCTTTTGAGACAATTTCTACGACTACACCACCAATTACATTTCACCACCTACTTTTCCAGACTGCAAATCCCTTGATTATTAGGTGTAGGGCACAGTTGAACGAGAGACTAACAAAATCTTTTGTAACATTAAAGATGAACTGAAGGTACGCATTGAGACAGAATTCACCATATTAAACAAGAAGACCGTCCAGAAAAAATGGAGGAGATTCAGAAGTGGTATGGAGGGCGTAGTTTGCGACTTACTGTTTCAAGATATTTTTGTGTAGTTTTGGTAAATGTATCTAGTAAATGAGTTATCTGCGTGTCTTTGATTTGTGCGTAATTGAGAAGAAAATTTATCCATCGCACCCTGTGTGTGTGTGTGTGTGTCCTGTACATATTCTCGTTGTTTCTTTTAAATATTCTATTAATCTCATTCTCTCTCTTCGTCTCTCTCTCTCTCTCTCTCTCTTTCTCTCTCTCTCTCTCGATCTTATATATAATATATCACACACATAAACACACAGATACGCAAACACCATTTTGTACTCTCTCTCTCTCTAATTTAATCTTTGTCTCTCTCATAAGTGCACACACAATCTCTGTCAATATTTCTCTCTCTCTCTGTCTCTCTCCTTCCTTACGTATCGTTGTTTGTTAAATATGAAAGTCATTATATATATATATATATATATATATATATATATATATATATATCTGTGTCTCTCTCTTTATCTTTTCACACACCTTTCTCTTTTTCTTTCTCATTCGCCCATTCTCCCTTCCTCTCTCTCTTTCTCTCTCTCTCTCTCTCTCTCTGTTTGTCCATTTAAATCATATGGTACATTCTGCCTGCCCTCTTCTATATTTAAACCCATTCTCTTCGACTAACTCTCTTTCGTACACTATCTATCTATCTATCTATCTATCTATCTATCTATCTATCTATCTATCTATCTATCTATCCTAACTCGTTCATTATCTATCTATCTATCTATCTATCTATCTATCTATCTATCTATCGATCCTAACTCGTTCATTATCTATCTATCCTAACTCGTTCATTATCTATCTATCTATCTATCTATCTATCTATCTATCTATCTATCTATCTATCTATTTCAATACATTCATGTCTATCCATGTATGCCTGTTCATGTCTGTCTATCTATCTGAAAAAAATCTTACCTCTATATAAAAAGAGACAACAACCTCAGTCATATTATGCAGACTCAGGCAACTATACGATGATGTCTTTCAATTGTGTACATAATAATATTGAATGATGCTTAGAAACCACCTAACGTAGCTTGGTAACCGCATAGCTACTTGAATTCTTCTCTTAATGGCGTCCGGACGTCATCTCTCTCTCTCTCTCTGTCTGTCTGTCTCTCTCTCTCTCTTTTTCCACACACACACACACATACACACACATATACGTATATATATATATATATATATATATATATATATACATATATATAATACTCTTAAAATAATTTGTTTTTTTAGATTTATTTATTCGTATTTTGTTATTTCTTTCCAAATTTTAGTAATCTCTGCTTAACACCGGAAGCTTTAACTCTTCGACGATTTCTAAAGTCAGCTAACCCTAAATTATTGCCGTTATTATTTTTTGTGTTCCGAATTTTCTTGTAAATAATATCCGCATTAATGCCAGTTTTCTTGAAACATTATTTGACTGACTATTTCTACTAAAAACGACGTTTCCTTGTAGTTGGCTGGTGCATTTTATTCCTTACTATTTTTTTTCACACGTATGACTTATAAGCAATTTGACGTCACCTGTTATTTTAGCAGATTTCTAGTTGCACATTCCTTATCCGTTATTTGAACAGGATAGGAGTAGAAGTTCAACGATTATTTCCTGTTCAAGATTATTCATTCTCTTAAAGCCTTCTCATTCACTTTCACTTTCAGTAAGCCTTTGCATCTTAGCGTCATTATCACCTTACTTGCGGGGGGTGGGGAATGATTAAAAAAAACATTCTAACAAGGCAAAAATATATGAGTAGATGACGGTAAATTTCCACTTTTATTAGTATATCGAAGTCATCTGCACCCGACATCGTGAAAAATCATCATTAAATAGGAAAAATAGTTCGGAATGACTCAGGTATAAAGTCATTCTTGATGCAATTAAATCGTTGTCCTAATTATCACTGGCGATTATATATATATATATAATGAGTTATTACCCGACCTAGGTTTCTACCATGAGTGGCGTCTTCAGGCGATTTTCAAAAACTCTTACTGAAAATCAATAACTCTTATTGCAAATCGCCTCAAGACACCACTCATGGTAGAAACCTAGGTCACGTAATAACTTGTTTACAAATGGAATATATATATATATATATATATATATATTAAAAAAGGATTAATTCAAAGATGTTGAATGGCCATTTCGATATGAAGATCCCCACGGGGAACGACACATCACCTCAGCAACAGAAAAAAACCTTTCAGAAATATATATATATATATCCGAGTGAATACAGAACGAAGCATTCTTACAACGTCCAAAACATTAATTTAAAACAGTGCTCGATATATAATATATAGAACTGTGAATATTTATTATAAATTATATTTTAGAACATGTACATAATTATTCTATATATTCGTAAATATATTCTTTTATATAGAATAGTTATGTACATGTTCTAAAATATAATTTATAATATATATATATATATATATATATATATATATATATAATATCACGAGAGTAAACATCTTATACGTAACTTTTTTGTTTATACAACTCCAGACTTTCTATGTTAATATCTGCAATCGGTTATTCGGTCTGGTGTTCGGTAAAGTTTTTCCAAACAGGGATTCATCTTTTCGCTAACACGGACGTTATTTTCATTTCCTTCCTCTCATGTAGTTGCTCATATATAAAAATGTCATCTGGTTTCTCATCTCCCGAGCGATGCTTGTTTATACGTCGGGTTCTAACTGCTGACATTATAGTGAGGCGCAGATCTACATCTGGTGGCTAAGAGATAAACGACAGATAGAACTTCCTTCTTTGATTCACCCATCTAACATTAAGTGCAAAGTATATTTTGATATGTCATGATGTCCAGTCATATACTACAGGTTCAGCTCAGTTGCCGGTGAAAAAATACTTTCCCGGGCTGGTTGGATATATATATAAACTTATTTATAAGTGGAACTTTGTCTGTGTGCGTGTGTCTGTCTGTGTGTGTGTGTGTGTCCGTTACTTATAGACTCCGAAACGGCTGAACTGATTTTCTTGAAAATTTACACAGTTGTACTATAAGTGTCTGCGAGTGTTCTTAGCTAGGTTTTGTGGTCGAGGTACCCTCGATAAATATCAAAAATTGATAATCGAAAAAATCGGGTGATAGAAGGAAGGGACTGGTTTTAATCAAATTTGAGACACTCATAAACAAAGACATAAACGATATTCAGAAATTTCAAGGTTGTATTTCTTACAATAGAACAGAAAATCGATAATATATATATATATAAGGCAAGATGTGTGTCTGTTTATTTGTCTCTGTGTTCTTTATACAAATCCACAATTTTTATCCGATTATCACCAAAATTCACACAAATATTCCTTAGGCTGAGTCTGAGCTCCAGGACCATGGATTAGTTTTAAAGGTTTCATTACACCCGAGCAACGCCGGGCTATACTGCTAGTATATATATA
Source organism: Ascarosepion bandense (assembly GCA_037127315.1). NCBI lineage: Eukaryota > Metazoa > Mollusca > Cephalopoda > Sepiida > Sepiidae > Ascarosepion > Ascarosepion bandense. Next base: position 1,465,671 of record JBBBDQ010001887.1, read on the forward strand.
TATATATATATATATATATATATATATATATATATAAGCATATTTTTATTCAGATATGTTAAACTGAATAATATAGAAATATTATATCTAATTATTTTTATAAAAATACTATCTAATTCTCTGATCAGTTTCTTGAGGTTAAGATGAAATTCATCAAGGAGGGACCCATAAGTTTTTCCTACCCAAGCACTTTCTATTCCCTCTCAGATTATCCTCACGGGTGAATTACAGTTACTTATAGTCACTGTGATCGTTGTGATGGAGACTTTTAAAAACAGGCGTGAACACGCTCTGTAATAAATGTTTTAAAGTTTTACTTTGCCCATTCTAGCTCTGGATATTTTATTTTATTCATTTATTTACTTATTTTTGCAAATCAAGCGTATCATTTCAAATGTGGTGCAGTGGATATCGGCTCGGAACGAGAAATCTGGGAGCCGAATTCGAGTTCCAGTTGAATTCATTACATTCACTTACGCGTAAATACCCTTGGGAAAGGTATTAATCCGTCTCTTCTCTCCAGTTATGGATTAAATAACAAGACAGATTGGGTTCTACAACCATTGGCTTTGCCAGTCAATCCTATAGAAAGTTATGGCAACCTACTGCGGGATAATCATCTGCCCAAGCGAGTATCACATATGGCACTTAACTGACTGACTGAATGCATACTCATGACAACTGAGACTAAAATCTATCTATCTATCTATCTATCTATCTATCTATCTATCTATCTATCTATCTATCTATCTATCCTAATCCTAACCTGTTCTTATCTATCTATCTATCTATCTATCTATCTATCTATCTATCTATCTATCTATCTATCCTATCTTATCTATCTTCATCTATCTATCTATCTATCTATCTATCTATCTATCTATCTATCTATCTATCTATCCCAACCTGTTCATTATCTATCTATCTATCTATCTATCTATCTATCTATCTATCTATCTATCTATCTATCTATCTACCCAACCAAACTTTTCACTATCTATCTATCTATCTATCTATCTATCTATCTATCTATCTATCTATCTATCTATCCTATCCTATCCTATCCTATTCATATCTATTTTCTCTTTTTAATGGTTTTTATTATTTATGTTTTCACTTCTCAAAAACAAATAAAATGTATAAATTCACTTTCATAGGTTTAGGTTTAATTACAATTCTAATCATTATTTTAAAACAGTAAACGGTGGCCTACATTTAATGTGGCCTACATTTTGAATGTGGCCTACAAAATTCTGTCAATGCTATAGTATGTGGCTTAACTTAAAAAGCGAATTATAACTGTTTTGTACCAGGTATTTACCGAACTACTTGTTTCAATTAATGGATGCTGCTTTCGTATGTTTAGGAAGAAGTAGTTAAAGAACTGCTGATAACAAATAAATTAAAATTATCTAAATGTAAAAAAACAATTAGTTAGGATACATTCGAACCGGGTAGGCCACATACTATACCAGAATCAAAGTGGTAGGTCACATAATATACCGGCGTTCAGTAAGCATTACCGTGGAGTGAAGATAGATAAAAAGAGGCATCATGGGAAAAAATGTTTTGACAATCCGTCTTATTGCAGGCAGTGTTTGTCGAATCTAATCCCAACTTGTGCGCCTATTTTGTGCTCATGAGCCGTGCTGGATTAGAGATTTGTGATAGATTGGAAACGAGAAGGAAGTTAATATTGAGCATCAGGAAGAGACAACTGAAGTTCCTGTGAGATGCAATGAGAAGAGACAACTGAAGTTCCTGGAACATGCAATGAGGAAGGAGGCCTTGGAGAACCTGATACTAACAGGCCAGATAGAAGGGGAAAGAGACAGAGGAAAGCAGCGGATAACATATTTGAAGGGCCTGAGCAGGTGGGTGACAGAACGGGGGTTGCGAGAAGTTACAGGAGAAAGTGTGCTAAGAGCCACTAGGGATAGGGAGACGTGGAAGTGCATGATTGCCTCCGTCTTGAAAGGAAAGGGCACATAGAAGAAGAAGAAGAAGAAGAATTAGGGATTCTTAAAAATTATAGAAAAATACTCTTTGTGTTTTAAATTTTGGAGTTTGGCAAATTACACGATATTCATTATTGTTAAATTATTTATTTATTGACAAATGCTTGTAATAGATACATCGTATATATATACGGAACAGTTGTGTACACGTGGCCGAGTAGTTAGTGAAAGCAAAGTTCGAATCATGCCATGGTCAATTTTTTTGATTGCGATACTATTTCAAATCTCGCTATGTCTCGAATGTGACGAGACAAACATTGTTAAGAGTTACAAGGGAAAAGAAGAGAATTTAGAGAACCATGATTTCCCACGTTTAGAACAGACACGGCACAGAAAAGTAGTGACTTACTATCAAGCTTAATTTACGTCTTCAGTGGTTTTTAAATCCTATCGATTTGTGTCTTTCAAGTTGATTTTCCAGCAGTATTGTTACCTTGATCCCTCATTCCAAGTGCTTATAGGCGTCATTCTGAAAGATTAGTCAGTCTGACTCTTATCTGACTGAACATCTAGAAATTTCTGTTATAATAGTGTATTTGTAAAGTCTGGAACTAAAAAAAAAAATGCATTTCCATGCTCGAATATATTGTCTTTCCTACCATTGTTCTTATCCTAACGGGTACATTCATTTTAGGCGCAGACCTTCCGGACACTAATCGTCTGAGACACATATGAAGGCAGAACAAAATTTATGAGGCTACTTGTCATTGTAAACCGGGGTCTGATCTTTGCCTACGAGATGAATTATATTGGAGATTGTCGATTAGCTATTGGCTCTGGAGCATATAAAATAAGTTTAGACTTCGATCAGAAACACTGCGGAAAAAATTTCGATCCAGTGCTCAATCAATGTCGAAATCGAAAATAGTCACATATATTCAGACACAGGTTTATTTACACACACACACACACACACACACACACACACGTGTGTTAACTGTTCGTCGGTTCCATCAGCGTTGTTTTTCTAATATATATATATAATTTCCTTTAGAAGACTGACAAGGTACTGCGATGAAACATTTTATTTTTTTTATTGTGTTCGGATAAGCGCGTTTTTTGTCATCGGTTAAGTGCCATACATGATACACTCTTGGTTGGTTGATCATGTCTCGAAAAAGACATGACTGACTGAGCAGAAGATTTTTTCTCAGTAGGTTACCAATTCTTTCTGCACTAGATTAGCTGCCAACCAAGGCTGTAGAAACCACTATTTTCTGCTTTTTAACCCGTATCTTGAGGGAGAAGTGACGGATTAATACCTTTCCCAAGGAAAGTAAGTGACTGCAACGAATTCATGTGGAATTTGAACTCGCCTCTCCCTTTTCTCGTTACTAGCCGATATCTAAAGCACTGAACGCACTTTTTGGATATAATGACTATAAAATTGTTCAAGTTTTCTTCATATCCGTCCGGATATTCTTTTAGCATTTACCGTGGTCGATGTATTTTAAGTGAACGGATATTTTATGTTTGTTTCTAGAGTGATAGGAATATTTTTTTTACTATAGAGTCAGCGTATTTTGGCAGTATTCTTAGTCTATGTTATCTAGTATTGACTTTTACTTTTTTATTATTAGTGTCGCCGTTAGTTTTAGTCTTTTTTTACATGTGGATAAGGCTATTATCCTTGTATAATCCACAAGAATGTGACAGATGGATTTTGATAGGTTTCCGAGCGTATTTGAATGCATTTTAATTGAACTATTTTAGCCGTAGGGAGATGGTTAATGTTTATTTATTTCGGCCTTGTGTCATATATAGCCGAACTCCTTAAGGTTTACAGATTTATCCAAAATTATCTTCATCAGAATTATCAGAAGGTTATTTTCGTTAGGTGTGTATTAGAAGGTTAGATGTCAGCAGGTTGGAACGTGTGAATAAGTGTGGAATAGCGTAAGAATAAAATATACATTCTTCATGTTAAAATAGAAATTTATTAAAAGAAATGAATAACAAGAATTCGTAGAAATTAATGTTCAATTAGAAAGTTAAGGGTATCAAGAGTTGTAGAAAATGTTCATAGTAGTAATTGTTAAAAGAGTATATGCCTATGTATGGGCTTTTGTTCAGTAGGAATGTCTTTGGACGGAGAAGAAGAAGTAAAAGAAATCAGCACGCGAGAAGGAAAGAGAAAAAGGACGAATGTCCGAATTGACTTGAAGCTTCTCTCGTTACATTTTAGCTTTGTCTCTCTCTGCTTCCATCTGACTGACAGGGACCTTTTATAGTATTCAGATTTTCGCACTTGATCGCTAATCCCATTAGTCTTGCAAGCTGCTTTTATTGGTCAGAAAATCAGTTTAACACCTACTTGCGAAATCCGGTTTCGATTTTTTTTAAAGCTCACGGTCAATCCTTTTCTATTTGGGAAAAACCAGGATTTTCCTATCCACTACATTAACTTCCTTTTCATTTGACGGAGTCTGGTTTAAAAGAGGTGGAAAGTGTGTCTCCTCGATAGGCATGTTATATTATGTCCAATTAACTATAATTATTCATGAGTTTGGTTTGAAACGCACTTCAGTAAAAGACAAGTCACCAAAAACACCTGTTAGATCTAAATGACAGAAAAACATAAAAATTCATATGTAGAAGGAGGCAGACTTTTTAACGTGTACATTATAATTATACACACGCCCAATAGCTGAGATTGTTCTAATTCATTGCTGAATGAACGATGCGTAGATGCTAGAGTAGCTAGTTTTTCAAAGGCAACCATTCTTTCACAGTGCTCAATCAGGGTGTAATAAGCGTAATATAGGGTATATATAATAATCAGAGTATAGCATATATATATATATATATATATATATATATATATATATATATATATTCGGTTAACGGGTTTTTGAAGATAAACATTTCACTTATCACGGGCAGAAGATATACGTCTTCCCCGATTCTGCCATGCTTTGACCTCTTTTCATGGTCGGAATACATTGTAACTCTAGCTTCTCATTATATTAGGTGTTTTCATAGATACACTAGGACAACGTCCGTGTGGTTTCAACTCATGCCTGAAACTGCTTATATTTTATTTTCTCTCTTAGCTGTTCTTCTCTCGCGCCATTCTGATTGGCTGTTGTCGTCCAATTAGTGTTAGTAACTGATTTTGAACCTATGTGTTCTGTCCCGTCGGTTTGCTTTGACTGCTGATTATCATAAGTCCAGGCTATAATTAGCATGTCTGTTCACTGTTGCTATGAGAAGGAAAGGGCGTGGGGATATGAAAGCGATGTCTCTTTATAAACATCATATATTAGTCATCCACATACAAGCCTGTTTCGCTGTACCACAGCTCATCAGTGTGGCTAGACACATCCACTTGTTTCTGGTCGAGATCGAAACACGACCGATTTGGTGTCAGTCAGAGTCGCTACTCCCTAAGCGCATGGAATTAGAGAAAGAAAATTTTAATGTGTTGTATATAAGCAGTGTATCACACGCCAGTCACCGAAAGAACTCAATTCATTTCTGAAAAGTCACGCATATATCGCAGAAAGGGAAACTGTTTTTATAATGTTCTTCTCTAGAGAGCTCAATCGTAATAATATATTTATAGATATATATGTAAAATAAACTAAATTTTCAATATTCAAAAATTTTGAATGAACATTTCGACAAAAAATCCCTAAGAGAGATTTTACATCTCCACAGCAACGGTCCTTCTTTCAAAATGGAAATAAAATAAAAATAAGAAGAAAAAAGAAGAAAAATAAAAAAATAAAAAAATAAAAAAAAAATAAAATGACGGTTAAGATTTGAGAAATTTACGTCACAAGACATTTTCGGAAGTAATTCATATCTAATTTTAGATTTTAAATTTTAGATAGAGTTGTAAGTGAAGAAATGGAAAAATTTGGTTTCGTCTCGCTTACAAAGGAAAGGGGTTAGGGGTGGTGTTAATTGAGAATAGGGTTAAACAAAACAGAAAGGGAAGTGGGAAGAAAGAAAAATAATAAAGACAAGGAAGGAGAAGAATAGAAAGGAAAAAAAGAAGAAAAAAGAAAGAAAGAAAAAAAATTTCATATTAGAAATTATTTCCATTTTGAAATATGTACCGTTGCTGAGGAGATGTAAAATCTCTCTTAGGGATTTTATGTCGAAATGTTCATTCAACATTTTTGAAAATTGAAAATTTATTTTATTTTATAATAGCTCTGTAATTTTAATTACATTGAGCTCTCCTCCTGTATCATTTTTTAATATTAAAATTTTTAATATTAATTAGGATCAGGTTTTTTTGGGATTTACCTTTCTACTTTTCCATTTCGGATTAAAGTATTTTAATAATAATAATTATAATAATAATAATAAAAATAATAATAATATATATATATATATATATATATATATATATATATGGGCGGGTTCTAAAATGTTCGCATGCCGAACAAGAAGGCCATCCGAAAGAAGTTATTGATGATTGGTTGTCTTTCAGTTAGACTTTGAGATGTGGTTGTGTCTATGAAGTTTACACTGGCCGCTCGATAATGTACCCTATTTTATTTGCCGCTTGTCTGCCATGAATTTATCTAAGTTCCTTAGCTACATTACTCTACGTTTCTTTTTAGTTCTAACTCCTTTACATGTACGTTTTGAAATTTCTAACCCCTCGTTTCTCGTTTCTAAAAACATGTCCCAGATCGCGTAAATAAATCAAAGATTTATTATGAAATGTTTTTGTTAACGTTATTCATTTACTGGTGAATAAACTTCACGTCTATTTAACAATGAACACATTTGATCAAATGTATTCTCCAAGCTGCAAAAGTATTTCACAAAAAAAAAATATTTTGACTAAAAAGATGCAATGGTTGCAACAGCTTGCCAATTATGACGGTTTTAGTCAAAACAAATCTAGAACAAGTCTCGTTGAATCACACCGAGAAGATTTTTGTTTTATAACATTTTATATAGGTTTCAAACATCCGACTGAGGTTCTTTAAATGTAGATTAAAACGCCGAACAGTTTTTATCCATTTGAGTACATTCTGCTGTCGCTAGCGTCTTTATGAAGAATAGCGAGTTTATCAAAATGTATTTGGCAAATTAAATGTAATTTCAATCTTTTAATACTGTAATTCAATTTTCTAATACTAATTTGCGAGAATGCTTGTTGCGTTTATGTAGAAAACACGTGTCAACTGATATACTTTTCCTGTGACAATTATTGCGGAATCAAATCCAGGTATAGGCAATGAGCAATACAAATCAATATAAAATAAACCACAATGCATGTATTCATCAAATGATTTACAATCAAAGTAGAAAAATGTAAAAAATTAGTTTCATAAAGCATTTAAATTAGAGAAGGTGCGTTTATATAGGAGAAATTTGTGTAGGCTAACATGATAGACACGTCTGTGAATGAGTACAAAACTGCGGGAGAAATGTAAGTGATTAAAAATTGAAAGTGCCCCAATGAGGGACAATTTTTTTCTTATGTGCGACGACATCTTATAGCCAGACTTGTAAAAGATGAAAAAGAATTAGTGATAATATAATTTCGTATTTATAGCGAGAGTTTTTTTTTTTTTTTTAGGAAGTATACTATAAAATATGTTCTATAAAAGTTTTCGTCTGTACAAGACAGCATCACCTAATGTTAAATCGTATAAGATCATTTATTATAATTTAAAACTGGAAAAGGCTTTTTTCCGCCGAAATTGGTTTTGTCACACAAACGCCTAATTTTTTCAGGGTTCTGCTCGTGAGTAAAAAGCATGGATGGAAACACAAAGTAAATATTAGACTTTTAAAATAGTTCACATGCTATTCAGCCGTTTATTTTGCTCGTGTCTTTATATGCTTATCAATCCTCCTGTCAAACTCAGTCAATGAAGATCTTTTTGTCTGTCAATTTGGCGTAACAAAACGTCCCTTCACGTGCTCGACTGATGTCGCTTTCCGTCGAACGAGAGAGAATTTGCCCAACCTATTCATCATACACTGGCGGATGTAATTCATAAAATTTGCTCCCTAAAAGCAACGTTTATTCACATGTTGCGCCAGATACTGAGATGACACATCTAAATTTATAAATGGAACTTTGTCTGTGTGTGTGTGCCTGCGTGTGCGTGTGTCCGTTACCTATAGACTCCGAAACGGCTGAACCGATTTTCTTAAAAATCTACACAGTTGTACTATAAGCGTCTGCGAGTGTTCTTAGCTAGTATTTGTGACGAGGTACCTCAGATAAATATCGAAAATCGATAATCGAAAAGATCGGGTTGTAGAAGCAGTTGTCTGATTTTAATCAAATTTGATACACTCATAGACAAACACATAAGAAACGATATTCAAAAGTTTCAAGGTTGCAGTTCTTACAATAGTGCAGAAAATCGATAATATATATATATATATATATATATATATATATATATATATATATATATATAAAAGGCGAGATGTTTGTGTACCGCCGCTATATATAAAACTATACGAAGTTAAAAAAATATCCTATCACGAACTATGTAATTGTAAATGATTTCAGTCCAATGACTTCGATATAAATATATCACGTGTATAATGGCGCACCTAAGTATAAGGTTAGATATGTTTCTCATGGATATGGGTGCACCTAATTTTGTGCATACTTCTATCGAATTTTGTGCATGTTTGTATATATTATTGTATGTATTATTGTGTGTATAAATATAAGTGTATTTCATGTATAAGTCAGTCAGTCAGTTAAGCGCCATACGTGATACACGCTTGGGCGATCATGTCTCGAAAGAGACATGACTGACTGGGAAGAAGATTATCCCGTAGTAGGTTGCCATTGCTTTCTGCGGTAGACTGGTTGCCGACCAAGGCTATAGAACCCAATTTGTCCTGTTATTTAACCCATAACTGGAAGGAATAGACGGATTAATACCTTTCCCAAGGGTATTTGCGCGTAAGTGAATGCAATGAATTCAGCTGGAATTCGAACTCGGCTCCCCGATTTCTCGTTCCGAGCCGATATCCACTGTACCACAACACACATCCTCATGTATTAGAGTGGACCTAATTATTTATATGTTTTGCCATCATGTGAGAACACCTGATTATATGTGGGTTATGTTGATCTGATGTAGTCAACTGTGCATTCTTGAACTGATTATACCTTCATATACTGATCATTCTACCCACATGTGTACAGATTAGTATCAAAATCCGAATGATGTATGTCAGTATATATGGATAGATATATGTGTAATGCTTGTTAAGACGTATGAAAAGAAAATATACCACCTCGTTTGGGAGTTAAAAGTAGATGGATACGTGCACACAGTCGTACATTGTCTTTATGCATAGGGGTATATAAAAAGTTGCTTGCATACTTATATAATTATATTTGTATTTATGTGTATATATATGGATGTGTATACATGTATGCATGGATCTGCTCTTCATACAATTGCGAATGTGTGAACACAATAATTGTATGTGGATATAAATAGATGAATGTATGCATGAAGAACACATTTATGAGTATATATACGTATGGATGTAAGGATGTATCTTAGTATGAAATTATATGCGTATTTTGGGAGTATGTGTGAGAATTACTAGCATACTTATATATATATATATAACAATATTTATACGCGCAGAAATCCCTTCTTTATGAAATGTATGTGTGTGAGTATACGAACGCAAGATCCGTATGTAGATATGAAAAAGTGTATGTCAGTAAATATGTGTAAGCATAAACACAGTCATATTCGTATGTATATGTGGGGATGTGCGCATATGCGAATACACCCAGCTGATCTGACGCCAATGCCTCTGTCCTGACTCTCTTTTCCTTTTTTCCTTTTTTCCTTTTTTCCTTCTTATTTTTTTAGTTTTTATTTTTCTCTTATTTTTCTCTTCAGTTAAAGAAAATGCTTATTCCGTCAAAATATTTTATACCAAATGGAAGGTATATTGTGTGGTCTGACGAAATGAGCTAATTAAGCTCATTGAAATGAATTTTAATTGATAACCAATTTAAATGACGCGTTGAGTTTTTTGTTATAAATATCATATTGCCCTGCATAACATCCATTGAGCTCTCTATATAAATGTAAGGCTTATATATATATATATATATATATATATATATATATATATATATATATCGTTTATAGATATAAAATTCAACACAGCATGACATCTGTTAGTTTCAGGGTATAGTTTGATAATGGAGATTGAACATTTAATTTTCACATTATCTCTCATTTACTTTGTCACACAGACTGTTTGTCTCTCTTTCTCTCTCTCTCTCTCTCTCTCTCTCTCTTTACATTTATATATATATGTGTGTGTGTGCGTTTGTGTGTGTGTGTGTGCTAGTAGAAACAGAAAGAAAGAAACAATGTCGACATTTAACATCAAAGCTTGCTTAAGGCATCACAATGCTAGTTACACTTTTTACAACTACATACACACTTTTCATGATACTTAAGGCTTATGGACACATCACCTTGGAACAACGGTTTCCCGACCGGTCAACGAAATCAAATAACGTCAAGCCTGGGCAGTACCTAGAGGAGTTGAGCGTTTAAGAATGCCTTCGATTACCTGGTGTAAAAAAAAAAAAAAAAAAAAACAGAAATTACCACGTGTTTTTTTTTCTATTTATTTTTTAGACACGGAGATTCTAGAATCCCTTCCATCGTTAGCTACAAAAATGGCCACCTGTTGAGAATCAGTGAACAAGTGTTGCGTGTACTAGAGATGAGAGTGGATCTACTGAATGGATATTGCTTCTGTCGGAGTTTGGATATTTTGCAAACTTTACGGTTAACTGTGTTAAATCTGTGACAAGCTGTAACAACGGACTTTTTTCCGATTCTGAACAACCATCTGCGTTCAGTCGCTATCGTTGTTCGACCGCGAGTAACCAACTGTTACCAATAATTGCGTAAAAACGCAACATATAAGGTACTGTAAGATTGGATGTGCGGATCATGTATAATGGGTCGGAATTCCCCTCTGAACTCGTTATATTTATCTACACTCATATACTATAGTAAGACTTGTATTCCTAAATTATTATTACCTCCCAAACAGGGCTTATGGCCATATCACGATGAATACACCGTTTTTCGCTCGATCACCGAAGTTAGGCAACGTTGAGCCTGGTCAGTACTTAGATGGGTGACCGCTTGGGAATACCAGGTGCTGTAAGCGTTTAGTGACGGATGTGCGTTGTGGTGCAGTTGATATCAGCTCGGAAAGAGAAATCGGTGAGCCGAGTTCGAATTCCAGTTGAATACCCAGCATTCACTTAAGCACTGGTACCCTTGGGAAAGATATTAATCCGTCCCTTCCCTCCAGTTATGGGTTAAATAACAGGGTAGGACTTGGAGACCCTGCCCTTAAAAACAAATCCCAATGAATCTTGATACTCGAAAAAGAAAAAAAGTATTACTAAACACCAAACTTATATAAAACAACTATAAATTGTTGAAAGAAAAAGGTATTACCAGCAATAAATAAATAAAATTTAGTTGGCAATAAATGACCCGCCGAAGTTGATATGCCATAAAACAAAACAACCAACCAAACAACAACCTCCCAAACACTAAAAAATATATTACAATCTAAAAATATTTTACGGCATAAATACCCTACTGTGGCTTCAAAAGGCGTAGAAAGCAAATCGATCTATAACGAAAACTGATATTGGTTACACATCCTGCATAGTATCGAATGTCTGTGAATATACAAATATTTTTGAACTATTGAAAAGAGAAAATAGATGGATATGAACACAATGATAAATACCATTAAAATGAAAGCACAAAGACGTAAATGAAAACTGAAAGAAATAGATAAATAAATATTGGAAACAGCGATTTTCTAAGCCCAACTTAGATGTGGAATAAGGCTGAAAGTATAAATGAGAATAAATGATTCTTACAAGGAAAGCTTGCTAACCATTACACCACGTCAGTTGGGCACATCGGGGTGGTGTAATGGTTAACAAGCTTGTCTTGATAGCAACTATTACACCTCAATAGTAAGTTCGATTCACACTGCATAACCCACAGACTCGACCTTGTACCACATGTAAACTGCGCGTAGAAAATCAGGGCACCTCAACGTAGTGTAATGGTTAACAAGCTTGTATTGCTAGAATCATTGCTAGTGAGCTCGATCCTAACCGGGTGCCCCATGCTTTCAGCCTCGTGACACATCTAAGCTTAGAAAACCATGTTTACACCACGATGAGCTGCCCAAATAAAGGTGAAAATAGTAAAGAAAGAATAGAATAAACAGACATATTTTGTATTATAAAATATTATATATATATATATATATATATACATATATATATATATATATATTATAGGTATTACTCTCAGTTTTCACAATTCTGGATTTATTCGAAGTAAAACAGTAAACTGTAAACGCAACATGACGTTGAAATTCACTCTCCACGTTATATATATATATATATATATATATATATATATATATATAAGAAAAAAGTGCGACAACCCGTTAACGCTTTTTTAAAGTGTCGTTTTACTGTTATTATTATTATGATTACTTGCTTTTTTGTATGATTTATTAAGTGCCCGTAATGGTATTTGTGTCATTACACGTGTTTCAAGTCTAAAGTTGACTCTCTTTAGGTGAATAAACTTGTGACTTTGCATGTCGATATCTGTTTCTTTTTCTGATGGCCAAAGTATCGTGTATATATATAGATAAGTTGTCAGCAAGTTAAAAAGTTCATGTGTGTGCGTTTGATTTTTTTTTTTTTTTGTCACAGTTGCAAGTTAAATCGTTGGCTATAACTTTTTTTAAACTGACTTGCGAAATTTGATTTCGTCTTTATACTTCCAAATTGTTTTCAGCGATTTTGATTCAGTTCTACTCTACAGGTCATCTAGTTCTTTTTGTTATTTAAGAAAAATTATTTTTTGCAAAGTTTTGCGAATTTGATTTTTTTTTTTTGATCGCGTTTGAATTAAGCTTGTCTGTGTGGGTATCTTAAGTTTTTTCCTGTTATTGCCTAATTACTTCTGTGCAGGGCTACACATTTATTCAGGACATGTGTCACCCCACGTATATTTTTGCGCATTCATCGCATAAAATATATTTTAAGAATTGCGGCTCAGATTTGTTTTTATTCCGAATGTAGATGTGTTTTAGACTTTGAAGTGGTTTCCTTCGATTATTATATTGCATATCCCACATCTTATTGCATTTTGTGAACCCCTGTGTTGTGTGTTGCTCGAAGTTTGATGAGGTTAGTATGTTTTTTAAATTTTGTGGTTGGAGTTTGCTTTTAATTATTTTAGTTGTCTTTAAGATTTCCTTTATTTTATTATTTTTGTTGAGTAATTCTATGTGATCTTTGTAAATAATTCTGGGTTGCTTTGGTTGTGTGTGGAGACGTATGCTACAATAATTTCTTCTTTTTCATGTTTTTTTTTTTGTTGTTGTTGTTTTGGATTCCAGAAAGATTCGAATGGTATTTTTTCTGCCAGTTGGAAACTCTTGTTTATTATTGAAGTGGTTATCCTTTTACTAGTAATATTGTTCGTAGTTACTCTAGGCGTATTTTAAGAAGGTTTTTCGTCTGCTACTATTGTGCAAATTCGTCGTGCTAGGGAATAGGGGATGGATTTTAGAGAACTTGCAATGGAGGTATTGTTGGGTGTCTGTGGGTTTATAGCAAATGTTTGTGATGATGTAATTGTTTTTGTTTTTTTATGAGTATGTCTAGGAATGGCAATTCATTATAAAGTGAACTTAATTTTGGGGTGCAAGGTTTTTCGCAGATTTTGTAATTTATTTATGTCTTCCATGTTGATCTCCAAAAGATAAAAACAATCATCTAGAAATCTCTTCAGTGATTTAGTGAATTCTGTTTTTATGTCTTTCCATATTTATGTCTTATTTGGTTGTATAGGTTTTCTTCTAGATAATGCTAGTGTGAGTGTTGCAGAAGTTGGTGCCATTTTTGTCCCCATTGCGACATATATATATTCTTCCACCGAACGCCCATAGCCCAGAGGTAGAATCGCCGACTGACGCCAATTCGGTCGGGTTTCAATCCTGGGTTAAAAAAGCAATCGGAGTCTAACCGTACTGATGAGCTGTGATACAGCAAAACAGATCTATCTGCGGATGACTATATATATATATATATATATATATATATATATATATATTAGAACTAATATAACTGTCAAGCTCTATATAAATATATTAAATTAGAATTAATTGTTGTCTAAAATTAGTTCTAATATATATATATATATATATATTAGAACTAATATCTCTCTCTCTCTATATATATATATTGAATTGGAATTAATTGTTGTCTAACATTAGTTCTAATATATATATATATACATATATATATTAGACCTAATATAACTCTCTCTCTCACTCTCTCTCTCTCTCTCTCTATATATATATATATATATTAAATTGGAATTAATTGTTGTTTAAAATTAGTTCTAATATATATATATATATATATATATATGGTTTTCTTCTTCAATTGATTTCTGTATTTTTGCTGGTTTAATCTTAGTTGCTAGCCTCTTACCTTGAAGATCCGTTCGTGTGAAACCGCTGTAGGGGGTGGCTCACTTCTAGATTTTTTGTGTTGTATATATATATATATCTATATATATCTATATATATATATATATATATATATATATATGTATATATATATATATTAGAACTAATTTTAAACAACAATCAATTCCAATTTAATATATATATATAGAGAGAGAGAGAGAAAGAATGAGAGAGAGAGAATGAGAGAGAGAGAGATAGATCTATCTTGAAATTTAAAATGTATCCTTTATTTTTATATATCTAAAAATTTCTATATTTTTCCTTTTATTATTTATTTAAGCAATTTTTTTTGTTAAACGTTGAACAGTCTAATAATTAAATAATATATAATAAAACGCTTTCTTTCTCTTCCTTCCCCGTTTCTTTTTTTTTCTTTTCCCTACTTCCTTTCACCATCGAAGTAGTCGTCAGTCGTTACCCTGGTTACTAAGAAAATGTTTTATGTCTTATTTTTCCGTTAACATTCCCTGTCCACTTCTCTTGTTTTTTCTTTCCTTTACTTCCCCCCTACCACTTCTATCAGGGTGACACGGTTTAATTTTTATTTTTTTAACTTTTGATTGTTACAGACATATTGTAATGTTTTCTCATAATCTCCGTGTCTGTTTTTCCCCTTTCTTACGTCGTGCTGACAAATTCAAATAACTTTTTTAATCCCACTCCATTTTTAACTTCCTGTGTATGGATATATTTTCTGGATTCTTCCGTTATATAAATTTTGTAAATTATTTGAATTAATAAAGAATTAATAAAGATTTGTTTTCATCCGTTGCTGATAAAGTAAGAATTCTTTCGCTGAAATGGCCATCCAACGAAATATATATATATTTATTAATATTTCTGTTTTACTATAATTTCTGTTTTACTCGCCCCTAAATAATATTTATATATGTGTGTGTGTGTGTACCAATATGTATATATATTAATTCACGTACATACACATACACACACACACACACACATATGATCAGATCGTTTTTGTTGGTAGTATTTCTATATACGTCAAAATTGAGTTCGTTGTTATTTTGTGTAATATGATATCGAGGAAAGGAAGAGTATGATTACATTCAGTTTCGAAGGTAATGTCTGTTGTAGATTCAATGTTATTGACTTTATTGACAAGGTCTGCTATCTTAGTAGTTTCTGGATAGATTAGAAGGGAGTCGCCTATATATCTAAAGTAGGATGTGTTGGCTGGTAAAATGTTTGTGAAACGGTTTCTTTCCAGAAATACCAAAAAATAAACAAGCGAGAACGTCGCTGAGAGGCGATCCCATTGGTAAACTAAATTTTTGTCCATAGAAATGGTCATTGAAAGTGAAGAAACTTTGCTTAGTAATTAGATAGCATAGTTTTATGATTTTCTGTGTAGGCAGAGGTAATTTTGCTTTTTTACAGTGTGTTTTTAATTGATTTAGGCATTTATCTATAGGAACATTTCTGTACAAGGAACTTATGTCTAGACATGTCATGTGTTTGTTTTTGTATGTCTATGTTTTTTAGTTTCTTCAAAAGGTGACCAGAGTTATTTTTATATGTGACGGACTGATTGTGCCGAGAAGTGATGTTAAGGTTTTGCTTAATTTGCCAGCTGCCTATTCCGGATATTTTTTTTAATCGTATCACCCCGAGCAAGGTGTTAACGCCTCTGGTGTGCAGGGGGCTACGTAATAGTGAAAAGATTGGAAAAGAGAAGGCCGGAAACCACATCCAAAACAGGAAGGGATGAATCTCTTAACCTGTTCAATAGACGTGGGTGAAGTGTGAACTGGACGATAGATAGATCTATCTACTCTAATTAATATATATATATATATATATATATATATATATATATATATATATATATATATATATATTTCGCGTATCGAGGCAGCAGATAATTTTCTAAACATATACTGTTAAATATAAGAGACAATGAATGTCTATCATGTTTAATCATGAGCCGTTCTAAACATCGTATTTTGGCTTTAATTTCAGTTGAAAATAAAGTAAAAATTCTCCAATATTTGGATAATTTTTTATTAAGTTGATTCTAATCTTTCCGCTCACATGAGCCATCTTCAGAGAGGTTGCAAGGACGTTAACATAAAAACATTCACACTCAGTGACGATATAAATTGTATTGACATAAAACTTTGCTATGCAACGATAACAGTTACCTTAAAAGCAACCGCAGTTGGTAAATTTGTAATGCGATTCTATAACGTCACACTGCGTGAGAGCTCGAAATGATAACAGGACCATATATTTAAATGCAATGTAATGTGTTATGACCAGATTTAAACGTGACTTTATTAAGTGTGGGTTGTTTAGGCTTAATGCAGATGGCCTCCATGTAGGTAATATCAGACAGATTTTAATCAACAGTACAATAATCCTCACTAATAAACACAGTAAAAGAACCTTCAGATAATGGATGCCATATATATATATATATATATATATATATATATATCACTTTAAGCATTATTTTTAGTGGATACTCGTACAGTGTTTGAGCAGGCGTTCCGTTTATTTACTCAACATTATATTTACATGTTTTTCCTGTACCAGCCAATATGTTCGAGAAAACTGACTAAAGGAAAAACCGCGGACTCCGATACTTGGCAGGAATCGAATATGCGTTCTTCAGGGCGAAGGAATCTTACGTTTATCTTTCTGAGTTGGTCACGGAGAACAGTATGTCAAGCGAGGCCAAATTTTGTGCATTCAGGTGGAATATCTCCTAAGATTTCCATTTCTGCGCAGTTTCGTACGCAAACGTGAACAAAGAGAATTTTAGAATAATTTATTTATTTTTTATTAATAAGCAAGATTTTTGTCAATTTAGATGCTACTAGTAGTATAGCCCGGCGTTGCTCGGGTGTAATGAAAGCTTTAAAACTAATCCATGTTCCTGGAGCTCAGACTCTTTGGACGTTGGCACGAAAGACTAAAAAGCAATAGTTGTTTCCAGTTAAAGGGAAACCGTAGACTGAAAGACAAATGAATGGATGTAAGTCAAATTTTGATTTCTTGGTATCGATATCAAATTTTCTGCACTATTGTAAGAACTGCAACCTTGAAACTTCTAAATATCGTTTCTTATGTCTTTGTCTATGAGTGTATCAAATTTGATTGAAATCGGACTACTCCTTCTATAACCCGACTTTTTCGATTATCGGTTTTCGATAGTTATTGGGGGTACCTCGACACAAAACCTAGCTAAGAACACTCGCAGACGCTTATAGTCCAACTGTGTAAGTTTTCAAGAAAATCGGTTAAGCCGTTTCGGAGACTAAAATTAGCGGACACACACACACACACACACACACACACACACACACACACACACACACACACATACAGACAAAGTTCTATTTATAAATAAGTTTAAATTTTTAATGAGATAAACGGAATTGATTATGCGTTTTTGTCTATTTCTTAATCAGCATAATTATTTTTCATCGACGCGCCTGAATGTTATTACAAAAAATGTTTTTAAAATGATGACACATGTTCAATTCCAGCCGGAAACCGCAATTTCTCTTCAATAAGGTACCTCAAACATCCAGGTGCGTAGACAAAAATAAATAAATATTTATTTATTTATCTAAGGATGAGTCTACTAAAATACGAGTATCTACTAAAACTCTGTGACAAAATATCCTTATATATATATATATATATATATATATATATATATATTATATATATGTATATATATATGTATATATATATATGTGTGTGTGTGTGTGTGTGTGTGTGTGTATTGTCCACACTATATATATATATATATATATATATATAAAACGTAGAATATTTAGTATTTAAGTCAAGTGAATTCCGATAGACACGAAATCAAAAGAACACAATGTTAAATTTATTTATTTAATTTAACAGGGTAATAAACTAGATTTTAATTTAGATATTCAACAAATTCATGGGAAATACATATAGTTTTGGCAGCAGGTTTTACGAAATATGTATTAGCCATGAATTTGTAGAATATCTAATGTATATATATATATATATATATATAATGTTTAAACAAAATAGTGTAAACACCTTGAAAACAGATTTATTTCAGCGTGTGGTAGGTCTGCCTTTGGAATTAATTTCATCTTGAATTCTGCATGGGATCAACTCATGCAAACTTTGAATTGTTTCCAGAGGAATTTTTATCCAATTTTCAGTTAAAACAATTTCTAATTTTTAAAAGATGATAGTGGTTGATATTGACTCCACTTTCTTTTGTATTTCAAATGAACCACAAATGTTCATTGATATTAAGATGTGGGAATTGTGGTGATTAGATGAAACCTTCTATTTCACTAGAATGTTTCTCTTACCATTCAGCTACAGCTTTAGCAGTATAAATGAGTGCTATCATCCTGAAATATGGCATTTTTCTGAACCATAGGATGAAGTTGATCACCTAAAATTCTTTTCCTCGTCGGTAGTATAACTTGGAGTTTCATGTTCAACTCCTTAAGATTTCATTGTACCGCCGTTGAGGAAAATATGATGAGAAAATTTTGCGCAAGTATATATATATATATATATATATATATATATATAGGGGGAGGGGTGGATAAATTATTGGAATCACCTTGAAATTTAAAGCTAATTTATTTCAGTATGAGCTAAGACCACCTTTAACACCAGTTACAGCTTGAATTCTGTGTGGGATCAACTCTTACCAAAATTGAATTGTTTCCAGCCGAATTTTTATTCATTCTTTTTTTTTAGCTAAAACACTCTTCAATTCTTTCAATGATGATTGTTGAAGATATCGACTCCTTTTTTTTTTTAAATGAACTATGAACATTAAATGTTGTTGCTATTTAGGGATTGTGGTGGTCAGATAAGACGTTCTCCTTCACTAAAATGTTACTCGTGCCATTCAGTCCCAATTTTAGCAGTATGAATGGAGGCATTATCATGATAGATTGTATTTCCCCTCCGGAAACCGTCCCTGAACCATAGGATGAAGTTGATCACATAAAATTCCTCAATCGTCATGAGTGTTGATTTTAATAAACTTATCTAAATAATAACTGTAAAAAGAACACTAATTTTAAACCAAAATTGATGTACTACTAATATAAAGTCAACAAACATAAAAATAAACAAACTTTTGACAGTCTAATCAAATTTTCCAAATTGGGCTATTATGATACTAGGTGAATCCATTGTTCTGTCCACCCGCTATATATATATACAAACTTAAATACAAACCCCCACTACATACACAATTGACTAGATATAAGAATAGAAATGTAAAATTTAAAATTTAATAGAAAAAACGGTTTCCAAACTATGATCAAATTAATAATTAAAAATTAAAAATTTAATAGAAAAAATATATTCCCTAAATCCAAAGTTAAGATTAAATATTCAAACTTCAATTAATTATAAAGACTCTGCCTAAATCAAAAATATCCGTGCCAACAACTACCGGCTCCTCTAAGAAATCCATAAGGATATAGTCTAGTCACTAGATAATAAAAACTTACAACTGTCTAGAAATCAAAGAATCTCATTAATCAACCACTTAAAAAATACCCTCTCCAAAAATTCCAATGGTCAGAGACTTATTCCCCTATCACTAACTCCCACCATCACCTCTAATAAAACTAAATAAATATAAGGAAAGAAGATTTCCATTACTTTACACACCGCCTGATGAGACATTGAAGTTTCAATGTCGAAACAATCGTACCTTTATAGCGGTTATATATAGAATGATTATGTACATGTTCTAAAATATAATTTATAATAAATATATGTGTATATAGCACTCTGGAAGATTGGTAGATTTTGAAAAACAGTAGCTACTCTAGCATATACGCATCGTTCATTCAGTAATGAATTAAAACACTTTCAGCTATTAGGCGTGTATAATGATAATATACATGCTAAAAATCTGCTTCCTTCTACAGAGCGCACATAGCTCAGAGGCAGAATCGCCGACTGACGCCAATTCGGTCGGGTTTCAATCCTGGGTAAAAAACAATCGGATGTCTAACCGTACTGATGAGCTATGATACAGCGAAACAGATCTGTCTGCGGATGACTATATATATATATATATATATATATATATATATATATATATCCAAGTATAGGGTACGTATGGATAAGATAATATTTCAAGTTGAAATAAACCTCATCACTTGAAAAGACACGAGAAATATCGAAAGAAAATAGCTACTTTTGTAATGATATTATAACATATTCATGTTATAATTTCTGAATATATATATGTGTGTGTGTGTGTGTGTGCGAGCCTCTGTGCTAATTTATAATTCTGTACTTGTATTCGAATCTGCTCTGTAGTTAGACTTATGGTTAATGATTATGACATGAAGTGCATTTTGAAAGTCTTCCAAGTCTCTTCAGTATTGGATGATTGTGATGTTTTTTTTTTAAGTGGTTGCAAGGGAAACGATAATTTGGGTTTCATTTGTTGACATTCTATTTGCATTATCTATCTTATCGAGATCAGCCTATTCACTATCACTCTATCTACCTAACTAGATCAGCCTATTCACTACGTATCGTTGTATATATATATTCACTTTTTATCTATGTGCGTTGTGGTGCAATAGATATCGACTCGGAACGACAAATCGGGGAACCGAGTTCGAATTCCAGTTGAATTCATTGCATTCACATACGCGCAAATACACTTGGGAAAGGTATTAATCCGTCTCCAGTTATGGGTTAAATAACAAGACAGATTGGGTTCTATAGCCTTGGTTGGCAACCAGTCTACCGCAGAAAGCAATGGCAACCTACTGCGGGATAACCTTCTGCCCAGTCAGTGATGTCACTTTCGAGACATGATCGGCCAAAGCGTTTATCACGTATGGCACTTAACTGACTGATTTATCCATCTAGCTAGCCAGCTCAGCCTATTCACAATATATCTATCTCTCTAGCTAGCTTAGCATATTCGCTAACTGTTTATCTATCTATCTATCTATCTATCTATCTATCTATCTATCTATCTATCTATCTATCTATCTCAGTCTGTTCACATCTATCTATCTATCTATCTATCTATCTATCTATCTATCTGTCTGCG
Organism: Ascarosepion bandense; assembly: GCA_037127315.1. NCBI lineage: Eukaryota > Metazoa > Mollusca > Cephalopoda > Sepiida > Sepiidae > Ascarosepion > Ascarosepion bandense. The sequence goes on from JBBBDQ010001887.1 coordinate 1,487,352, forward strand.
GATGACAATATATATATACATTGTCATTCGCAGACAGATCTGTTTCGTACGGTTAGACTCCGATCGCTCCCTAACCCAGGCTCGAAACCCGACCGAATTGGCGTCAGTCGGCGACTCTACCCCTGGAAGAAGGCAGTCTTTTTAGCGCATATCATATTACGCGCCCAATAGCGAGAGTGCTCCAATTCATTTTATTGAATGAGCGATGCGTACACGCTAGAGTGGCTACTGTTTTTCAAAGTCTACCTTTCCTCCAGAGTGCTCAATCAGAGTGTGAGAGCGCATATATATATATACCTAGCTAGTTTAGCCTATTATCTATCTAACTTTTTTTTTAAGTATAGTTTTATGCTTATTTTCGATTGGCTTACATATAAAGTCCATAAAGATATTATTTTAAGAAATGAAGAGAAATAATGCAAATTATATATTTTTAATTGTATTATTTTTAACAGTATGGCAATCTTTATGCATATTATACACAGTGGCGTTTTTCATTAATTTTTATCTTTTTCTTCTTAAAAAATTAATGTATTCAGGCCTGGCATTGATTTTTACTTGTTCTCCAAGCTTGATATTCAGGCAACTGACAAATAGTGGAAAGCGAAATGTAACGCCAAAATACGTAGCTATGCTGTAATAACAAAGATTCCTTTCAAAAGCTAAGTAAATTATCAAGAAACAGAAAAATGGTGTTAGAAACAAAGAAAACAGTACTGAGTTGTTATGTCATAACAGTCCTCCCTAAAAATCAGCGAATGCTGAACAATTTCGTCACAGATGAAAAAGAGACGGAAGCAACCAAAATGTAGTTCTACAGAAAGATGCTGACAATGCCATGGACTGAACACGTGAGCATCAACGAAGATTTAGAAAGAATGAGAACAAACAGACACATATTTTATTTTTAAGAGACAGCTGAAATTTCTTGGGTACATAATGAGGTCAGGGGTATTCGAAAATTTAACACACACGAAATATGTAGCCAAGAGAGTGATATACAATACTCATAAAAATAATCTTCCCGCTTAGCTTACTTTATTTAATAAATAATAATACTGATGCTCCCGTATCTGTTTCGGCATTCACCCTAGTCGGGCTGAGCCGGCTTCCTCCCAAGCGATGGAGAAAGATTCGTTGGGATTTATTCAAGGGCAGGGTCAGAAGTCCTACCCTGTATAGACCTCTGGCACTTTAATTATCCCGCAACAGGTTGCCAATACCTGCTGCGGTAGACTGCTTGCTAATCAAGGCTATAGAACCCAATCTCTCCTGTTATTTAACCCATAACTGGTGGGAAGGAACGGATTAATACCTTTCGCAAGGGTATTAGCGCGTAAGTGAATGCAGATATCGGCTCGGAAAGAGAAATCGGGGAGCCGAGTTCGAATTCCAGTTGAATTCCTTGCATTCACTTACGCGCTAATACCCTTGGGAAAGGTATTAATCCGTAATTTCCCTCCAGTTATGGGTTAAATAATAGGACAGACTGGGTTTTATAGCCTTGGCTGTCAACCAGTCTACCAGTAATGGCAATCTACTGCGGCATAATCTTCTGCTCGGTCAGTGATGTCTGTTTCAAGAGATGTTCGCCCAAAGCGTGTATCATGTATGGCGCTTAACTGACTGACTGAATATAATAGTAGAAACATGATTAAGGCTTCTAATGGGCATAAAGTAGGGGATCAGTTTTATATTGTTATGAAGTAATAAACCGATCCCTCACTATTTACTACTTAATAATGTAATTCATCGCCTCTCCCTCTAGCTTTGAGTCAATTAACAAGACAGATTGGATTCTATATTCTATTTCTGGTAACCAGTCTACTGCAGAAAGTAATGGCAACCTACTGCGGGATAATCTTCTGCCCAGCGTCATGATCGCCCAAGCATGTAAAACGTATGACTGAACCTGATTACCCCATGTTTTCATTAGACAGCGTTTTGACATTAATCTATAAGTCATTATTTTAAATATATTATAATGAATATATAGACATATGTGAGTTTTACCCGTTTACAATCGTGCGAACACTTGTATATTCGATGTATCCATATATTTTTAAAATCCTGTTTCTTTTCTTTTTCCAATTCTGGTAATATTTATCTTTGACGCCAATAAATGCAGTTTTTTTTATTCAGTTTGCTTACATGTGCAAATACAAATGCGCTCCTCGGGTTTCATGTTCAAACTCTTGAAATTGCAATTCCACCTCGTTTCGAATACGTGTAGATTACCTTGAGGCAATGGATCTTCACAGAGCCGACGTAATTGCAATTTTTATTCTATGTCGTATTCACTTCAATTGCGTGTTTCTTCTCAAATGTACTCGAGGCAGATTTTTATTTCCCATTTCGGTTAAATATTTAATTTCTAGTCGAACGGAAAATATGCAGCAAACTTTTACTCTTTTTCACTGGTATTAAAAGAGTTTAGTACGATACGGATCCATAAAACACTGCTACAAGTGAAGGATAGAATTCCTTAAAAGAGACTGCTTTTTTATCGTCACTTTATAGTGGGTTGTTTATCTATTCTTTTTCTGTTAGTAGTGGGTGTCCGTTCTAGTGAAGGGTAGTTGTATACTGTTGCAGGTTAACGGAATTTGGCCTCGTCGTAGATAGCCCACTATAAGTCATAAAGAATGGTTATAAACCAAGCAAAGCAAATTGAGTTGAAAGATAACATTTTATATATAACACATATTAATTAATGTCTTTACAATTGAAGTAATACATGAAGTATAGGTTCAACGGAGGTTAAAATGTTCATGGCAATAAAAAGCTGAAAGAGAATTAATGCTTAAGAATTTGGGAGCGTGTAAGTAAGGAATGTCTTTGATGTATTTGCTCCTTAAGTAAGTAGTTTTTGAGGCAGGGAAGAAGGAAAGAAGTATGGGAGGCGAACATAGTAAGCCACTTGACTTCGGTCAAGGGAGATGCTAATTACTCTCTTCTCCTCGAATCGGTCTGCCTGGCTATGCTTTCTGTTTCCGCTTTTTATATCTTCTTTTTGGATCACAGCAGCTCATTTGGAATTTCACACTTGTATTTGGTTCTGGGCTTTCCATTGGCTGATAAATAAAATTCGCGTCGGCTCGCAAACTGGAAATTTAATATTTAATTAATTTTTAATTTTCAACCGGAACATCTGCGCGGAACTGGCTGCGCAGCCACGACTTTTGGTCATTTGCTTTATGGTCGTGAAAGCGCAAACATCCGGTCCATAGCTTTTGCCCGGTATCACCACAACTTCACCTCAAATATTATCACAGTCTCTGCTCTTAGATATCTATTCAGCGTAGGCTAAGTCACACACAGTGATATTGTAATTGAACAGTCAGAGGAAAATGTCGATCCTAGTCGAGATCATTTAGTTACAGGAGACTTGATGATCCTTCCTTCAGCTAAATAGTATATATCAATAATATATATACTTAAATTCACGTAACCTGATCACTCCTTGTTCTCACTGAATCACGTTTGAATATTAATCAGTAATTTATTATATTAAATATATTATAATGAGGATATAAAACAAGGATATAGATACGGAGTAGTAATGATATCTAATGTTATAATGTAGGCTATATTAAAACAAAGAAATATTCTTCTTCTTCTTCTTTTATGTGCCTTGTCTTTCAGGGCGTAGGCGATCATGTCCTTCCACGTCTTCATATATCTGGTGGCTCTTTGCTTTCTCCTGTTACACCACACAAAGCCCATTCTGACATCCACCTGCTCAGGCCCTTCAAATATGTTATCCGCTGCCTTCCTCTGTCTTTTTCCCTTTATATGGCCTGTTAGTATCAGGTTCTCCATGCCATCCTTCCTCATTGCATGTCACAGGAACTTTAGTTGTCTCTTCCTGATTCTCAATATTAATTTCCTATTTTGTTTCCATCCTTTCCAAAACCTCATCATTGCTCACATACCCAATCCATGATATCCACAGTATCCTTCTGTAGAACCACATTTCAGCTGCTTCAAGTTTTTCTCCTTCATTTTTGATGATATTGTTGAGCATTCATATTGAAGAACTGGCATCACATAAAATATAATTTAAATATAATATGGATGCGATTGTGGTGAAATTTAATGAGAAATCGGAGAGCCAATTACGGATTCCAGTTGAATTCGTTGCATTCACTTACGCGCAAATACCCTTGGGAAAAGTATAAATCTATCCCCACTTCCGGTTTAATAGCAGGCCAGATTGGATTCTATTTGTTGACAATCACTCTGCCTCAGAAACAAATGGCAACCTGCTGCGGAAAAATGTTCTGCTTAGTCAGTCATTGATCGCAAGAGACATAATCACCCAAGCGTGTGGCACTTAGCTGACTGATTCAAGATGGATATAGACATATGTCATCTATTTCTATAATTGCGGACAAAGTTGAGAATGTGCAGATGTTTTCATTATTTTTAAAATCCTTTTTTTTCTTTTTTTCTTTTTCGGTTTAATATTTACTAGCAGCATAGCCCGGCGTTGCTCGGGTGTAATGAAAGCTTTAAAACCAATCCATGGTCCTGGAGCTCAGACTCAGTCTAAAGTATATTTGAAATAATAAAATAATTGCGACAATTTACCAATCGCACCTATTTTATATATATATATATATATACTAGCAGTATAGTCCGGCGTTGCTCGGGTGTCATGAAAGCTTTAAAACTAAAACCATTATCCTGGAGCTCAGACTCTTTGGACGTTGGTATTAAAGACTAAAAAGCAATAGTTGTTTCCAGTTACAGCAAAACCGTAGACTGAAAGAAAAATGAATGCATGTAAGTCAAATTTTGATTTCCTGGTATCGATATCAAATTTTCTGCACTATTGCAAGAACTACAAACTTGAAACTTCTGAATATCGTTTCCTATGTCTTTGTCTATGAGTGTCTCAAATTTGATTAAAATCGGACCACTCGTTCTATAACCCGATTTTTTTGATTATCGATGTTCGATATTTATCGGGGGTACCTGGACACAAAACTTACCTAAGAACACTCGCAGACGCTTATCGTACAACTGTGTAAATTTTCAAGAAAATCGGTTCAGCTGTTTCGGAATCTATAGGTAACACACACACACACACACACACACACACACACACACACACACACACACACACACACACAATGTTCCATTTATAAATAAGTTTAGATTAGATATTTGTATTTTTATGGAAGCACGATGGGTTAATGGTTAGCGGCTTAGGTTAAAGAATCTAAGAGCAGAGTTCGAAGTCAAGTCAATTATATTCATTTACGTGCTAAAGGGAACCCCTTACAACTAAGCAGTGATTTTGATTCTCACCGGGTACCCCGTTCATTTGGCCTTGTGCTACAACTAAGCGGCACTTAGAAAATCACCATTCATTTACGTGCTAATTCCTTTGCCAAAACTTAATAAGGTTTTGAGTTAAATATTTCTTTTTTAAATCAGTTATTTCGGAGGTGCGTTGTGATGCAGTGGATATCTACTCGGAACGACAATTCAGGGAGCCGAGTTCAAATTACAGTTGAATTCCTTGCATTCACTTACGCACAAATACCCTAGGGTAAGATATTAATCCGTCTCTTCCTTCCAGTTATGGGTTAAATCACAGGACATATTGGGTTCTATGGCCTTGGTCAGCAACTAGTATACCGCAGAGAGTAATGGCAATCTATTGCGTGATAATCTTCTGCCCAGTCAGTTATGTCTCTTTCGAGACATGATCGCCCAAAGGGTGTATCACGTATGACACTTAAGTGACTGAGTTATTTTTTCTGCAAAACAAGCTTGAAGAACACAAACTGTCATATTCTTTCATCAATAAGTGAGAAAAAAAGAGACGGATTTATACCATTTCCAAGGGTAGTTGCGCATAAATAATATCATCGATCTCAGATAGAATTCGAAACCGGTTCTACGAGTTCTCATTCCGCGTTGGTATCCATTACACTTCCATTTGAATGGTAAGTTGACGAATCCAGCGACATGCGTCTTCAATGATTCACTTAGCAGATATGCACTAAAGGTCAAGACTGAATACACAGTAGACATTCGTTTTTTGAAAGTAATTGCAGCTCAACCTCGTTTTCGTAATTGAAAGTGTTTTTATCGTAGAACATCATGTGAAGATTGGACATTGTCGAATAGTCTGGTTGTCAGTCTTCGATTTAAGGAAGGCACCGTCACTGCATTTCAACGTTGTTATTTTGTAGTCATTTGTCATGATATTAAAGTGGATCATTCTCAAAAATATTGGGACTATTAGCAATTAAAAGGATCTCTACTCAACACGCTTATATAGTCGGTATTGTTTTGGAAATCTGTTTGACCACACACACACACACACACACACACACACACACACACACACACACACACACACACACGTGTACACACAAACACACATATATACACATGTGTGCTCCCCATGCATACTGTTGAAAACATTTTTGTAATTTTATTCGGTGAGAAACACACACATGAATGATTTTTTTAAATTTTCGATTTTACCTTTATTGAAGAAACAGTCTACTGCATTGTTCTTTTGCTTCTGACATACTTCACACAACTTCATTATTTTACCCTCCCACAACGATTTGCCGATCTCTGCCAAATTTTCTTCAGATACCATTTCCTGCCTTCCAGGAATTGTATATATATTCCATAAAGTGAATTCGTTTAAGAGTCAGAATAAGATGTAATTTGATAACGTAATAACATTAATCTGGAGCATGAGTGAGAAAACAGAATTGCAACAACTTTTGTCAGACCATTAAAATATACATATATTCTATAGTTGATTTTTCTAAGTGCCGCTTATATTTGACACAAGGCTGAAAGTATTGGGTACCCAGTGAGGATCGAACTCACTACTTAGTTGTAATAGGTTCTATCAAGACAAGCTTACTAATCATTACACCACGCCGAGTTGCCCATTCTAGTATTATATAGATGGAAAATCATAGAAGCCTCTTCTAAAATGTTATTACAGACAAAAGCTGTTCGTCATGATCTGGTATTTAATTGATCTAAGTTGTTTCGTTTTTATTTTCATTTTCTTTTGTGTTTTTCTTAAAAAAGAAGAATTAAGCAGGTCCAGGTTAAACTATATGGTAGCTACACATAGAAGCTACTAAAGTATTAAATCGGATGCAAATGTTTTTCTGAACGTGAATTACACATTAAGTTGGCTATCTGCCTTGCTTTACAGGGTGTAGCAGAAATACTATCCACATATACCACCTAGGACTATCGTCCACTTTATGGTATGGACAGAGTGTAAAAGAAAGCGGAATCCCAGCCTTAAACAGGAAGCGAGCAATAAACCTCTGCTCCTGTTTAAGAGACCGGGAAGTTGTGTAAACCGGACAATAGGCGTGTAGCGGATAAGAAATTAATTAAAATCAACCTTCTTCTTCACTTTTACAAAAATTCACAATGACGTGTGAAATCTTGGTTTTCCCAAATAGAAAAAGGTTTGACCATGTGCTTAACGAAAAAGTCGAAACCAGATTTCGCAAGTAGGTGTTTAAATGATTTTTGACGAATGAGAGCGACTTGCAAGATCAAAGGGGACTTCCCGAGTAAGTGCGAACCCGGTCAGCGTCAATCACAGTGACATAGGAGCCACGAGACGAAAGAACTAAAATGTAGCTTCAACTTCAAATCGACTCGGAGATAAGGTCAGGTCGCACCTTGTTCTCTTACTCCTTATCTCTCTCAAAAATTACTACTACGAACATTTTCTACAACTCTTGATAACCATAACTTTATCATTGAACACGAACTCTACCCTTAACTTCTTAATAATGTTTCTAATTGCACATTAACTTCTACAACACTGACCACGTGCGCACACACATACACACACATACATATATATATTCCTTCTTTTAATAAATTTCTATTTTAACATAAAATATGTATATTTTATTATACCACTCTTCTATACTAATCCACAAATTCCAAATGACAACCAACCTTCTGATGATGAAAAACCTGATGAGAATTCTGCATTAAGCTTGTGAGCTGTAGGAAGACGGTTATGTCTGACACAAGGCCGAATCAAAGAAAACTTAACCAGCTCCCCACGGCTGCAAGCGAACCTATCTATTCCTATTGAATTAAAAGCGATCTTTTAAAACTGAATTAGTTAAAACTAAGTAGTTCTAATGCTATTTGCCGGTGAAATCAGAACGAACATTTTGGGCCAACCAATCACACGTAGACGTTTAATGTATAGCTTTCAAATTCCCAAAGTTACTGGCAGAGTCTGTGTTCATTTTTTTCTTGGAGCTTCTATGAGAAAATAAATTTTGCTCTTTAAATTTGGGAAGTGAAGAGAAATGCTAAATGCTAAGATAAAAGAACGTAGTTGGGTGGATGACAGCTAACACTTGTGAGGAACATCACGGAAATAACTCACTTAGCTCTTTACGTTTCAAATTCTCGTCCGCTCTCTCACTTCAACGTGACTTTAGAACTTCCCATAAGAAAAAAGAAAAAAAAAATCTCAAATCCTCAAAACTCCACTCTGAATCTGGCAACTCAATCAATTAGGCAAAAAGAAAAAAAAATCACAAATAAAATATATACGAGGTATGATCAAACGCATCGGGCCTCTTGCTATGTTTACGAATTTAAAGAAGGCAGAGTGACGCCGCTGGGTACACATCGACTTTGAACTCTGTAGCACATACATAAAGTAGTAACGTTGTCGCTCACTTCTATTGTTTATAACGATATCTTTAAAAAAATGAAGAAAAAAAGATAATTATTTTCACCAACATCAGGATAGTAAAATACTTCTCTACCCTCTTAGAGTACCCATCGGGCTTGCGTCCATATCACTTGTTCTCATAAAATCACCAAAGTTAAGCAACGTCGAGCCTGATCAGTACCTTGATGGCGACAGTTTGTGAATATCAGGTGTTGTATACTTAGATGTTCGAGTGGAATAATGTCTTACAACTAGAAAACGGAGAAGCGAGTTCGAATTTCAGTCAGCTTCGTTATATTCACTTACGTGCAGGTCAGTCAGTTAAGTGTCATACGTGATACACGCTTTGGGCGATCATGTCTCGAAAAAGACATGAGTGACTGGGCAGAAGATTATAACCTTCCCTTTCTCTTCACCTATGTATCTGTCATCGCACCTGCATTCTCAGCTTTCTATTGCTCCTTTCTAACTAGTTTGTACTCCTCACTCTTTTCTAATTAATCTTTTTACAGTTATGTAGCCCCCTGCACATCAGTGGCATTTCTGCCTTGCTCGGGGTGAAATGATTAAAAAAAAAACAACAAAAAACAAGATTTCTCGATTATGGAATCACATCTTATGAAGCGTATTAAACGAATATTAAATACTACTTCCGTTAAGAAGAACCGGATCTGATAAAGATTTTTTGTTTCTAAATAACACCACATTGTAATTACTACTAGTTAGTTATTCCCCTACATCTGGACAATACATCTAAATACTCCCAGGAAAATATGCTTAACAACGTAACGCTTGAAAATAGCTAATGAATTAGTCGAAAACACTTGAGGTAATAATGACTATGGACAGTTCTACACTTTCTTATCTTTCATAAATAAAAATATGTGTCTGGTGAATGATTGTTCGCTTTGCATTATTAATAGATTAATATGAGTGTATGTGCGAGAATATGCTAGAGTATACGATGAATTGCAAATAAAGACAAAAGGCAAACTTATCTTAGTGTTGTGGGACATCCCCTTTTTCTATGATAATGGACTCGACTGGAGTATACATATACTCCCGCCATACTGAGATAAGGGAACTGCTATAGAGTTATGGTAGAGATTCGTTAGAGTTATCGGAGAGTACCGGAACTGATACGTAAGTTACCGAGAGATACCGAAGTTACCCAGAGATTACCGCATCAGAAGTCAGACTAGCTCTGAGCTCCACTCAGCTAGAATAATATACACGGATATACTATTTCCAACGATTTTACTTCAAGGCTTGTATATATTTATTTCTTACTAATAGTATTCCTGGATTTACTAACCTGCGTTCAATTGGTATTTCTTCCAATATAACCTACTTTTCTATCTCAATATCTGTTTTTGTTGGTCATTATTTTGTGCGGTTCCTCAGCCGGAATCCACAACACTTAGCCGACGTGTTTCGTCCTCTTATGAACTTTATCAAAACAGATGCAAGGATTTTATTTTGTAAGAAGTGTTTATTGTCAAGATCAGTCAGTCAATTAAGTGCCATACGTGAAACACGCTTGGGCGATCATGTCTCGAAAGAGACATGACTGATTGGGCAGAAGATTATCCCGCAGTAGGTTGTCATTGCTTTCTGCGGTAGACTGGTTGCCAGCCAAGGCTATAGAACCCAATCTGTCCTATTATTTAACCCATAACTGGAAGAAAGAGACGGATTGATACCTTTCCCAAGGGTATTTGCGCGTAAGTGAATGCAATGAATTCAACTGGAATTCGAACTCGGCTCCCCAATTTCTCGTTCCGATCCGATATCCACTGCGCCACAAGGCACATCCCTTTTTTTAATGATCCTTCCGCAGGTTCACCTACGGAAACCTTGTTACGACTTTTACTTCCTCTAAACGATCGGGTTCGGTCGTCTTCTCCAGGCATCGAACGCCGAGGCGAGGACGGCACGCGCGGGAAACGGCTTTCGCCGCTGCGGCCTCGTGCACGCTACCCGGCGGCGTCGTCGGCCAGATCCGAGGACCTCACCGGACCGTTCGATCGGTAGTAGCGACGGGCGGTGTTTACAAAGGGCAGGATCACAACTGTTATTAAGTATTTAATATAAGAAACACACAATACACATTTTTTAAAATTACGTAACATTCATTTATATAACACTAACAACGCTAACAACATTTATAAAGATTTTTTAAGCGTAGCTTCGATGGGATACAAGGACAAATGTTTGTAGTACTCAGTGAGAATTGAACTTATTTTTCTTCTATGTGACATGCGCCTTCAGGAAGTAGGCGATCATAGTCTTCCACGCCTCCCTATCTCTGATGTCTCTTAGCATGCTTTCTCCTGTTACCCCAGCCAAACTTCGCTCTGCCATCAACCTGCTCAGGCCCTTCAAATATATTATCTGCTGTCTCTCTTTTCCTCTATCTGACCTGTGAGTGTCAGATTCTTCAAGGCTTCCTTCCTAATCACATGTTCTAGGAATTTTAGCTGTCTTTTCATGATACTCATTATTAATTTCCTTTTCGTTTCCATCCTTTCTAAAACTGATCATTTTTCACATGCTCGATCCATAATATCCGCAGCATCCTACTGTAGAACAACATTTCAGTTGCTTGAAGTTTTTCCTTCAGCGGGAAAAGTTTGCTAACCATTGCTCCACGTCGAGATGCCTAAATAGAGTCCTTTATGTTGTTGTCTATAAACACTAATTACAAAATTAAATCCTTGAATTTGCCTTGATAAAGTCTGTCAGGACGAAAAGCGCCAGACTTTGTCTTTATCTTATTCATTTACAGATATATTCTCGCTGAAGGTTTACACACTAGCGTGTTGAAATTCTCACAACAGTAGTGTTGTTGAAGCTCTTGCTTAATTTTTTTGTTTACATTTACAAACTCTACGGTTCGTTATATATCACAAACCAATCGATGAAATTTGAATTTCTTTGGAAAACACTTTGAAAAAATCTACTTCTCCGTTTCATAATGTCTTTAATTTAACTTAATTTTTATAGGACCTGAAGATAAACAATATTTAAAGAAAATTTATTTTTACGTTCTTAGAATTCCATTCAGCGTGCAACTAGCTATGCACAAATATTTCTTTCTAGAATCAAATTCCAACTTTTTGAAGTCTTTGGCCTTGTGATTAGTTTATAGTTCTCGCAGACGCAGGGCGAACTGAGAATTAGTTTCTTGTTTATATGAAAACTTAAAGGAGAGATATGCCAAAAAATATTGCTTTTTTTGTTAAATATTTATTTTAAGCATTAAATTGTTTTTTAAAATAATAGGATTATTTTGTATGTTAAATAAGGAAACATTTAATTTTTCAAAATGCATTAATGAAATTTTATTGTACCAAGCTGGAAACAATATTTACATCATTCGGACTATTGTCCTTATTTTTGTTGCTATTTGTGCGACGTTTCGGTCGTTGTACGCTCCGGCCTTCTTCAGATGCTAGAAATTTCAAACCGAACCGTTTATTACGATCACTGCAATATATGAACTCTATTCCTTGCGGGAAGCCTTGATTGGAATGGAGTTTATATAACCCAGTGGTCGTAATAAAGGGTTTGGGTCGAAATCCGTAGCACCTGAAGAAGACCGGAACGTACAACGGCCGAAACGTCGTACAAATTGCAACAAAGATGAGGACAATAGTCCGAATAATGTAAATACTGTAAATACTACCTCACCTCAGAAATATAGAAAAATACTAAGCTAGAGACCCATGTAAAAGCAACTTTATTTTTTGCCCTCTTACATTTTTGCACTTCCCTTTAAAATTTAGTTTTGATCGGTCAATGTATGTCCATGTTAGAGGGAGTGACAATCAGACGGACAGACTAACGTAGTCACAGAATTTTATATATAGATAGAAGATTAATTTTTTTGAATAATAATATTCTTAACAGAGAAAATAAGAATGAAAGAAACTAGAAGGTTAGCATTATATTGATGTTAATGACAAACTAATAATTTGTAAAAATCCAATTTTCCTACTTAGTCTTTCATCTTGTTATCCTAATTTAGAATTATTAAATTTGGCGAACTATAGTCTTACGTTCTTTGAAATTCGAGATGAATATATTTTTTCTAGTTTTCTTTCCAAACAATGGCAAAGCGTTTCTTTTTGATTCACTTTCCAACAATGCGATCGGAAAACGAAGCCAGTGTTCCGCTCCCGCCTAATCGTTAACGCATCTTGATTCTCTCTGTAGACACAAGTCTGGCTGAAGGCCGGAAAATTCCCGACGGGCTACTGTCACTGTTGGCACTGATCTGTTTTGCTTTGTTTCCTGCATCTCTGCTTTTCCGTTCCCCAACCCCCGACCCCCACATATTAGACACACAAGATGTAACGCTGCTGTTACAACCGGCCGGCGTTCTCGTATCTACAAGTACCTACTCAATTCGATACGTGACTGGTGTGCGAGACGAGAGTATATGTTAGGATGTTTGGTTTGATGAGATGGACAGATAGAAGGAAGGATGGATTAAACAGAATCGCTATTGTTTTGTGTTTGCGTTGTCGAAGCGGATACGAAATTCGTCATGCAGATTCTACGTTTGAGCGGGGGAAAATAGTTGGCTTTTACGATAGTTGTGTTTTGCTGTGAAGCGAGGAAAGTAATATATATATATATATATATATATATATATATATATATATATACTACCGGCCATAATTATAAGGCAAGCCCAGTGTTTTAAAAGATTGATGTATTTCATACTAGTTTTAGTAATTATTGCCAAGTGAATAATTGTAAATGAAAAGAATGGATCTTTTGTTAATATTGCACAATAACATGTGCATCAAATGAATTTATAAATATTTAATAATTACCTATATTGCAATTTCATCAATGAAAAAATGAAGAAAATTTAAAGTGATTCGCATGTGTTCATCTCTGCTTCCTTACCTTGTAAAATTTTGCATAGTAATAATAAAAGAATCATTCTATTTTCATTTGACAATAAATACTAAAAATAGTATGAAATATATCATTTCTTTAAAAAAAACTAAGGTGGTCTAATAATTATGGCCGGTTTTGTATATATACAGTGGTGTTCATAGTGTACTAGAGACACTCAAGGTGAAGCATAACAAAATAAGAGGTACAGCTTGTACGGATATGTACGGAACATAACGCTTAACCCTAGACTAGAACGCAATCGTGGGAAGCAGACTCTGGAGAGTCGCTTCCAAAAGACAGCGTTTCAGGGAAGAAATTGCTGGAGTTGAACTTACATCTCACTAGGGGGGATTGAAGGGAATGATGGTGGTTCGCTACAATGTGCGTAGTATGGCGGGTCCCAGCCAGGAACGTTAGGTCTAATGCAACTAAGATGGTTCACCTGAACCATCAGCATGGAAATAGCGATAGAGTAGTGATAGGCTTGAGATGTCTCGTGTGTGAGAAAGGTATTTTTTAATCATTTCACCCCAAGTAAGGCATTCCACTGCCACTATTGCGCTTGGGACTACATAGGGGAAGGTAAATAGAAAGAGTGGTTAGATATAGGAAATGTCAGAAACGGGGTGATAGATAGTTGGGTGGGTGGGAAGAGTGTTTGAAAGAATGGAAGCGAGTTAGCTTGTTAGGAGGTGTCTATTGACCTTACATTTAAACTCCTGGAGATTGTAGGCGTCGGGGAAGCAGTCATGTGGAAGGGAATTCCACAGTCGGGAAGTGCGAGGAAAGAAACTGTTGGAGTAGAAGTTGCGGTTGCATTTTATCGGTTTCACTGTAAAAGGGTGGGATCTAGTTGCTAATCTAGTATCTCGTGCAAATTTGAACCTAGGGGGCACCAGTGATTTAAGTTCATCGGAGCAGAAGCCGTGAACGTATTTATAGAAGCCACATCGCGCCGGTGAGAGAGAGATTGCAGGCGGTCTGCCAAGTCGGTATCGATCACATTACAGACCATCCGCTGTACCTTGTCGAGAAGCTCAAGGAGAATAGCAGGGGCACCCGACCAGATATGGCAACAGTATTCAATGCACGGGCGGATGGTAGATTTATAAATGTGCAGGATAGATTCAGACGGAAAAAACCTCCGGGCCCTGCACAGAGAACCGACTTTCATAGCAGCGGATTTAGCAATGGATTCGATATAGTCATTCCACTTGAGGTCCGCTGAAAGTGTGAGACCAAGGATGCGTAGTGTTTTACTCTCTGTGGCTGAATGGAAAATAATACAACCACCAAACAAAAATACTGAGATGCGCTTTGACTCAATCGAGAAGGAAAAGTGATGACTGGGAAGCTCCCGTTCATATATGGCAGCATTACTCTATTTTTGGCCTTATGTGGATGATAGAGAGAAAAAAGAAAGGGAGGATAATGTATTAAAAAGAAATATAAGTGAACTTGGGGCATAACATGAAAGGAAATAGAGAAAAAGACGTATGGTAAGAAAAAGGAAAAATTTTTTTAAATATTGAATAATTTTTTTTAATTTTTTTTTTTACGGCTTATTCTGTTTGTGGATGTGCGTTGTAGTGCAGTGGATATCGACTCGGAATAACAAATCGGGGAGCCGAGTTCGAATTCCAGTTGAATTCCTTGCATTTACTTACGCACAAATAGCGTTGGGAAAGGTATTAATCCGTGTCTTCCCTCCGGTTATGTGTTAAATAACAGGACAGATTAGGTTGTATAATCTTGGTTGGCAATCAGTCTAACGTAGATTGGGTTCTATAGCCTTGGTCGGCAACTATTTTCCCGCAGAAAATAATGGTAACTTACTGCGGGATAATCATCTGCCCAGTCAGTCATGTCTCTTTCGAGACATGATCGCCCAAAGGGTGGTTCATGCATGACACTTAACAGGCTGATCATCCTTTGTAGGTTATTAAAAGCCGAAACACATTTTGGTATGTAAGAATAATTTTAAGAGTGAATTTTCTATTAACAATTTCTTGTAGATAAAAATTATTTTCAAATTCAAGTCTAACCATTTAATTCATAATTGGGGAAAAGAAATGGATGCGTACTTTTCTCAAAACTATTTGTGCGTATGTAAATGTAATGAACCCGACTCGAATTCGAACTTGGTCATCATTCGGACCGTGCTTTAATCGGTAATTTTGTAGGATACAAATCCTATATCATCTAACAATTAACACAAATGAAAAAAGTGAATTTGCACACACGCAAAATCCAAACGACTAAAAACAATTTTGGAAAAACCCAGACCCAGGCAAATTTCACAAGTTAGTGTGAAAACTAAGACTGGATAGGTGCTAATTGGATAGGAAACAGCAAATTGATCTATGACGCCTGTCAATTGTTTTTCACACCAAAAATGAAAATATCGTTGGAGCCGGTCACATGACTAAAATCCACTACTTAATCAAATTCCGTGACCGGTCACAGTCAGAAATGGAGCGGTATCTGAAGCACCTTTTCAAAATGTAAGGAAGAAACTTCAAGCCGAGGTCATGTCGCATCGACATATATTCATTTTACCTTTAATTCCAATTTTCCTTTCTTCTTTTTTACTCCACTTTACCAAAGAACACAACAACACTAAAAGAACCACTTCAACAGACTTCGATTAGTACAATCTCTTTTATTTCCTGACTTGCCTCTTCACTTTTCTCTGGTCATAGAACACAAACATTTATTAGCAACCTTTTTAATTATTTTACATACGTACATTCTCTTACAATCAACTATCAATTCTGGACACTTAGCTACTTACTACTATTTCTCTAGAACATTTAACCACGTGAATTTTCTTATTTGAACATTTCACTCTTTGAACATAATTAACTAATTGCATTTTCTATTTGAGTTTTTTAACTTCTTACACATTTTTTATTTAGTTCTATTAATAAAATTACACTTATTTACAGACAAAACACTTTCATTTTTCCAACCATTCATTCAGCCTTCTAATATTTTAAAATGTGTGGATTGTCGGCTATGTATTTTAAGTGGCCTTGTGGGTCGCGTACATTGACACCCACACACACACATACATACGCATGGTCACGCGGCGTCTACGTGACAGTCGTAGTTCCCGCCAAAACCGAAGCCTTTAAAAACCGGAAACAGCACGTGATACAGCAGTTAGGATTTCGTCCCGGGGCGAGGGCAGACAAGAACAGACATGCCTCCCTAACTCATACACACACACGCGCACTAATTGCGGGTAGCAGTTAGTGGCGCAAATATTTTTTATTCTCTTAATTTTCTTCTCTGACATTAACTTTCATTGAAACAGGACTCTACAACTTCTTATGCATGCTTTCTCAACCCTATGTAACCTTTTTCAATATATTGTTTTTCCGTTTACTTTCGCCTTCTTGTTCATTCATAAATCTTGATTCAAACCTTAACGAATGTTACGTCGAGTCGACCGTTAAAATATAAATTAGTAAGTGGACGGCCTTCATCCACTACAATGGTGACCCCGACGTGATGTCGATTCGGCGTAATTCAGTCCAGCATCGTTGGAAATGGAACTCAGCATTTCTTCTTCGTCTATCAACAAGAAATACTATTCAACGTCGTTATCTCCCAACTCTTTCTACAGGACTCCAAGATGGCGACCCCACACAGAATTTTTACAATCGCACACTAGACAGCACAACTGTCATCTCTCTCTCCCAGGTTTTCCAGAAAAAGAGTAACACAACGTCGACTTAAAGACGTTTCTTTCAGCATTCAACGCAATGTCACTCAACCAAACACAACGTCGACTTAAAGACGCCTTTTTTTCTCAACCAGAACACTGAGGAAATCGACAAGCCGAATTATTAATACTGGAGAATTGAGACCTCCAGAAAATTCGACATTAAACCTCGATATCTTTTTAGTTCTCTCAAACGCGTACACTCGGTATCAACAAGCTTCAATCAACCACTTTGCAAATCAAAGTTTATAACCAACTGTTAATTCTTCTAACACCAACATAAAAATCCACACGTACAGCAAAACACGGAAACTCTTACAAACGCAAGCAACTCAACGTGGAGCATTGGAATAAATTAGAAGATCTTTAACAGACACATCAACTACCGAGAATTTTCCAGAGCATGCCGCATCCTGGCACTCGGATAGGGGACACTGCAGCAAAATCCCTACTCACGCGCATCGCATTTCAGACTCTTCTTCTTTTCAGCCTACGAGAGACAACCAAAAAAATTCACCTTTCACAAATTTTTCTCATTTTTCCATCTCACCATGTGCTTTTTGAGAATCCAATATGGCTGACCAGCAGTCAGACGTTTCAGCAACCTCCTCCCACACCTATGAGCAACGTCTGTGCCCCCACCTTTTTTTTCAGCAACCAGCCTTCTCTGTCATTTTTGGCATGATTACTACTACTACTACAGGCATCATCATCAACGTAACCAAACCACCACCTATACGGACATATTGAAAAAAATATTTTTAATATTTGTTTCAATCTAGGGGGGCTATTTGTGGGTCGCATACATTGACACCCACACACACACATACATACGCATGGTCACGCGTCGTCTACGTGACAGTCGTAGTTCCCGCCAAAAACGAAGCCTTTAAAAACCGGAAACAGCACGTGATACAGCAGTTAGGATTTCGTCCCGGGGCGAGGGCAGACAAGAACAGACATGCCTCCCTAACTCATACACACACACGCGCACTAATTGCGGGTAGCAGTTAGTGGCGCAAATATTTTTTATTCTCTTAATTTTCTTCTCTGACATTAACTTTCATTGAAACAGGACTCTACAACTTCTTATGCATGCTTTCTCAACCCTATGTAACCTTTTTCAATATATTGTTTTTCCGTTTACTTTCGCCTTCTTGTTCATTCATAAATCTTGATTCAAACCTTAACGAATGTTACGTCGAGTCGACCGTTAAAATATAAATTAGTAAGTGGACGGCCTTCATCCACTACAGCCTTGTGCCAGGCATAGCTGACATCCCAACAATAGAACGAGAATCGGTGTTTCATCTCAATATAAGCAAAGTAAAGAAGAATAAGAGAACATATATAAATCTAAATAACGATTAATTAAGTAACAAGTTTGAAAGTTCATTAGAATATCTTTATCCAGTTCTACAGCCTTTTAACTCCTTACAGAAAACCCTTCCTGATTGACCATGTCTTAAAGGTTATAGCCGCGCTTGCAAATTTGCAGATTAATGAAGCAATTTAACTCCTAGCTTGAAGTTTTGATTCAGATTTATCCTAGAGCGGTTACCACCCATGGCTATAGAAACCAGTCTACCTTGTTATTTAACCATAACTGGTGGGAGAAGAAGGGAATATTAATAAATAACAGCTCAAACGTGGAGTTTGCATCCCAGGAAAAACTACATCTTACAGATGTTAGAACAACAACGGCTAGTGTATTGAAAGCTGGGCCTTCATACACAACAGGAGGAGTTTACAGGATTTGAGCGAGTGGGTGTAAGCGGGAATTAAAATTAAATCTTGCCGCTATGAAGTTGTCAACTCATATTATTAATCACCTATTTTAGCTACATGTTCCCTCAGGACTTAGACAATATTGACTGTTCCCAGATTCATTTAATATGTGTGAATTTCCAAGAAAGATACAGTCATTCACTGTTAGCATCTCCACGATTCGTGAATTCGGTGTTTTTCTGCCAAAATACCCATAGTTGGCGAAGTAAAAAGTTTGGTTCAAGCCTGTCGCAATATACGTTACAGGTAAGTAAACACGATAAACGAGGCAGAAATTTAAACTCCGTTAGCCAAATTAATTTTCTGCGGTCATAAAAGCTATGCCACCTGCACATGAGCTGTTTAATGTTTCTAAAATCAACCACAACCCTCTTTTTGATTTACATAAATGCATTGATACTTAATGTAACTCCCTATCTTGAGTGGCTCCCAGCATTGAACAGGGTGAACCATACTTTAAAGAAAATAAAAAGCAAAAAAAAACAAACAAAAAAACAAACAAAAAAACAACAACATGTGTTTGTATACTAAAGGGCTTACTCCCACATCACGTGTAAAGATCGGTTATTATGCGATCACCCAGGTTAAGCCTGATCAGTACGAAGATGGATGACTATATGAGAATACTAGCAGTATAGCCCGGCGTTGCTCAGGTGAAATGAAAGCTTTAAAACTAATCCATGGTCCTGGAGCTCAGTCTCTTTGGATATTGGCACGAAAGACTAAAAAGCAATAGTTGTTTCCAGTTAAAGCGAAACTGTAGACTGAAAGAAAAATGAAGGGATGTAAGTCAAATTTTGATTTCCTGGTATCGATATCAAATAAGATTTTCGTCGTAAACTGAATTTTGAAGGCTAAATAAGTCCTCTAAGTAAATGGTATCATGGCTGAGACTAAGAACTACAATTATGCATACTTAAAGCCAAACCCGAAGCAAAAACTAAAATAAAAGGGCTGAAAAAAATACAGATATACAGGTAGATAAACAGACACACACATAAACATCTTGCCTAATATATATATATATATATATATATATATATATATATATATATATTATCGATTTCCTGCACTATTGTAAGAAGTGCAACCTTGAAACCTCTGAATATCGTTTCTTATGTCTTCGTCTATGAGTGTATCAAATTTGATTAAAATCAGACCACTCCTTCTATAACCCGATTTTTCGATTATCGATTTTCGATATTTATCGGGAGTACCTCGACACAAAACCTAGCTAAGAACACTCGCAGACGCTTATAATGTGTGGATTTGTAAATTTTCAAGATAATCTATTCACCCGTTTCGGAGTCTATAGGTAACGGACACACACACACACACACACACACACACACACACACACACACACACACACATGCACACACACACACACAGACAAATTCCATTTATAAATAAGTTTAGATTAGGTGAAGTAAGCTTGAACATACTGGGGCTGTAAATTGGAAGTTGAAAAACGAAGTTTCAATTCCAGTCGAGTTCGTTATATTCACTTACACGCAAATACTCTTGGGAAAGTTATAATTCTAAATGTTCTACTCCAACTATCGATTATTTAGCAAGTTATTCTAGCATTAACTCCCATTGCACATAATCTTTAAGGCCTACGTTCATATAACGTTGAAAAATTTCTTGTACCATTTAAGTAACAACAACCCTGGACAGTAACTAGATCAGTAAATCATTATTATTTTCTTACAATCTAAAAAATATACTGCATTTACGAGGGTCATTCAATAAATAAGGTGAATTTTTCGGTATAAGGACTTCTAATTCAGATAGAAACTTAATATTTTTTTTTATTTTTCAATATAGTCTCCCAGCAGTGTTACTAACTTTTCCCATCTGTGCACAAGTTTCCGTATTCCCTCTGCTTAAAAATCTTTGGACTGATATCTCAGTCAATCTCTCACTGCACTTTTGATTTCATCGTCACTTTCAAACTTTGTGCCTCTCGTGAACGCTTTCAAGAGACCAAACAGGTAAAAGTCTGAAGGAGCAGGGTCTGGGCAGTAAGGGGGATGAGGGTGCAGTTCCCAGCTCAGCTCGTTGATGGTCTGCACCGTTTGGGCTGTTGTGTGAGGCATTGCAGCTGATCTTTGTGTAGGCAAGGTCATCATGAACAATTTTGTGTGCTGTCTCAACAGATAGGCTCAAAGTCCTTACACTGTCACCCTTCTGTCAGACTGAATAATGTCATTGACTGATTCGATCACCTCAGGAGACCTAATATCTGTTGGCCCTCCATGCCTGTCTTCATCCTCAACACTACTCCGTCCTTCTTTAAACAATTTAGCCCACTTGTAGACATTTTTTGGCCTAGAGAGTGTTGATAAACCGTAAAAAAAGAAAGTAATCAATCTCCAAGTTAAAGTGAAAGAATAAGAAAGAAAAACACTAAAGCTTCATTAAAGGAATTGAAGCAAAATAAGGGTTGATATATTCTTCTTCCTCTTCATCTTGTTTTTCTTTTTCTTGTATGTGCTGTGATACTTTAGGACGAAGGCGATCATAGCCTGCCACATCTCCCTTTTCAATGTAGCTCTTAACAACCTTTCTCTTGTTACCACTCTCAAACCCTGCTTTTCCTTCAATTTGCTAAAGTCCATCAAGAATCTCATGCGTTGATTTCCCATGTCTCTCTTAAAGTCGTTCAGTCACAAGTCTATTTTCAAACTAGAAAACTTAAAAAACTGTACAAAATTGGCTAACCACGTGTGTAAATTGAAATCAAAATATCGAAAAGATCTATACATAATGTGGAGTATAGTGAAAAGAGCCAAACCTTACAATGGTGGCAAAATATGTAGACTGTGCCAGGGAAAAATTTAGCGAGTATGCTATTCCCAAACATAAATAAACTATTGAATGAAAGAACAAAAAAATATGACTAAGTGTAACCATACTAAAAATACATATTAGGTTCATACAACCATGGATGAAAACGTTAAAATTTGTTGTAATTTTAAAAATTGCACGTTTAAAAAAGTGAGCGTTCGAAAAATTCACCGTTACGCGAGCGTTCTTAAAAAAAACTGCTAAACGGTAAAATCATTTATTGCCAATCACCTGAAGACACCACGTGGTAGAAACCTAGGTTGCATAATAACTCGTTTACGAATGAAGAATATATATATATATATATATATATATATATATATATACATACATATATATATATATCCTCTGTCGCTGGTATGACTCTTATTTTCATGTACTGAAAATCGAGTCATGCCACCGACGTAGGATAATATATATATACAGAGAGAGAGAGAGAGAGAGAGAGAGAGAGAGAGAGTTTATAAAGGAAAACTCAACACGTCATATTAGTTATAAACTATAGTTCATTTCAATGAGCTTAACTAGCTCATATCATCAGACTCTTTTACAATATTTCCTCCATCTGGCATAAAATTTCTGCCGGAATGAACGTTTTCTTAAAATGAAGAGAGAACATAATAGAAATAATAATAATAAACACAAGATTACAAACAAATAAATAAATGACAATAAATGTAAGGGGAAGAAGGAAGGAAAGAAGAGAGATAGAGTCCAGTTCCAAATATGGGTAGTATCCGTTTGAAGTTATTTTGACCGTCTAAGATGGCATGAGCTCTTAAAAAAAAACATTCTCCTGACTTTAGGCGTCCATTTGATCCTATCTGGTCAACCCACTTACTTATACTAACTATTATCCACTTGTTTATACTACATTGAACGCTTTTTTACTCACACCTGAATAATATTGTTTATATATGTGTGTGTGTACCCATATGTATATTTATTAATTCACGTACACACACACATACACACACGCATACACACACACACACACACACACAAATATATATATATATATATATATATATATATATATATATATAACAAATCTGTTTTAAGATTATGTCGTATGTGGGATTTAGGTTGCTGCGGTTTTTCGCCGCTGCACACCACCTCCTAGCCGCTCAATACCAATGATTTCTATATTTCTGACACCACTCTGGTACAATTGTCTAATCAGTACAACTCGGCCGAGGTTTATATGAGGTATACTGACAGCTGAGATGTTACTCTTTTGCTTGTCTTTCTACCTGAGCCACAGACGTCCAACTGTCCTTTGTCCACTGTCAAGATGACTATAGAGAGGAACTTAAGTACTGTGTCATTACCAATCCTTGCATTATGACCAGTATAGCGAAGGATGATCGCAATTCGACCAATGTTTTATTTGACGGAAAATCATCATTGGGCATCCTATCGTCAAAATTATAGCCTCAGATCTCGTGTAGACTAATGCTGTGGAAGTCATACAGTTTATTCTTATATAATATCTTTGGATTACAAGCCATGGGTAAGTTTTTCCTTCTATTCAAACAGAGGTACTTGGATTTAAGGGCACGGATTTAATGCATGCAGGGAGATTTGATCTCACTTCCTTTCCTTAGAAAGCTAGTCTCGTCAACTATTATTATTGTAGCGAGTTTCTTTCTGACAGCTGTGACAATGTCGCAGACTAAAAAATGTTGGCCTTGTGACTAACTAACCTAAGTACAGAAAATATTAGAACGGAGACAAGAGTATGAATGAAAGTGAAATTGTTTGGTTGGGTGTCGAATGGGATAGAGCAGTTTAATATAGCTTGATGGATGGAGAGCATTATAATAAAAAGAAAAAAAAATGCTGTCACGTTTTGTACAATTCTTTATTAGATAACTTTCAATAGAAAACCGAATCTTGCAAAAACAAATGAAAATCTGGTCAGATATTTTATGTCTGACATATTCCTGCTTTTCAACTCTTTCTAATAATTTCCGAGGTTTGCGAACAAGTGCGTCTAGATTCTTTTTTATAGATATATAAAGATGGTATTACTTTGTTCTTTTTGATATTCTTGAAAAATATTCAAAGAAGGATCTATCCCGACTTGCCATCTCAACATCAGAAACTTTCTCAGTGATATGACGTGGCTTCCCTCTGTTACTTTTTTACAAATATTTTCCTTGCAAATGTTCTAACGAGGCTTTTTAACCTGGTGCCAAGACCACATACATTTAAGCACGCTTCTTATCCATCAGTTTCTTTCCCACTGCCAGGACGGCTAGGTCACTGTATCGGACCAGGAGGTTTTTGAATGAATCCATCTTGCACATATACAAATCAACTCTCCGTCCATGCATAGAATACTGCTGTCATATATGGTCAGGTGCCCCTGCTGTTCATCTCAGTGTTCTCAACAGGCTCCAAAGAAGAATCTGTGATGTGATATATATCGACTTGACGGCTCGAATCCAGCCACTTTCTTTCTCACCGACGGGATGTGGTTTCCCTCTGTCTGTTCTATAAATATTTTCATGGCGTCTGCTCCGACGAACTTAAGTCACTGGTGACCCCGCCACAAGAATTTACTCGTGCAACCAGACTGGCAGCAAGGTCCCACCCATTTACAGTTCAGTCAGTTAAGTGCCATACGTGATACACGCTTCGGCGAACATGTCTCTTTCGAGACATGACTGACTGGGCAGAAGATTATCCCGCAGTAGTTTGCCATTGCTTTCTGTGGTAGACTGGTTGCCGACCAAGACTATAGAACCCAATCTGTCCTGTTATTTAACCCATAACTGGAAGGAAGAGACGGATTAATACCTTTCCCAAGGGTATTTGCGCGTAAGTGAAGACAATGAATTCAGCTGGAATTTGAACTCGGCTCTCCGATTTCTCGTTCCAACCCAATATCCAATGCATCACAAGGCACATATCAACCAAATGAATCCAACAATTCTACTCCATCAGCTTCTTTTCTTGCACTTCCCGCCTGTGGAACTCCCTTACATATAGTTGCTTTCCTAGCGGCTACAACACCCCAGATATCTTGTTCGTTCCCTTTTCCCATATCTTCGCAATTGTCTTCCCCTCCTTTATTGCCTTTTCTCTGACACCCACTATAATACTTTCATCTTTTTCTTTACTCTCCTCCTATCTAAACTTTTACTCTTATGTAGTCCCTTGCGTTAACGCCTTTCTTGGGGTAAAGCGATTAAAAAAAAATCCACATGTGAAACTCCTTTCTGTTTCAGTCAGTTAAGTGCCATACGTGATACACGCTTGAGCGATCATGTCTCTTTCGAGACATGAGTGACTGGGCAGAAGATTATCCCGCAGTAGGTTGCCATTGCTTTCTGCAGTAGACTGGTTACCATCCAAGGCTATAGAACCCAATCTGTCCTGATATTTAACCCATACCTGGAGGGAAGAGACGGATTAATACCTTTTCCAAGGGTATTTGCGCGTAAGTGAATGCAATGAATTCGGCTGGAATTCTAACTCGGCTCCCCGATTTCTCGTTCCGAGCCGATATCCAATGCACCACAACGCACATCCTTTACTTGCTTTTAATTGTCATCTTCTATCCTCTTGAAGCCGGTACATGTTTTATCCTTTCCTCAATGACCTCTCTACCCAGTCTTATCGCTCCCTGTAACACCTTGCGTACTAGTAGTGATTCTGCTTTAATTGGGTTCCAGTCTACCGCAGAAAGTAATAACAACCTACCGCGGGATAATCTCCTGCCCAGTCAGTCATATCTCTTTCTAGACATGATCACCCAAGTGTGTATCACGTATGGCACTTAGACTGACTGAGCATGAAGGCTACAATTCTGTTTAACGAGTATATATTTACAAAGCTAAGTGCAAAATTATATATCTAGGAGAGGAGATTGTGTTTTTTTCAATCTAAGCACAACTTTGTCCCTTGAAATATAATGACAGTGTTATAGAGTTACCCTCCATTTAACCAAAATGATACTAAAATGAGAATTAAAAATTTAGTAAAAAACTGTGCAGTTGAATTAGTGTCTAATAAGCATTTTCCTTCTTAAATTCTGTTATAAGCATGTCAAATTTCATTGATACGCATCTTCCTGTATGTAACGTGTCCCTTTCAAGACGTGGGCTATCTTTACTCCTTTTACTCCTTTTATATTTGGGCATCACTGCTTTTTCATACCCAGCCATCTATACACGCAAACAAAATAGATCATTTCTTCGTTGTTTTCCTTAAACCTTCAATACATTTTTTTAAAACTGCTCCCTATGTCATTGAAATTTCAGTCTCTTCAATGTTCTTTCATACGTCGTAGCTGTGCAATCTACGCTATTCTCAGCAAACTTTTGTAAAACCAATTCGATTTTCTTTTTTACTTCTTCAACAGAGAAATCTCTTAGCATAGAACTTACGATTACGTCTCACCATTTTAAATATAAAATGACGAGATATCGCAGCCAATCTAATCAGTCAGTCATTTAAGTGCCATACATATTACAAGCTTTGGGCGATCATGTCTCCAAAGAGACATGACTGACTGTGCAGAAGATTAGGCTGTCATTGCTTTCTGCGGTAGACTGGTTGCTAGCCAAGGCTATAAAACCCAATCTGTTCTATTATTCAACTCATAGCTAGAGGGGAAAGATATGTATTATAATATTAGGTAGTAATTAGTGGGGGATTAGTTTATTATTCATAACAATATAAAACTGATCCCCTTCTTTATGCCCAATAGAAGCCTTAAGCATGTTTTCTAATATTATATTCAGTCAGTTAAGTGCCATACGTGATACACGCTTTGGGCGATCATGTCTCGAAGAAGACATGATTGACTGGGCAGATGATTATCCCGCAGTAGGTCGCCATTGCTTTCGGCGGGATACTGGTTACCGATCTAACCTAATCTGCCCTGTTATTTAACCCATAACTGAAAGAAAGTGACAGATTAATACAGTTCCCAAAGGTATTTGAGCTTAAGTAAATACAAGAAATTTAACTGGAATTCGAACACAGTTCTCCGATTTCTTCTTCCAAACCGATATCCACTGTACAGTCAATCCTATACTGCGCTTAAAATAATAAAATCTTGGTTCGATACAAGTTCGTCAGAGCAATTACCATGAAAGTATTAATAAAAATAAGACATAATCTACATTCCGACGGTCGGAAAGTGACTGAAGCCAAGAGGACAGTTCAGGACCAATGTCATTGCAGATTTGTCTTTGAATTTTATCAAGAATCCTTTAATATACAGAAAGAGCACCAGACCATATGTGGCAGCAATATTCAAAGAATGGATGAATGGTAGACTTATAAATATATAAGAGAGATTTGGACAAGAAAAATTGTTTAGCACGACGCAGAGAACCAACTTTGATAGCAGTAGACCTAGCAATTAATTCAATATAATCTCTGAAGCTCATTCTTTAGCCCGAAAAGATCAATTACTCACTCTAGTGGCGGTTACCATCAGCCACGATGATGGAAAATAGGAAGGGTTCTCTCAGACGATTAATAATGAAAAGTTGTCTTTTCGGGTTCATTACAACTAAAAAAAAACAATTTTATACTAGTTGCTGTCTTCAGATGTTGTTCGAGTAAAAATTGATTTACAATGCAGTTAGTCCCTTTTTACCTGAAAGATTGGCGCAAACTACTCTTTTCTCCACAAATTTACACCTGTTTGCAATTATACCACGCTATTCTTAGTAATGAGCGTCATCAATGGACAACTCTAGAGCACGCGGCTTATATTTCACGTATCGACAATGCTATAATCGTTCGTGGGAATCTAAACGATGTCTGTTTGTTGTTAGACCTCGGAAAAAATGACAAAAGTACGATAAACAGAAACGAATTCCTGCTTTGGAAAATGAAAAAGAAAACAATTATGAGTGTTAGAAAAATGTACAGCTGTTAGCAGCGTTGAAACCCGATGCATGTTTCTATTCACCCGCATCTATACACAGTCATAAATACAAATATACGTATTTATTTGCAGCTATAAGCCGACTTACAAATATACATTCATCGATACATCTGCAGAGAAAAACACGAGCTGCTACATGTAAATCGAAACGCCTAACTGTTATGTATAAAAGTGCTCAATAAAGCCGATACACATACAGACATAAGTGAACAAAAGTCCAATAAAACAAACTGAAAAGTATACAAATATATATATCTTCACAAAATGTCAAAACACGCAGAGGTAAACTAGATGGCCTACATACAAAAAAATAATCACAATTCTTCAACTATATGACGTTTATCTCCAGGATGTGGGCAATTTTGGCTTGCAACTTCCTATACATTGTATCTGTTATTTCATATTTGACTTTATAATATCTCACTCACTTCTTGACCTTCAACATATTTACACAAGATGGTCAGGAGCCCCTGCTGTTCATCTAAGTGTTCTTGACAATCTCCAAAGGAGAATCTGTAATGTGATAGATCCCGACTTGGCAGCTAGACTACAGCCACTTTCTCACCGGCGGAATGTGGCTTCTCTTAGTCTATTCTACAAATATTTTCATGGCATCTGCACCGAAGACACTGGTGCCACCACAGGAGGAATTTACTCGTGCAACCAGACTGGCAACACGGTCCCAACCATGTACAGTTAGATCAACCAAATGCAGCCGACAATTCTACTCCAGCAGCTTCTTTTCTCGCACTTCCCGCCTGTGGTAATCCCTTCCATATACTTGCTTTCCTGACGGCTACAACCTCCAGGAATTTAAATACAATATCAAGTCCCATCTCTTATTCACTTGACTCCAGTCCTTTCTACATCACTCCGTATATCGATCTGATCTACATTAATGATCTCCCTGATACCATAAGATCCCAAGTAGGTATGTACGCCGAAGACACCACAGTTTATTCTCGCCTCGATCAAAAATCTGGTGTGGGTGACAAAGCTAACTTTGCAGCCGTGGTTGGAAAGGACCTCCAATCCGTAGTGGACTGGGGTAAGAAATGGTTCGTAAATTTTCATTCTTCTAAAACGAAGCTACTATCAATTAACCATCATAGACAATCGCACGTACCTCCCATTAGCATGGACCAGGCTTGCCTCCCAGAGAGTAAAACACCATGCCTCTTCGATGTCACACTTTCAGCGGACCTCAAATGGAATGACTATATCGAATCCATTGCTAAATCCGCTGCAATGAAAGTCGGTTCTCTGTGCAGGGCCCGGAGGTTTTTTCCGTCTGAATCTATCCTGCACATTTATAAATCTACCATCCGCCCGTGCATTGAATACTGTTGCCATATCTGGTCGGATGCCCCTGCTATTCTCCTTGAGCTTCTCGACAAGGTACAGCGGAGGGTCTGTAATGTGATCGATACCGACTTAGCAGACCGCCTGCAATCTCTTTCTCACCGGCGCGAAGTGGCTTCTCTGTGTCTCTTCTATAAATACTTTCACGGCTTCTGCTCCGATGAACTTAGATCACTGGTGCCCCCTAGGTTCGAATTTGCATGAGATACTAGATTAGCAACTAGATCCCACCCTTTTACAGTGAAACCGATAAAATGCAACCGCAACTTCTACTCCAATAGTTTCTTTTCTCGCACTTCCCGACTGTGGAATTCTCTTCCACATGGCTGCTTCCCCGAAGGTTACAATCTCCAGGAGTTTAAATGTAAGGTCAATAGACACCTCCTAATACACTAACTCGCTTCCATTCTTTCAAACACTCTTCCCATCCACCCAACCCCCAGCCTCCGTATCCATACCCATCTATCACCCCCTTCTGACATTTCTTATATGTAACCACTCTTTTTATTTACCTTCCCCTATGTAGCCCCAAGCGCAATAGTGGCAGTGGAATGCCTTGCTTGGGGTGAAACGATTAAAAAAATATCTTCTTTTCGCTTCTCTCTACCTTCGCAACTGTCTACACTGTGTACCCATCCTTCTCTTGCCCTTTATCTGACACCCCATATAACTGGCTCGTCTTTCTCTTCACACTCTTCCTGTCTAAACCTTTACTTTTATGTAGCTCCCTGCACTTCACTGGCGGTACCGCCTTGCTTGGGGTGAAACGATTAAAAAAAAGATGGTTTGGGTGGGTTACTCGGTTTTTCCATTTGTACCTCTTGGTTTCTTGTGAATGCCAAATAATAAGTATCATTTTAGTCCCAACATTTCTTTGAAATTCTTTGCTTACACACATGATCCAAAAAATTCTCAGCATCTGTCTGTAGAACGACATCTCTGTTACCTCAATTCCACGTTTCTTCTGTTAGAAGATCGTCTAGCATTCATTGCCATACAAAAGGATTGATATTAAATTAAACATCAGCCACCTTTTCATGTGTTTGTAAAATAAGTTGATTAAGTTTAGAATTTGAGATATAAACCCTATTTAAAGTCATTGAATTAAACAATTTAATTTCTCCAAATATATTCCTGAATATATATGTATATATTTTCTAAACATATACTGTTAAATATAAGGACAATGAATGTCTATAATGTTTAATCATGAGCCGTTCTAAACATCGTATTTTGGCTTTAATTTCAGGTGAAAATAAAGAGAAAAATTCACCAAAATTTGGATAATCTTTTATTAAGTTGGTTCCAAGTTTTCGGCTCGCATGAGTCATCTTCAGAGAGGTTACAAGGACGTTAACATAAAAACATCCACCATCAGCGATGATTTTATCTTGTGTTGACATAAAACTTTTTATAATTTTAGTAGATTATAATTTGTACATGTTCTAATCTAAACTTTATAATATATATATATATATATAATGTTTTACTTTCACTAATTTTCCATACCTAAGTTTTAAAATGAATTTTGATTAATGAAAAAGCTTTTTGACGCTTTCATTTTAGCTTTAATTGAAATCTAAATGATTAAATTTACTATTTCCAGTAAGCAAAAATTATATTGATTGGAATTTCAATGTTTAGAGCGTTTTCAGTTAAGTCATTAAAATCGCAAATGGTGACACATTGACACATTTGATTTGAAACAAGTATTATTTGCTTATGGCGTGATGTTTTGAACAGAATCACGGAGTTCTTGTTCTTTCTGTCGTGTTGATTGGTTACTGAAAACCTTACGTAATGAAAGTTTAATTCTACCCAGCCTCCATGTTTTGTCTTCGTAGCGTTTGAACAAAGATAACACAATGAAGAAATATATTGTCACTTGAAGGCGACGTAGACTTGCTGAATTCTATAGTAGTATATAAAGTCTGCTCACGGCTAGAAGTTTTCTGGGCTGTCTCGTATCTTTTAACTATCATGTAGCCAGGGTTGTGCTTAAGAGCCCGCAGACCCCGCAATTGCAGGGGTGCGCAAGTTCCTTAGCAAGACTCCTTGGTCCCGCAGATCTATTGTAAGAAAAAAATTCACAAAATAATTATTAGGATTAACTGGAAAATTATTATCATACTTGTATGTTGAAATAGACATTTCTCTCTCTCTCTCTCTCTCTCTCTCTCTCTCTTTATATATATATATATATATATATATATATATATATATATATAAGTATACCTAGTGAGCCAGACAGACCTACCTAGTTTTCACTTAAACGGATCGTCAGGGAAAACTCTCCCTGACGATTCGTTTAGATCTGTCCGGCTCACTAGGTACACTTTACTTGTTCCGCTCTACCTTACTATTGATCGTTTTTTTGTTAGTTGATTACTCGTGTCGGGTTTTTTTCTTTGGGTTTTGTGCTGACTCGGTCCGAACTCTTTTGACTGATGTTCATGTACTTATCTCTTTCTTTTTTAAAACTATTTTTCCCTTCTTCGTTGATCCGTGGAAGATTTTTCTACACGCTTATAGCTATTATCTCTTATATATATATATATATATATATATATAATCTTTGATAGAAGGCTTCCGATCCCTAAGAGAAATAGATTATAGATATGTTTCAACATACGTACAAGAACATAACATGTATAATCAAACTTTCAGGATTTCATAAAACTGACAGTCTGCGAAGTTTCCGAAAGTATGTTATTTTGTTTAAATTACCATTTCTTGTGGGTTCACTATGTTCGGGGGTAGGGTTCAAGTTGCATTCTGCGGGGATAGGGGCCGCAAGGTACATTCTGCGGAGGAGGCACGGCACTGCTTGTAGCAATCCACTATATCAATTCTCGGCATGAGCAATATACAATTAGGACAAGTTACACCCTGGAGAGGTGTTTACATCTTCACCACATCCACTTTTCACATAGGCACGTTCTTTCGTCGATACTTTTTCACGACATGTGTCTATTTCCACCGTTTCAGTCGGATTAGTCTTTTGTTTACGATTTCGTTGTTTTGTAGCATTTCTTTTTTGGAATAGGTTATTCACTGTTTCGTCTGCTCCATTTAACTTCAACATATCCTGTGAGTGTCAAACTCTCCAGATCCTCTTTCCTTATGTGCCGGAAAATTTTCTACTTTTTTGTTAGTGTAAGTGTAACGGTCTATTTCCTTAAGAGTTCCTTGTTGTTCACATATTCCTTTTATGGTATCCTTAGTATCCGTCTTTAGAACAAGATTTCTGTTACTTCAAGAAATCCTTCTTTTTCTCCCAAAACAATGACCCAATGTCCTTAAAAAGCTAAGGTTACTAGGAGTGAAAGAGAATGAGAAGACTTTCGTGAGTAGAAATGACAATGCAAGAATAAGAAAGCATATAAGATGGCGATTGAAGTTTCATTTCCCATTTGAAATTTGGAAGCGGCAAGTTAGCATGAAGTCGGAAAAGAGAAATACGAATAAAAAAAAACCTCTTAGATTATAACAACCAGTTATATGTGTACGTATTTCAAGAGGAAGATTAATTGCTAATCTAGTAATGCATCCAGTTGACTTATCAAGAAAAGCTCATTAAAACAACACGAAAAATGCAGAAAAAATGACATAGAAAATACGGAAGATCCAGGTCACAGCGGTGGGTCAGTAACTGAGGTTGAGCTGTCCGGTAAGGACAGATAAAATTACAGAGTCTTCTTAAGATTTTGCTGAAAATTACAAGATATAAGCTATCATACAGAAGAATTGATATTATATTGTCTTGTACCACAACTATCGCCCGGTTCACACTCCACCCACGTCTATTGAACAGGTGAAGAGGCTCATCCCTTGTTTCCTGTTTAGGATGCTGTTTCCGGCTTTCTCTTTTCCAATCTTTTTACTTTTACGTAGCCCCCTGCGCATCAGTGGCGTTATCGCCTTGCTTGGGGTGATATAATTAAAAAAAAAAACATAAATGTAAATTTAGAATGAGACAATAACACATACGAATTTGCACGAGATACTAGATTAGCAACTTTTACAGTGAAACCGATAAAATGTAACCGCAATTTCTACTCCAACAGCTTTTTTTCTTGGACTTCCCACCTGTGGAATTCCCTTCCACATACTTGCTTCCCCGACAGCTCCAATCTCCAGGAGTTTAAATGTAAGGTCATTAGACACCTCCTAACATACTAACTCGCATCCATTCTCTCAAAGACTCTTCCCGTCTATCCAACCCTCATCCTCGATATCCTTACCCGTCTATCACCCTCCTTCTGACGTTTCCTATATCTAACCACTCTTTCTCATCACCTTCCCCTATGTAACCCCCTGCGCAATAGTGGCAGTGGAATGCCTTGTTTGGGGTGAAATAATAAAAGAAAAGCACGAGTCCAGTATTAAGTCTAATGTTGTCCAAATCCATATCCATGGGGCATCCGTTGTAATCCCTAACAGCCTTAATCCTCAAAGATTCGCATATCCATTTGGATTAATACGAAGATTAATTGGGCACAAGAAATAAAGCGTAATGGGTCCCTGATGCTCGAACCCACTCCTAAAAATAGGCTGGATCATTGTTATAAGTTGTAGGCACCTGAATAAACCCGCCGTGGCGGACAAACATAATCTCGCCGCTGACCTTGAACGGGATCTACACTCTGTGGTGAATTGGGGCAAGATGTGGCTTGTCAATTTCAATGCGTCTAAGACCAAGCTGTTGTCAATCATCACAGGCAACCTCTCCTGCCTCCCATAAGCATGGACCAAGCGAGTCTCCCCGAGAGCAACACACTGCGCCTCCTCGGCCTTACCTTCTCTTCTGATCTCAAATGGAACCACTACATCGAGTCCATAGCTAAATCCACTGCTAAGAAGGTTGGGTCACTGTGTCAGGCCAGGATGTTTTTCCCCCTGAATCCATCCTGCATATATACAAGTCAACCATTCGTCCGTGCATGGAGTACTGCTGCCATATATGGTCAGGCACCCCTGCCGTTCACCTCAGTGCTCTCGACAGGCTCCAAAGGAGAATCAGTAATGTGATAGGCACTGACTTGGCAGCTCGACTACAGCCACTTCCCCACCGTCGAAATGTGGTCTCCCTTTGTCTGTTCTATAAATACTTTCATGGCTTCTGCTCTGACGAACTTAAGTCACTGGTGCCTCCTCAACAGGTGTTCACTCGTACAACCAGATTGGCAACTGGGTCCCACCCATTCACAGTTAGGTTAGCCAAATGCAGACGACAATTCTACTCCTTAAGCTTCTTCTCTCGCACTTCCCGCCTGTGGAACTCGCTCCCATATTCTTGCTTTCCTAACGGCTACAACCTCCAGGAATTTAGATGCAATGTCAATACTCACCTATTAACCATTTGACCCTAGCTCTCTTCCCACCCCATATATCTTTCCCTTTTTCTCCACCTTTGAAACTCTCATCACATCTGCATTCTCAGCTTTCTATTGCTTCTTTCTAACTGGTTCGTCTTCCTCTTCACTCTCTTCTAATTGATTTTTTTTACACTTATGTAGCCCCCTGCACATCAGTGGCATTTCCGCCTTGCTTGGGGTGAAACGATTAAAAAAAATAGAAGAAAAGCTTGTGCAATATTTAGCCGAGTTCGGATGCAGTGTTGGGAAGAGTAAAATAATTGAACAAAAGCAGCTGAAGTGAGAGTAAACAAAAAACAAACAACTTATAATAAACTTTCAGCTATCAATTTCAGTACTAAACACTCTGTATAAAAGACGTCTAATTACTAACAGTTCAGATTAGCAGAATAAAGCTTCTAAATATGATATTCTCTGTTTTCTATTCGTTACACAAACAAATAAAAACGAATGAGAAAAGGAATAAGTAAATAAAATTACTAATGACGTGGAATAAACATTATCCTGCAGTGATAAATTTTCCTTCTGTCCTCCACAAATTGTTTCGCTGCTTATTTTGCTCAATTCTTTATTTGCAATGAGTTAAAAACGATTTTCACAGCCTCTTTCAATTTAATGCTCATAAATTAAATTTTCGAAATGATTAGGCTTTTTGCCTAACTAAATTGATGCACTCTAATGATTGTAATTTGCAGAGTGTGTCGATAGATAGAACACCAATTTTCTCCAGGATTTCTGAGACGATTTTTTTTATTATTTTCATCCATTGATTTCGTTTTCAAGGATATCGTCAGTAAGCTATGCTTCGATATACGTAATATCTAGAAGCTTCTTACTGGAAAGGATGCAAAATTCTATATAAAAAAAAACCTCCCCGATTAGTTTTTCTATCTGCTGTTGCTGGTGTGGCTTTTACTGAATTTTACCACTTCGGTTAATAAGTTTTTCATGTTTAAATGATATCCTTTTATATTTTTTCTCTATCTTTCCTTTTTTACTAACAAAAAAAAAAAAAAATTAAACCAACGTAGTTCAAAATTTCTCGTCGTTAATATTATCATATGCACCGAAGCAAAAACTAATTTTTCCTACTACGTATGAGTTTCAATTCCTCGTCACCATTGTTAATATTATTTTGCTATTTTACAAAAATGTGCCACAAGGCTAAAAGAGAGATGGGAAAAGGCTGGCCTTCATCTGTCTTACATTAACTTATCTAGCCTTATTCGCTGACCCAAGCAGACTATACAAAATGTCTAGCACCAAAATATCTTCAATAAAAAACTTAATTGCATTAATTTAATGAGAATGTCGTCGTCAAATTGTGCTCCATTGAGAGACCGACCAAGTTTCGCATCAATTTCACGTTTCTCAGAGGGTTTTCTAAGGAATTTATCGGAACCTTCGCTTAGCTGAAGTATGCGTCTGCTAGAAAAATAAGGAAAATAATGACCAACCGATGTCGGTAAGATACTTACTTTTTAGAGAGCATTAAAAGTGTATAGTTTTAATAATATTATTCCCCAAAAAGCTTGATTGTGATTGAATTGAAGGATCGTCTTTGTTAATTTTTTATTTTGCTATTTTACAAAAATGTAGCACAAGACCAAAAGAGGAATGGGGAAAGGCTGGACTTTATCTGTCTTACTAAAACTTAGCTAGACTCATTCGGTAACCCATGCAAACTATACAATATCCCTTGCTCCAAAATATCACATTCTTACTACAACCATCAAAATCCCTCAAAGAATCTGTGAAAAGATTTTCTAAGCATAGCTTAGATTTGGCATAAGACCGAATGTATGGGACACCCAGTGAGGATCGAACTCACTACTCAATTGTATTGCTTCTAGTGAGACAAGCTTTCTAACCATTACACCACCTCGAGGTGCCCGAGTCGATTTTCTAAGCGCCTCTTAGATGTGGCACAAGGCTGAAAGTATGGGGTACCCAGTGAGGATTGAACTCACTACTCAGTTATAACATCTTATAGTGAGACAAGCTTGCTAAATATTACACCACGCCGAGGTACCCACTTCGTCATCACAGTAATCCTTCGCTCATAGCGGTTAAAAAATTATATCTTGCTTATAATATTATATCTTGCTTAGACTCGCCGTGACGTCACTAGGAATTATCCTCGGCTGACTCCAACGAATTTCACTTGACTCATCTTGAGTTCATTATCCTGCCTAGGTCATTTGTGTTACCCGAAGGGTCTCGTTTACTCCCCTACACTACTGTTTTAAATTCTACTGGACTTCATTAGAAATCCGTCATTTAAAAAGGTTTATTAAATATTATAGTTTAAATATAAAGAATATACTCTTGTTAGAGTTCACTCAAGAACTGTCCTGCCATGCGTTGTGGTGCAGTGGATATCGACTCGGAACAACAAATCGAAGGGCCGAGTTCGAATTCCAGTCAAATACTTTGCATTCACTTACGCGCAAATACACTTGAGAAGAGCATTAATCCGTTTCTTTCCTCCGGTTATGGGTTAAATAATAGATTGGGTTTTATAGCCTTGGTTGGCAACCAGTCTACCGCAGAAAGCAATGGCAACCTTCTGCGGGATAATTTTCTGCTCAGTCAGTCATGTCTCTTACGAGACATGATCGCCCAAGCGTGTATCATGTATGACACGTAACTGACTGATTGTCAACTGATTAAACCGCAATATACACTATCGGCCATAATTATTAGGACATATCAGGTTTTAATAAAAAATGATGTATTTGATACTATGTCTTAGTGTTTATTGCCAAGTGAATAATAGTAAATGAAAATAGAATGGTTCTGTTTTTAATACTGCACAATAACATTTGCATCAAATGAATTTATAAATATTTGATAATTATCTATATTGCAGTTTCATCAATGAAAGAATGAAGAAAATTTAGGATGATTTAGACGAGTTCATCTTTGCTTGCTTGCCTTGAAAATTTTGCAAAATAATAATAAGAAAAAATTATCGTATTTTCTTTTGACAATAAATACTAAAAATAGAATGAAATACATCATTTCTAAAAAAACAAACAAACTGTGGTGGCCTTATAATTCTGGCCAGTAGTGTACATCTATTAACAAATGCTAGATTGAGCAAATCTTCATTAAAATCGCCAGCTTTGAATTAAAATTTATACAAGAGCAAAAATGTGACTCACTATTATCAAAATCTTTGAGACTAACTTATTCATACTTCCGGAATCAAACACCGTTATTTATGGTTTTATTTAATTATTAAGTGCCATCACACTGTTTATTAACACCCGCTTAGTGAAAAATTTCGCCTTGTTCTCTGTTGATTGCTGTGAACAACATATGTCCAACACGTTTAGTCTCTAAGCCCACAAATTTTATTATTATGGGCTTACACTTAAATACAAAGGTTAACAAATTTATATTCTTACTAATACACATAATCGTCAACTCATACTGCCATATCCTATTTCGTCCATCATAACCGTTTTAGCAGCAACACACTACCTCGAGCGACATTTATTATAAAATTCCCAACTAACATAGAAACAAGCCATAAACTATCCTCATTAGTTATGACAACAAAACCCGATGTTAATATCATTCAACAAGATATTGTCTCATAATACGGGCGACTTATTTAATCTATTTTTCTTGAGGGGCTAGTCGCGAGTGATAGCCTGTAAGATTAGCCCAGAAGCAATGACTCCTTCACTATTTGTATCTCATAATAAAAAACGTATCTTATATACATATATATATATATAGTCATCCGCAAAAAGACATATCTGTTTCGCTGTATCACGGCTCATCAGTACGGTTAGACTCCGATTGTTTATTAACCCAGAATTGAAAGCCGACTGAATTGGCGTCAGTCGGCGATTCTACCTCTGGGCTATGGGGGCTCGGTAGAAGAAGGCAGACTTTTTAGCGTATACATTATCATTATACATGCCCAATAGCCAGAGTGCTCTAATTCATTAGGGAATGAGCGATGCGTACATGTCAGAGTAGCTACTGTTTTTCAAAGTCTACCATTCTTCCAGAGTGTGCTAGCGTAAATAGTCATCACTATATATATATATATATATATTCATGTGAAGAGAACCAACAGTTTTAGAATTCCGAGTTCTCCGGCATTTTCTTTTCTAAAAAAGAGCTCAATACAAACGAATATTGAAGAGCATAATATAATTAAATTTGTTTTTTTTTATTTAGAAGTAATATAGTTTACATTTCTTACACGGAAATTTCTATATTTCGAGATTTTACCTCATCATCAGGCAATGTTAGCTCATTGTTGTGAAAATCATTTTAAATGCAATTAACTAGATGAGAAATGCAATTAACTAGATGAGAAATGCAATTAACTAGATGAGAAATGCAATTAACTAGATGAGAAATGCATTTAACCCGATGATAATTACTAAGTTATGGCATAAATTCTTAAAATTAGTTAAAAAATACTTCCCTAAAAATAAACGCCTTAGCAAAATTTTTAACAGAAATAATCTGAAATTGAGCTAGAGATGTATGGATAACCTTGAGAACATCAATCCCACAGTAATAAAATATTATATTGGTTGTACCAAGAATCCTTTTAAAACCCGCCATTATTTTCACACCTTATCTTTCAATAATAAAACTTACCGCAATATCACATCATTTTCTACATAATTTTGGCAATTGAAAGATGCCAATAAACCAAAACCGTAAAATCGAAAATATTAAAAGAATTCAGAATATGTAAATATTTACATGAGCCATCCAGAATTTGAAAATATTTACATGAGCCAGGTTTTCTATGATTACAGAAAAAAATACAAATTATCAAATTCCCAAAACTTACTAAACGTCACGAACTTACTTCCATTTGTCATCATCGTCTAAAATATACCCTAAAGTATAGTTATTTTTTCCTAATATAACTAGATAATCTATAATCTATCTTCTAGCATGTATTGATTGATTCTCCCATCTTCTGGTAATTAATTTGTTACAGTTTAACGGATAGATCACCCACAAGTCAATTACATATGTTTGACGCACAGAGTATTTAAAAAAAAATTAAATTTAAAAATTAAAAAAATAGCAACTTTCCTGCCTTTGTCTCTTGTTCACTACTTTAAGTTGAAAAAAAAACTTCAAGAAAATCCTGTAATCGTTTCACGATGACACGCGATAATTTTTCAGACTTGCGAAAAGCTGACGTCTGTATCATTCAACTTATTTCATCACTCGTATTGAAAATGTCTGCGTCTCAAGTCATTTCACGTCTCTACCCCACAACTTATATCCAATTCTGAATTTCTATTAGTTCACTGAGACAAATTCACCGAAAATTCCCCTACCTTAATTGTTTGGTTTTTGAAAATAACTAGCAGTATAGTCCGGCGTTGGTCTGGTGTAATGTAAGCTTTAAAACTAATCCATGCTCCTGGTGCTCAGATTCTTTGAACGTTGGCACGAAAGACTAAAAAGCTGTGTAAATTTTCAAGAAAATCGGTTCAGCCGTTTCGGAGTCTATAGGTACCGGGGAGACACACACACAGTTCCATTTATAAATAAGTTTAAATTAGATGTGTTTTTTAAGCTTCAATATATATAATGTTTCCTAACAGAAAAAATATTTTGCTGCTGACGAAGTGCTAATAATATGGTACCGAAACACAACGGCTCTTGTGTTGCAGTAAACTATTTTCATTATAAACTTATAATAAAAAATATTACCATATAAAATGCTCTACTAAATATCGAGAACTCTTAATAAAGTAAATCACTACAAATAGAAGACTGCTAACCCATTTGGTTGTACTACTTCTGGGATATCATCCGGCACATGATCTTTAAATGTTATTTTTATCGGATACTCGTATTTTAGTAGACGCCCCACTTATTTATTTATTTTCGTTAACCGACCCAAATGTTCGAGAGATCATATTAAAGAAGATTTACGCTTTTTGAAGGTCTCTCGATATAAGGACAGTGGGGAGATAGGGATCAACACCGCATGGTGACTATTAGTTTCACACTTCAATACGTTATTCAGATCAACTCATTTTGGACCGTATTAGGCACTGAAGTGTAAAACTGACAGTCATCATGCAGCATTGATGCTTATGTCCTCACCGTCAATATATATATATAGAGAGAGAGATAGAGAGAGGGAGAGATAGAGAGAGATTTTGTATATTGACCACTTTCTCGTAAGAGTATATGAAAGTATATGAAATATCACACACACACACACACACACACACACACACACACATATATATATATATATATATTAGTATACAAAGTCTAACGATACCGAAATGTTGAAACCATGGTAGCAACCAGTCTAGCGCAGTCTTCCTAATTTGAATATATATATATATATATATATATATATATTATTCATCCACATACAAGCCCGTTTCGCTATATCACAGCTCATCAGTGTGGCTAGACATATCCACTTGCTTCTGGCCGGGATCGCAACTCCCTAAGCCATCGGCGCATGGCATCAGAGAAGGGAAATTTTAACGTCTTGTATATAAGCAGTGTATACAGACGCCAGTCACCGAGAGAACTCAATTCAATTTCTGAAGAGTCACGCATTATAGCCGAAGTGGAAACTGTTTTTAAAATTTTCTTCTCCAGAGAGCTCAATCGTAATGAGAGCATAATATATTAGTCATTCACATACAAGCCCGTTTCGCTGTATCAGAGCTCGTCAGTGTGGCTAGACATATCCATTTGCTTCTGGCAAACTCGACCGATTCTTATGTCCTCACTGTCAATATATATATATATAGAGAGAGAGAGAGAGAGAGAGGGAGATAGAGAGAGCGAAAGATATTTTGTATATATATATATATATTAACTGTATATAAAACATTACATATATTGAAAACTTCAATTGATCAGTGTATTTCATATCTTTACTCATTTACTGAGTTAAAGAAGACGTTCTTTTATCAAGTCATCCATCCCCATATTTGATTCAAATGCAGTCCTGCTCCCTGGACTTAGTGCCTAATCAAATGTGCGGTCATACTTATTACCCAAGCGTTTGCCATTAGTACAGAAACATGGTCTGAACATTTTGTTGGCTATCATCCTCAGCATTCATGGGCCTACTCGCTCATCGCTTCATAATTCTGTGAAATCCCTGGTTGCTTCGCGACAGCTGTTCAATACACGTTTTTTTTTACTTTAGAGCTGAGATGTTATTGGCTAATGTTTCTTTCAACACCGTTGAATACTGGAGATGAAGAATGCACTAAGAAATTTTCCTGGAGAAACAAGAAATTTTCACAAAATGAAAGGAAACTTTCCGTATAATCTAATTAAAGCGGTCCATGGATAGCGTGACCGGGGGTGACACTAGGCCATTCTGCATCGTAACGGTCAGCATATCAATCTAGCGACTCTCATAAATCGACGGACATGTGTTGGTCTAATGTCGTACATTACATTTTTATACTAAAGTTCAACTAATATAAGGCTCGAGAATCACTCGAGGTCGATTATTGCTGTTAAAACAGTTACGACATTTATTTAGGAATCAGATGAACGTAAAAAACTGAGATAATTACAACGTGTGCAACAAGTTTTCAAAATGCGTTGTTTACAGGAACATTTGAGCGTTGGCCGAATTTTGACATGGCACCCTAGATTCGAATTGGATGGAGTGTTCTGACGTTGTGTCAGTGATGCGTTGGTATAAATGATGAAGACGAATATTCTGACGGCCTGCTGTATTTTACTTGATTGGATGACTGCATTGTGGAACAGAAATGACATGTTCTCTGGAAATAGGCATTGTCAAGTGATAAATTTCAGGGTGATGACATGTGCGCCTCGGCGCTAACACTGATGAATTGAGAAAAATATAAAGGAAAAATAGATGCAAGTAAGTAGGCTGATAATAAAACCGTCTGCACATACAACCAATCATGTATACATGCTTATATATATATATATATATATATATATATATATATATATCTAAGCATGCATATATATATATATATATATATATATATATATATATATATATATGTATGTATGTATGCCTAGTGTGAAAAACCACGTTACATGTCTCTGACCATTTAGTTCAAAACAAAAAAAAATCGTTGATAATGACTAAAAGAATAGCCGAAAGCTCTCGGACATATAAAGCATTCGAATAATTCAAGAATAAAAAGTAAACTTATACGAACACAATAATAATTTTTAAAAAAAATTATGGTAGATAGACACACACACATACACACACACACATATATATATATATATATATATATATATATATGTATATATGTTGATATATCTTGTACGAATAGTTTGTGGGGCTGAGGCGCGTTTAGAGTTAAATTATATGACGATCATACGGAACTTCATGTTTTAGTTATTCAATATGGTCGATTCTAAATAAACCTGCAGCAGTATTGACAATTTAAGCCATCCTTTCTGAAAATCTATCTATCTATCTATCTATCTATCTATCTATCTCTTTCCGTCCGTAATCTATCTATCTATCTATCTATCTATCTATCTATCTATCTGTGTCTTTCCGTCTGTAATCTATCTATCTATCTATCTATCTATCTATCTATCTATCTATCTATCTATCTATCTGACACTCTGCTCATATCTATCTATCTATCTATCTATCTATCTATCTATCTATCCTGTTTTGTTTGTATTTTTTATATATCTGTTCATAAGAATCGACCTATTAGTATATATGCAGTTTAGTACTTACGAAAGAAAGTGGTCGAAAACCGGAGATGCACAAGATGCTGAAAACCAATTGTTTAGAGAAAGATTCACGGTTCCATACAGCAAAGTACAAAAAAGATTGTCAGTTAGTTAAGTGCCATACGTAATACACGCTTGGGCGATCATGTCCAGAAAGAGACATGATGACTGGGCAGAAGATTATCCCATAGTAGGTTGTCATTACTTTCTGACCCCAATCTGTCCTGTTATTTAACCCATAACTGGAGGGAAGAAATGGATTAATGCATTTCCCAAGAGTATTTGCGCAAAAGTGAATGCAAGGAATTCAACTGGAATTCGAACTCTATACATTATTAAGATTATTATTATTGTTATTGTTGTTATAGATGTAATTTTTAGTGGTTAGAGTCATTTGAGTTGCTATTCCTGTTTTATATTTTATTTATAACTAGCAGTATAGCCCGGCGTTGCTCGGGTGTAATGAAAGCTTTAAAACTAATCCATGGTCCTGGAGCTCAGACTCTTTGAACGTTGGTACGAAAGACTAAAATGCAATAGTTGTTTTCAGTTAAAGCGAAACCGTAGACTGAAAGAA
The DNA here is from genome assembly GCA_037127315.1 of Ascarosepion bandense. NCBI lineage: Eukaryota > Metazoa > Mollusca > Cephalopoda > Sepiida > Sepiidae > Ascarosepion > Ascarosepion bandense. The sequence goes on from JBBBDQ010001887.1 coordinate 1,531,317, forward strand.
AAATGAATGGATGTAAGTCAAATTTTCATTTCCTGGTATCGATATCAAATAGGTTTTTTCGTCGTAAACTGAATTTTGAAGGCTAAATAAGTTCTCTGAATAAATGGTATGATGGCTGATACTAAGAACTACAATTATACTTACTTAGAGCCAAACCCCGAAGCAAAAACTAAAATAAAAGGGCTGAAAAAATACAGACATACAGGCAGATAAACAGACACACACAAACATCTTGCCTTTTATATATATATATTATCGATTTTCTGCACTATTGTAAGAACTACAACCTTGAAACTTCTGAATATCGTTTGTTATGTCTTTGTCTATGAGTGTATCAAATTTGATTAATATCGGACCACTCCTTCTATAACCCGATTTTTTCGATTATTAATTTTTGATATTTATCGGGGGTACATCAACACAAACGAAGTTAAGAACACTCGCAGACGCTTATAGTACAACTGTGTAAATTTTCAAGAAAATCGGTTCAGCCGTTTCGGAGTCTATAGACAACGGACACACACACACAGACACACACACAAACAAAGTTTCATTTATAAATAAGTTTATATATATATATATATATATATATATATATATATATATCTTCTTTTCTTTTTTCTTGGGTGAGGGCGACATAACATTGAAACAACGATTCTTGTACGATCACCATAATTTAGCATCGTCGAACCTTTTGACTACGAAGATTGTTGACTGCTTGGTAAATTTAGGTGCTGTAGTCTTCTGCCCAGTCAGTCATGTCTCTTTCGAGACATGATCGCCCAAGCGTGTTTCATGTATGGCTGTTAACTGACAGGCTTGATTATCAGTCAGTCATTTAAGTGCCAAACGTGATACCCGGTTGGGCGATCACGAAAGCAATATGACTCTCTCTTTCTTACTCTCTCTCTCTCTCTCTTTCTATATATATATATATATATATATATATATATATATATATATATCATTTTAAGCAATGAATATTTATTATTATACATTAGAACATGTACAAACTACTTAGTTTTATATATTCTAAAGTATAATAATATATATATATATATTATACTTTAGAATATGTACAAACTAAGTAGTTTGTTCGTGTTCTGAAGTATAATAATAAATATTCATTACTCTACGCTTATAGCCCAGAGGTAGAGTCGCCGACTGAGGCCAATCCTGGGTTAAAAAGCAATCGGAGTTTAGCCGTACTGATGAGCCGTGATACAGCGAAACAGATCTGTCTGCGGATGACAATATACGTATATATATGCAATTTGTTATATATAATATATATTATATACGCGCGGTAGGGTCACAAACTCACACCTATTTAACTCAATATATATATATATATATATATATATATATATATATATATATATTTCGTATCTCTAAAATCTATTTGTACATCTCTTTTTTCTATGTATTTTGTATATGTTTGTGTGTCTGTGTACATATTTAAAATAAAGAAAAAGAATTCAAATAATAGGTTTCTTGAATTCATCGCGAGACTATCGGAACAGAAAAAAGTATCTAGTTACGAGTACGTAAGTTGCCTCACTGAAAATAAATGCGTCTCTGATTGGAGCCAGCAAGGAAGACGAGAAGAAAACATTGAAAATCAAGGACGAATAAGAAATAAAAAGCAGTAGAGTAAGAAAGAAACCAATGAAAAACGACTGGGTAAAAGCTAAGATCACATCGACATGTGCATACACATGAGAGTACACACGTGCGCTGTGAAAGCGAAAGTGAAAGAGAAAGTATGCATGCTGTATTAATAAAAGTGGAAAATTTTAAGGAGTAATTGTGAGTGAGTCACATGTTTAACAACTACGTCTGTTGCAACATTCCGGAGTGCAGTTTTCGAATCTCACTGTTCGCTATGTTATATATGATCTTAGCGAAACCGATTACTTATTTATTTACTACCCGTCCTGGTGGTCTGTTTGAGCATAGATAAAATTCTAAATTATGGCTTTTTTTTATTAAAAGAAGCTGACAGACCCTAATTAGAAGAATTGTTTAATATAACGTTCCTATCATTGTTGCAATATTTTTTCAGCGATTCTTTAAGCTTAGTAGCATATATTTATACTAACAATCAGAAAGAGACATCTAAAGGAATATGGCCTTAAAAAATTAATATTTTCAAGAAGTCGAAGATGATATTGAATGTTAATACCGGACAAGGGCAAGAATTCAATTTTAGAGCAGGAGTAAAACCTTCGAGTTGGAATAGTAGTCGAGGCGGTCTGACAGGTTTTATTCTTCATTATAAAATATATCTAGTTGTCTTAGCAAATAAATATGTGCCGGTTGTTTGGCTTGCGGGTGCCATACGAAGTCTGTTTAGAATATATCAACCTATTTTTAATATGTCTAGAACAGGTGCTCACCTTGATATAATTATCAGCCATATATGACTTACATAAGACCGATATAATTGTTTTTATGGTTTATCGATATATTTATTTTTGTCTGTTGACCTGAATACACGTGAAAAAAAAACGCCGTCCGGCAGAATTCGTAGTTGCGTCCGCGTTTGCAGGAAGAGATCTGCCATGATTTAATCAACTGGACCACGAAGATCGTCGCAATTAATCATAGTTGTATACTACCTTAATGCATATCTATCGTTTAGATTCCTGAAAATTCATATCCACTTAGTTTCGTATAAGAAACGTACAAAAAGCTATTTTTAAAGAAATAATGGATTTTTTTAAAATTAGTTCTTGTTTCAAACAAAAAATGTTACTGAATGAGAAACAATCAAAACAGAGGTTGGAAAATGAAACAGTAATCTATATAACATCAACAAAATACAATACTCTGGGTTACTCTATGTCCGGTTTATTCTCTGCCCGAAGGGAGAGATCCTGACAATGTCAGGATTGCGTCTGAGCGACGTTAATCCCGACACAGCAAAATAGGCATGTAACTGCCTCCCCACTTGAGACAAAATGTGGCACAAGGTCTTTTTAATTTGGGTTATCCGAGCCATATAGCTCGGGCAAAAATTGTCTACTTTTCCCCAGACGAGATTCCACACTTCGGCAGTGCCACGTCGGGGCCACTCCCCACCCGAAAGCAGTGAGTACGACTATGCCAGAACTGCACCGAAGCGACGTTAATAGCTAGACAGCAAAACAGCCCCCTAACAATAGTGTCAATCGTATTTATTAGGATTAGGACATACCCATTAATGTTGATATATACATATATAACAGTTCGACATATTTTTATCGGGTTAATTTGGATTGTAATAATATTTTGTGTCAGTGAATATGTATATTTTTTAAGAATAAAAAGAATTTTCCCGCTGCAGCATTAATATTTAACCCATAGCTGGGGAGAGGATATGATTTGACTGGAATTCAAGTTCGTCTTTCCAATTTATCATTGTGAGCCGCTATCCATTAAAACATATGTACACTATCATAAGACAATAACGAGTTTCTGGTTACATTTGTACAGCGCACATACATAGACACACATACATACATATGCACACACATATATATTATAAATGTTTTACAAACACTAAGACAGGTAGTAATATATATTTAAAGTCATTTTGTGTATTTAGGGACCAAATTTTCTTTCAAACATGTCAGATTAAATTTAAAAAGGAACAGTTTTTTCATGCCTTAATACGTGCATGATCATGAGATTACAACATAC
>JBBBDQ010001887.1:1540000-1552500 GCA_037127315.1 Ascarosepion bandense
GGGCAGAAATTTGCAAACAATGGAAGAGCACTGAAATGTTTTTCGTCTCGGTCAGTGTGTGTGACACCAGTTTGCCAGTTTCCAGACCTTACAATCTAAGGAAGGTTGACAAGCGACACCATCATGTGAGCTTGCCATCTTCTGCGCCAATTCTCTGGTGGTTCTTCCTTAATCAGAGCCTGCAATTCGTTCCCATCAAACTGATCAATTTGCTTATAACATGTAAAGTGTGTTAGTTCAAACTTACCCTCTTTGAAACGGGAAACCATGTCTGTGCTATTCTGTCGGTAATGATGTCATTTCAGTACACAGCAGAAATGTCTCGAAAAGCTTTGGTAGCTTTGTGATCTTAATTAAAAGCAAAGCAAAGAAGATGCCGATCATGTTCATTCTTGACTATTTGGCATTCCATATCAAAGGAGTTTTTAATCTGAAATAAATTTTCAATAACGTACAACATCATTTTCTTAAGATGACCAGAGTTACTAAGAAGCAAAAAGATGCTTATTTTATGGCATATCAACCTCGGCGGGCCATTTATTGCCAACTAAATTTTATTTATTGTTGGTAATACCTTTTTCTTTCAACAATTTATTGTTGTTTTTTATATAAGTTTTGTGTCTAGTAATACTTTTTTTTTCGAGTATCAAGATTCATTGGGATTTGTTTTTAAGGGTAGAGTCCCCAAGTCCTACTCTTGTTATTTAACCCATAACTGGAGGAAAGGGACGGATTAATACCTTTCCAAAGGGTACCAGTGCTTAAGTAAATGCAAGGTATTCAACTGGAATTCGAGCTCGGCTCAACGATTTCTACTTTCCGAGTCGATATCCACTGCACCACAATGCACATCCGTCACTAAACGCTTACAGCACCTGGTATTCCCAAGCGGTCACCCATCTAAGTACTGACCAGGCTCAACGTTGCTTAAATTCGGTGATCGAGCGAGAACCGGTGCATTCAACGTGATAGGCCGTAATCCAGCAAAAAAGATGTAACGAAAGATTATTTTCCGGGATCATTCCCAAAAGAACAGGAAAAACGAACATATATATATAACAACTGATTTTTTTCTTTTTTAATCATATCACCCCGAGCAAGGCGGTAACGCCACTGATGTGCAGGGGGCTACATAGGAGTGAAAAGATTGAAAAAGAGAAAACCGGAAACCGCATCCTAAACAGGAAACAAGGGATGAGCCTCTTCACCTGTTTAATAGACGTGGGTGGAGTGTGAACCGGGCGATAGTTTAGTCTATCTACTCCAATTGAAAAAAAAAAGTGAGAAGATTGGAAAAGAGAAAACCGAAAACCGCATCCTAAACAGGAAACAAGGGATGAGCCTCTTCACCTGTTCAATAGACGTGGGTGGAGTGTGAACCGGGCGACTTTCTTGCCTTTTGTTTGAAGTAGTGTGGAACAGCTTGATTATATCTTTATTTTATATTTAAATTACATTTTCTATCCACTTTTTTTAATGACCTTAAGTGATGTGGTTTTCATTTTCTGGCACTGTTCTTTGTTTTTAATTCTGTAACACTAATACAAAAGATTCAAAGATGTCCTTGCTAACACCTACAGACTACATTTGTTAAAAGTCATTTCTAACAACCATTGATTTAAGAAAGTGGTTATATATATTTAATTTCAGGACATCATAGAACAACGAAGGATAGAGAACTAAGTGAGGTTTATGTTTTTATTATTCCTCTCAAGTTTCACCCTCGATTAATACAAGCTTATCCAGGTCAGTTAAATTATCTTAAATATAAAGAGTGTATTAATATTTCATATTTCTGTTTGTTTGACAACTTTAGATATCACCAGATAATCCCTTTAGATGCAAGTTTACTTCGATTTCATTATATATATACGCGAAAAATCTATAAGTGAGCCACAACCTACCGCGGTTTCAGCCTACGGATCGTCAGGGAAAGAGGGCCTCTTTTCCTCACAATCCGTACGGTGAAACCGCAGTAGGTTGTGGGTCACTTATAGATTTTTCGTGTTCTTGCTCTACTTCCGTACTTTCGTATCGAGCACTTTTTCTGGTGTTTAGGTTCCGTCTTGGGTTTTTTTTTCTTTCCTGCAGATGCTTGACTGTTTGTTCTTGTTCCGTTGGTTTCTTTTTTTTCATCCCCAATATCCGACGACATATTTCTCGTCGGATTTTGACGGATTTAGGTTCTGTTTGTTGGCATTTTTTCGAATATTTATGTTTATTTTGATTAGTGTAAACATACGGATTCTAGTTTATTTGTATTATATATATATATATATATATATATATATATATATATATATATATATATGCACAGAAATCGAAGTAAAATTGTATCTAAAGGGATTAATTTCAATGTTTCATCTATAACACATGATCTAACATAATTAAAAAAATGGAAAATTATTTTTATAAATAAATGACCTACACAATACTCAATTGTTTTTCTGAATACAATATAACAGAATGTACCTTAATTATTTAAACCTAATTTTGACCTAAACTTCCCAACCCTTTTACTCATAGACAATAGTTAAAAAAAAATCTATTATTAAATAAAAAAAAGAACCTAAAATCCAACCTCCTGTAAAAAATTATTATCTACCGATTTTAAAATATCTAAGGTCCCATTATGTAACTTATCCAAACAAAATTAAAAAGTGACATGTCTAGATCCAAGCCATTCTTCTCACTTCCATAACCCAAATATTAAATCTCCATAGTTACATAATTTTTAATTTTGATTAAACAATTTTGACACACCTAAAGCATTTACTCCAACTACCACTCCCTAATTTTCTAAATAACTATAAATTCATTTTATATTTAAAAAATAAACAATTTTCACCATCTATATTAATATATCACCTGAAGGGGAGCAGTTTTGTACTGAAACATGAACTTTTTTGTTTAGCGATACTATGCATTTATAAACTATTGTAATAACAAAATTACAATACATATTTATATATATATATATATATATATATATATATATATATATATAAATCCCTTAAAAAATTTGAAATTTGACAAATAAAAACATTTCATGAAAATAGATTCGATTATTCAATTAGCCATTCAAGGCTGCATCAGATCCAAAAACAATTTTGAACTAAGAATTGTAAGAATACATATTAACGACTTTTAAAAAAAAGTCACTCTTTATCTTTCTTCTTTAATCACGAGTAACAGGAACAGTACTATGACTCCCAGATGAATGACCTGCATTCACGTAAGCGCAAATAACCCTGGGAAAAGAATTAATACGTCCACTTATGGATGGGTTAAATAACAGGACACGTTGGGTTTTATAGCCTTGGCTGGCAACCAATCCACCACATAAATTAATGACAACCCACTGCGGGATAATCTTCGGCCCAGTCAGTCATGTCTCTTTCGAGACATGATCGCCCAAGCGTGTATTACGTATGGCACTTAACTGACTGGCTGACTGACTATTATTAATCATTTAAGTATACACACACACACACACACACATGAATGGTGTAATGAAAGCTTTAAAACTAAGCCATGGTCCTGGAGTTCAGACTCTTTGGACGTTGGCACGAAAGACTAAAAAGCAATAGTTGTTTCCAGTTAAAGCGAAACCGTAGACTGAAAGAAAAATGAATGGATGTAAGTCAAATTTTGATTTCCTGGTGTCGATATCAATTAAGTTTTTTCGTCGTAAACTGAATTTTGAAAGCTAAATAAGTCCTCTGAGTCTCATGGCTGAGACTAAGAACTACAATTATGCCTACGTAGAGCCAAACCCGAAGCAAAAAGTAAAACAAATGGGCTGGAAAAATACAGACATACAGGCAGATAAACAGACACACACACAAACATCTTGCCTTTTATATGTATATATATATATTATCGCTTTTCTGCACTATTGTAAGAACTGAAACCTTGAAACATCTGAATATCGTTTCTTATGTCTTTGTCTATGAGTTTATGAAATTTGATTAAAATCAGACCACTCCTTCTATAACCCGATTTTTTCGATTATCAATTTTCGATATTTATCGGAGGTACCTCGACACAAAACCCAGCTAAGGACACTCGTAGACGCTTATAGTACAACTGTGTAAATTTTCAAGAAAATCGGTTCAGCGGTTTCGGAGTCTATAGGTAACGGTCACACACACAAACACAGACACACACACACACACACACACACACACACACACACACACACACACACACACACACACACAGACAAATTTCCGTTTATAGTTCCGTTTATATATATATGTGCGTTGTAGATATAGAAGAAGCCAAAGGAGTGTCTTGTACATAGAATGGTAGGATAACTCTCTGGAAGAGCTCTAAATATATATGAATATAAATACATATAGAGCAAATATATGTAAATTTAGACAGACAAATCTTCCGTACAATAAAAACGGAAGTTGGCGATGGTTTGCTTGAAATAGGCCCACATTTCCGCTTCAACCATGGAATAATGTGTCTATTTTACTTAATATATATATATATATATATATATATTGAGTGCTATGATTGCTATGAGAACTATGTTATCATCGTAATCCTACGACTAACCGATGGTTCTCGGAAATCCATCAAATTCTGCAATACAACACCACACCGTACGATCTGGCATTTGCTGTACACTGATCTCTTCTATTCAGTTTCTCGGGCAATTGTGGGTTAATACGTCAGTTTCCTTGATATAACACTTCCAGAGGAATGCCAAAGGAGAAAGAATGAGACCACATCATTCTGCGCTCGATAAGTCTGGCCAGCAAATTGCAGCCGTTTCCGCTTAAGCTGAAGAGATAATCGTGATGGGCGGGAACTAAGCAAGCACTTGCTATCGCATAGCCAGGTTCTCGGCAACCAGTTCTTTCTTTTTCTTGAGGAGGGCGTCAAAACACACAGCAGGATTAAAAAACGATCTGTCAAAGGGCGAATAGGAAACTATAACAGGACTAACAGCTGTCTAATATAAGCGCTGAAACGAAGAAATATCTGGGTTGTGTTGGATCCCTTGGCTTTTGACAGCCTCCAGTGATGTTGAGTGTTTTTTTTTTCTGGATACACGCTTTTCTTGTTTAGTGAATTTGAGACCCATTTCAACGTCCTTCTCCAATTTGTAAGTTTTCCATGCATTTCAGGTATTGCGTGGTATTGCAATTTGGATATATTATGGTGGGTAAACTCGACTACGAGGTGACAGTCAACACATAAAAACAAACATATAGAGAGACAGATAATATATATGTATATAGATAGATTGAGAGTGAGAGAGATAAAATGTACGTAATTATAGACACACACATATATATATATACATATATAGACGGATAGATACATAAAGAGAGAGATATTATATATATATATATATATATATATATATATATATATATATGCAATATATATTATATTATATATATTAGAGTAATCGTAATTCGTGGTCGAGAGGTCGAAGACACGCCAGATACTTGGTGACTTGCCCTGTGTAGATATGGATAGCAGGTCCGTTTCCTGCCGAATGACACATTTTCATAAAAATTTATCGTAGATAATCAGGCCGGTAGAAATAAATATATTACTGTTTGATTATAAACAGAGTATCTATTTAAATATGAGTATCGATCAAAAATAATGTACAAACAAATCATTTCATATATATATATATATATATATACACAGATGTAAGAATGGATGGATCGATGTGCATATTCATATATAGATATGTAGTCGCTTGCCTTTTGATACTTAACGTATATATATATATATATACGCAGATAGTCTGGCTTAATTTGAATATTTAATGTTAATCTATACTATTTTTAAATGTCATAAATGACACCTTTCTAAGGTGATAGATTCTTTTTTAAGTCTTACTGGAAGCTGATTTATTCCTAAATGGCGCAGACGTTTTTATTTTTCTGATAATGATGTGATAAATAATACCAATAATATGACATAGATTATACTTAGTTTTACAATCCAGGTAATTTCAGACAATTTACAGTCCTGTGGGTATGACAGTAAACTGCATCCGACAGCAAGGCCTCTCTCTCTCTCTCTCTCTCTCTCTATATATATATATATATATATATATATATATATATAAACTTATTTATAAATGGAACTTTGTCTCTATGTGTGTGTGTGTCCGATACCTATAGACTCCGAAACGGATGAAACGATTTTATTGAAAATTTACAAATCCACACATTCTAAGCGTCTGCGAGTGTTCTTAGCTAGGTTTTTGTGTCGAGGTACCCCCGATAAATATCTAAAATCGATAATCGAAAAAATCGGGTTATGGCAGGAGTGAAAATCCGATTTTAATCAAATTTGATACACTCATCGAAAAAGACATAGGAAACGGTATTCAAAAGTTTCAAGTTTGCCGTTCTTACAGTAGTGCAGAAAATTTGATATCGATACCAGGAAATCAAAATTTGACTGACATCCCTTCATTTTTCTTTCAGTCTACGGTTTCGCTGTAACTGGAAACAACTATTGCTTCTTAGTTTTTCGTGCCAACGTCCAAAGAGTCTGAGCTCCAGGACCATGGATTAGTTTTGAAGCTTCCATTACACCCGAGCAACGCCGGGCTATACTGCTAGTATATATATATATATATATATATATATATATATATATATTGTAACAAAGTTATAAAAGAAGTCGTAGGTTCTTTTATCTGCTGTTCATGCATTTACTTTTATAAAGAGTGCTTGATACTAACGGAGAGCGTTATATTGTAATAGTTGTTACAATGGTTTATAAATGCATAATATCACTACACAAAAATTTTCGCGTTTCGAAGCTAAACGCACATAGCAGTTTCGAAAGGCCAAAATTTTTGTGTAGTGATACTATGAATGTATAAACCATTGTAACAACTAGTACAATATATATATATATATATATATATATATATATATATATAGTGAGAAAGCGAGAGTGATATAGACTGATAGTTTGTTTATGGATGTTTAAGGTTTTTATATTAATGTCTGCATTCCCTGTACATTACGATTTCTTCTCTCGTTTGTTCTCAATGTGGTCTCTGTCCCTATCAGCACTTACATCTGTTGGTGAGTGACAACGCGAAACGAATTGATTTAGTTTTGCTTCTGTTCTGTCGGTGCAAGCACAACCTTGTTATGTATTCCGAATCAGGTGTCACAGTCCGGGATTTTGGGACGTGATTCAAACCCAGAATGCTGAATTCCAAACCGACAGGCGATGTCCTCTCATTCAATCGACAGAATCTTCTGATATCACCTTGTTAAATATTGGCCACACTTAATTGGCATAAAGAAGCATTTGTGACCCTTACTAGTTTAAAAAATCTTGTTTCATTAAATATGTTACAACTGAGTAGTGAGTTGTGTTTTCAGCGCTTTCTATTACATTCGATTTTGTTCAACTTTCACCTCCTCATCTCATATTCTTTTTGACTCTCAGAGAAGAAAGACAGAACGATAGAAGAAAAGCAATTAGTATAGATTATAGGAAGACAAGTAAATGATGAAAAGAAGACCTACCCACGATATTTCACACATCCACACACGTATAAACAAATGGAGAGTCAAAAACACGGAGCAATTAAAAAATAAAATAAAACAAAAATAAATCAGCCTAACACAATTAAATAGAGCTTAAATAATTTTTAAATTAATATAAAAGTAAGTAAAATGAGAATATCTCTAGACGATTGCTGAAATCTCCTGACGAGTGGCCTAAATGATAACAAAAAGGTTCGTTTACTAAAAAATCGGGATGCTAAACATAGCATCCACGCATACACACATGTGTGTGTATGTGTGTGTGTGTGTGTGTGTGTGTGAGAGAGAGAGAGAGAGAGAGATTAATTTGTTTTTACAGCTCAGCAACTTTCGTAGCTTATTTCAACTCAGTCAATAGTTTATATTGTAAGATATACAGTGACGAGAATAATGTTTTATTGATTAACGTCAATCAATATTTTATATTGTAAGATATACAGTGACGACAATAATGTTTCTATTGATTAAAGTCAGTCAATATTTTATATTTTAAGGTATACAGAGACGACAATAATGTTTTATTGATTCAAGTCAGTCAATATTTTATATTGTAAGATATACAGTGACGACAATAATGTTCTTATTGATTAAAGTCAGTCAATATTTTTTATTGTAAGATATGCAGCGACGACAATAATGTTTTTATTGATTAAAGTCAATCAATATTTTTTATTGTAAGATATGCAGCGACGACAATAATGTTTTTATTGATTAAAATTAGTCAATAGTCTATGTTATAAGATATACAGTGACGACAATAATGTTTTTATTGATTAAAGTCAGTCAATATATTATATTCTAAGATATACAGAAACGACAATAATGTTTTATTGATTCAAGTCAGTCAATATTTTATATTGTAAGATATACAGTGACGAAAATAATGTATTTATTGATTAAAGTCAGTCAATATTTTATATTGTAAAATATACAGTGACGACAATAATGTTTTTATTGATTAAAGTCAGTCAATATTTTTTATTGTAAGATGCAGCGACGACAGTTATGTTTTTATTGATTAAAATTAGTCAATAGTTTATATTATAAGATATACAGTGACGACAATAATGTTTTTATTGATTAAAGTCAGTCCATATTTTATATTGTAAGATATACAGAGACGACAATAATGTTTTATTGATTCAAGTCAGTCAATATTTTATATTGTAAGATATACAGTGACGAAAATAATGTATTTATTGATTAAAGTTAGTCAATATTGTATACTGTAAGATATACAGTGACGACAATAATGTTTTTATTGATAAAAGTTCTACTAATTAATCCATAGCTAGGGAAGAAGTAATTGATTCATCCCTTTTTTTGCTCGCAAGTTATTTCGACTAAGTCAAATAGAATTGGAACTTCGCTCTCCGATTTCCGATTCCTCCCCGTTATATATTTGCTTTACAAGAAGCACGTGAAAAAAAAAAAAAAAAGACAAAAATTATTAATACTGCAAAAGACAAATCTATTCCCACCGGGGAAAATCCAAATAGTTATTAAATCTAACAAGGAAGAAGAAATAGCTATTAAATGTTGTGGAAGAATAATTAATTATTAATACCGGAAAAGACCCCAAAAATGCACGCTGGGAAATCAAAATAGTAAGGCCAGAAAATAAGAAAAGCAGCTTCTTAAGCCCTTGAAAGGAAACATAGCTATTATGACCCTGAAAAATAGTTATTCAGGCCGTGAAAATAAAAGAAAATTAACAAGGCCGGCAAAAAAAGATTTTAAAAAAAATAGTTATTGTTGCCGAGAAAATAAAATTGTTACGGATGTCTGGAAAGACAAATTGGTTATTAATAACGGAAAAATTAAAATACTTTTAAACACCGGTTATAAAGCTATTGGATGTGCGTTGTGGTGCTCGGAACGAGAAATCAGAGAGCCGAGTTCGAATTCCAGTTGAATTCATTGCATTTACTTACTCTTGGGAAAGGTATTAATCTGATCCAATTAATTAATTGGATGTGCGTTGTGGTGCAGTGGATATCGGCTCGGAACGAGAAACCGGAGAGCTGAGTTCGAATTCCAGCTGAATCCATTGTATTCACTTACGCGCAAATACCCTTGGGAAAGGTATTAATCCGTCTCTTCCTTCCAGTTATGGGTTAAATAGCAGGACAGATTGGGTTCTGTAGCCTTGGTCGGCAACCAGTCTACCGCAGAAAGCAATGGCAAACTACTGCGGGATAATCTTCTGCCTAGTCAGTCATGTCTCTTTCGAGACATGATCGCCCAAGCGTGTATCATGTATGGCACTTAACTGACTGATTAATCTGTCTCTTTCTTCCAGCTATTGGTTAAATAACAGGATAGATTTGGTCCTATAGACTTGATTGGCAAACTTCTGCGTGGAAATCTTATGCTCAGTCAGTCATGTTTCTTTCAAGACATCATCACCCAAGCGTGTATCGCGTATAGAACTTAACTGAGTAAATATAATAGTTGAAAACATAGGAATAAAATGGGGGATCAGTTTTAAATTTTATGAAATAATAAACTGATCCCCCACTAATTATTACTTAATGACGCTATTAAGGACAGAAAACAAGATTCCATATCTTCTGTCCCATGTTCCACAACATTTCATTCTCTCAAAAAATCTCTCGTCTCCGGTTCGTTAGAATAGAGTAGGTATGGGTACAAGTCCAAAGCCGTCTTCCATACATTTTAAAAAATCTGCTGCTCTCTGTGTCAACCTTGTCAGAGACCAGTTGGTTACAGATATGTTCGTATTTTTCACTGTGTCTGTTCGTAAGCTGTCAGGTTAGTGCATGGTCCTCATAAGCAATCAATATTCTATCGTTATATGTAAATATGCCTGGTCTTGTCGGTGTGTGGATGGAACGGTGATGAGGCGAGAGGCGCTTGAGCGGAACGTTGACTTTACCCCTCTAGCTTTTGTGGAGAAAGAGAGCAAGTAGGTGAGCAAGTATTGTATTAAGTACATCGTCATCTTCTTAAAGACATACGGTGTAAGCAAAAAATATAGAGAGTAAGAGAGAGAGAGAGAAGTGGGGGAGAAGAGAAAGGTCAATCAAGAAAATAGATACATAGAGAAAAAAAATGTGAGAAAAGAGAAAGGTTACTTGAGATAGAGAGAAGATCGACAGATTAAGGGCGTGTAAATGGTGTTAATAGAGAGAGATAGACAGAGATTAGAAGACTGGCTAAGTGTGGGAGAAAGAGTAAGAAAGAAAGAATGATAGAAAAAGAGAAGTGGAACTGTCGAGAGCAACAGAGAACGATAGAGTCACCTAGGTAGAAGAAAGAAGATTTCTAGTGTATGACGAAAACGAGGTTAAAAGAGAAGAAAAATAATGCAAAGCGGGGAGGAAAAATAAACTAAGAAAGAGAGGTGTGAGATATAATTAGAAAGAGAGAAAAAATGTATATTCTTTTTTTTTTCAGGGAAAGAGACATAAACATAGAGAGAGAGAAAGAAAGAGAAAGAGATAGATATTACGATCCCTCGTGGAATTTATCTTACAATTTACCACGAATACTACTTAATATATATATATATATATATATATATATATAAAATACATCAAAGCGGTGAAATATGTATTATCCAAGGTAATACTCGAAAGTCCTTTATAAAATATTACTCTGTTAAATTAAATAAATGAATTTAACATTGAGTTCTCTCGAGTTCGTCTCTTTTGGAATTTACCCGGATTCCATCAAAGTGTACTATGTTATATATATATATATATATATATATATATATATATATATAGTCATCCGCAGACAGTGCTGTTTCGCTGTATCACATCTCATCAGTACAGTTAGCCATGCGATTGCTTTTAACCCAGGATTGAAACCCGATCAAATTGACATTAAGTCGGCGGTTCGACAAAGAAAGATAGTGAGAGAGAGCGAGTGGGGGGGGGGGGAGTGAAAAGAGAGATAAATAGTTTAATTAAGAGAGTAAAAGAGAGTTAAAAATGATTATTGATGGTAACTAAGGCAGAAAAGAATAAACATGATAAACAAATAAATGGAGAAATAACGACAGAAGCAAAAAAGAAAGATTCACAGAGAGTTAATCAAAGAGAAGTACAGAGGGGGAGAGAGATCATGAGTGTAGAAGTAATAGTGGTGGGAGGAATAAAAAAGAGAATAAGAATTTGCAAGCAAAGGAGAGGAAAAGAGAGAAGCAGAAAGCGAAAATGACTAGAGAGGAGAACAAATTTTTACAGACGAAGAGTGTACGGTAGAAAAAGTGAAAGAAAGTGAGTAACTCTGATAAACAGAGAGTTGATAACAGAAGTTAAGAGAGGGAGATGGAGAGGCATACAGAAAGAGAAGGGGGCGGTAAAGTGATACTGATAGAAAGAGATAAGCTGAGTGAAAGAGAAAGGCAGATAGGAACTGTAATAGAAAAGTGCACAGATAGATAGATAGATAGATAGATAGATAGATAGATAGATAGATCAGAAGAGACTGAGATAGATAGATATATATATATAGAGAGATAGATAGATACATACATACATACATACATACATAGATAAGAAGAGACTGAGATAGATAGATAGATAGATAGATAGATAGATAAGAAGAGAATGAGATAGACATATATATATATATATATATATATATAGATAGATAGATAGATAGATAACAAGAGACTGAGATAAACAGATATATATATATATATATATATAGATAGATAGATAGATAGATAGATAGATAGATAAAAAGAGACTGAGATAGATAGATAGATAGATAGATAGATAGATAGATAGATAGATAAAAAGAGGCTGAGATAGATAGATAGATAGATAGATAAAAAGAGGCTGAGATAGATAAATAGATAGATAGATAGATAGATAAGAAGAGACTGAGATAGATAGATAGATAGATAGGTAAGAAGAGACTGAGATAGATAGATAGATAGATAGATAGATAGATAGATAGATAGAT
>JBBBDQ010001887.1:1557500-1562500 GCA_037127315.1 Ascarosepion bandense
TCGAATTTCTTTCTTTCTCTCTCTCACTTTCACCTTTTCTCCCTCTCCTCTTCGATTTTTTTCTTTTTTAACCTCTTAAAAAAGAAAATTGAAAAATCGAGGGGGTAGTATACAGAAAGTCGTAAACACTTACACAAATTTTATAGAATTACGCATGCGCAAACTAGCACCTTCAACCACAGGCTAATATATACGTATATATACATAAATATACACTTACATAAAATATATCCATCAATATTTATATATATATATATATATATATATATATATATATATATATATATACGTATAGATGAACGGATATTCCGTTCATGTGTACGTATTCTTGCCTGTAATTACAGTTAATGCAACAATAAAAGCACGTATTGAAAAATGATATGTTGCAATAATTCGCAAGTTCAAACATAACTGTTTTCCCACGTATACTTTAAACTATACCGATACACGCAGATCTATTGGTTAAGATATCTTTTAACAGGTTCTTAATTCTAAATAGTTCGCAGACCCCAATATGTAGACCCTTCTCTCTCTCTCCCTCTATCTTGTCTTTATTTTTTCTGAAGCTAAAGTCATTGTAAATTACTTATCAATAAGCCATATGTAAAAAAAACAACTGAAATAATTGTTAATATAAGATTTAAGGTTTTATTGTTTAAAACAACGTATTTAAATAATAATATAAAAGGGGACGAATTGTATACTCTTATAAATCGAAATTAAAGAGATAAGGAGAAAGAGAGAGGGAGAGAAAGAGAGAGAAAATATGAAAAACGTATTAAAAGGGACGGCATTGATAATGGTTTAAAGGCCGTATAATTCCAGGCATTGTCAAAAAAAAAATAAATAAATAAATAAAGTCATTATAATTGAAAGTAAAAAATTTCAAAGAAATAAATTTTAAAAGTCTACTGTCTCCGAAGAAGTAAAAAAAAAAAAAGTTCAGGTTGCAATTTCTGTGTCTTGTACAAATGACGGTCGTCCACAAAACTTCGGTCTGATGTCGTAAAATGGTAATTAAAGATATAAAAAATAGTAAAATCCTGATATAAATCGAGATTTAATAAAATTCCACTCATCTCTACACAAGTCTAGTTTTGTCTACACGTTACGAAATATCTTAAGTGAATACGTTGGAAAGCTACGGTTGTCAGTATGGAAGAGGTAACTTGTATAAAACCTTACGTGACATCACCCGATCAAGTATCTTTATCGCGACGCTCTAGTGGGAAATCAACGAGAGTCTCTCCTTCAGCAAAACTCGCTCGTGCGGCCGCTAAAAAGGTAGGTGCAATACCCCCATGCCAACATTTTTTTATGAAATAAAGGTCAATATCTATTTACGTACGCGAAACATTGAATGCATATCATTATATATATATATATATATATATATATATATATATATATATATATATATATATATATATTCTTCCGAAAACATATTTTTGAAATCGAAAACTGTCTCCGTATATTCTTTTGAGTAGGCATACTATTGTCGAGGTCCCTTCATAGTGGATTTTTCTTTAAAATCTAGTTCAATAATACAATGAGACTAATATTCCCTGGGCAAAACATACTTTTGACTCCTTGTGGTACCCTTTACTCGATACCATACGTTAAGTTATCTCTTATCGACGTAAAGATTTACTTTGCATCTAGTGGATCAGCGGGTGGTGTAATGGATAACGGAATCGGAGAGCCGAGTTCGAATTTTGGTTGAATTCGTTACGTTCCACTTACGCGCAAAACCCCTAGGAAATGTATCTAGCATTTTCCCCTAACTATGGGTTAAATACTAGGACTTACATCACGAAATATACTTATCCCCCATCCCCACAAAATAACCCCAAAAACAACTGTTTATGTATTTTTCACTCAAATACTGAAAAGGTTATTCTTAGTTACCAAAATGTGTTTCAGATTTTAAAAATCCGGAAAGTGTTGCTAAAAGGCGAAGAAAAAAAAAACGAGCAAACATGCTGAGCATATAGCTCTACTTCGTGTCATTATTTATTAACTATAAATAAGTCTAGTTCACCGCAGGACTAGAGATGAAGCCAATTCAGGTCGAATACACTAAAGAAATGCCCTACGGTAGGCACTGATCTTTACTTTTAACTTCTCCGTTTATTTAAGCATCCATATATAGAGTTGATGCGCACACATCGATCTATGCAGACACCCATGTCCGAATTGGTTTCCTCATTGCAGCCTATAGTTGCAAATAGTTTTCTAAATATTTTTTCTTTTCTTTTCAATAAAAATTTTAAAAGTAAAATCATTTATGCAAACTTATTACTGATTTATATGCATTAACTTGAACAATTGAAAATATCCTTTTGGTTCTATAGTCCAACGTAACTTATGAATACGTATATCATTATATACATCACACACACACACACACACACACACACACACACACACATTATCTATATTGACACAAGTCAGAATCAGATGGTGACAGACTCTTTCATGTATCCAGCCTTCAGATCATGAATTACATAAGTTCTGTCCTTCAGACACAGACACCCATATATATATATATATATATATATATATATATATATATATATGCCATTTGGTCCGATCCTTACAAAATAATTTGGGCTGAATTATTTCTTAACTGGTGTTGTAATGTTAAACCATGTGAACTTACATTTAAAAAAATCAGAGGGAAAAATAATTAGGTAGCCCAAAATGCAATATCACTAAAATAAGACATTGAAAATCTGCACCCTGGCGTTTAACCTGGATTCGAACGCTGGCCACTGTTGCTAAGTGGAGATTTGTGACGACATCGGCTGTAAGTCAGATAGAAAGGCGTGTTGATTCAATCAAATATGCGTACAGTGCATCTACGAACGCAGCAAAAACGTACGCACGTTTTAAACTTACTTTACTGATTCTGGTATAAGGACAAGCTACCATGGCACTCAAAAAAACGAACAGTCTCACCTCAGAAGCGAATGGGGTTCGAATTTAGAATCCCAGACATTGTTTAGCAAAAGATGCCCTAAAGCATCGTACAGGGCACACACACACACACACACACACACACACACACACACACACACTTTTTTTAAACGAAGTTTAGGGAGATTCAAAGATAAATGTAGGAGAGTGTAAGTAGAAAAATCGTGTTGCACTAGGTATTCATATCTGTTGGGCATGCCTGCTGGCCATTAAATTAGCAAACACTCCGGTTTAGAATGAACACGATACCGAATACAAACGGTGTAGAAATAGTCATAATCGATATTCAAAACTGCCGGTGACATACAATATATGTATATATTAGATGTCGACGGCTTATATATATATATATATATATATATATATATATATATATATTGGCGACAATTTATCCATCTCCACCTCTGTGTGTGTATGTGTGTGTGCATATATATATATATATAGGTATATATTCAGGGGGCGATGGATAAATTGTCGCCATTTTATTTTTTTTTAATTTTGCGCATGCGCGTTGTTTGTTTTTGATAGTGTCGAATGCAAAATTTAGTAGGGTCAGCTGGGCACAGTCTGTGAGAAAGGAGCGCCATGTCACAACTCACACCAACAGAAATTTGGAAACAGTTCACTGAACTGCTTGGCACTCTCACGGAAAGCTTCAATGCAAATATCTTAGAGTTTGGGTGTCAGTCTGAGAACAGTACAGAGAATTCTAAGGGTGTGTCTGACGGTGATTGCGAACGTTCAGCAGCTCGGAAAACACATTCTAGTAGTTCTAATAAGAAAATAACTACCGAATTTGTTGGTGAAGGCCTTAACCTCAGCATCAAGTGCTTTGAGGAAGTAATGCTGCCTTTGGTCAAGAGGGTGACTGCTGGAAGACCCTATATCAAATAATAAGACTCTGCATCGTGCCACACAAGCAAGGAAACCAAGTCATCCCTGTCAGATAATTTCTGCAACCATATCACCCTTACATCTGGACACCTAGCTCCCCAGATTGAAATCGTTTTGATTATAATGTGTGGGTTGCAGTTGAGCGAGAGACCAACAAAAATTCCTTGTAAAATCAAAGATGAACTAGAGACAAGGATTATGCCAGCATTAACCAACTTAAACAGACCATCCAGAAGATTTACATCAGATTTCAAAGTCGCTTGATGATGGGGGCGTCGTTGAAGGCAATGCTGATTTTATTCAATAAATATACTCTATGGTATTTTAAGATATGTTGGTGCAATTGTGATAATTTTATTTCTTAAAATGAGATATCAGTTAATTTTTGAGAAATTTAAACGTAAATTTATTCATCGCAACCTGTATATATCCATTTTAAAATACCTATGATTTATTTATTAACTATATTTTTTACAAGAAATAGATATGAGAGGAAACCATTTAGCATGAGGTTTTATTTAAATTAAATTCCGATATGGGTACCAGGTTTTGCTACCAGTTTCTCCACCCGCCAAACAATTGCGTTAATTGATTTTTACCAGGAACTCTCGTGGTATGGAGGACATAACTTCTTGTATTCGCCCTTCCACGTTCTTCCAAAGTCTTGGTTTGGTACACTTGATCCTTTTGCCAACCCCAAAGAAAAAAATTCCACAATGTGATAAAGTTAGGACTTCTGGCTGATCACTCATGAATAAAATATTATCTTTCAATCACCCTATATATATATTGATAGCTATAAAATTTTGAGGTTTTATACACCATCATCAGGTAGAGATGATGGTGTATTAAACACCGAAACTTTATCGCTATAAAGTTGCAGTATGCTATAATAATATTAATATTAATAATAATAATAATACATATGTATATATATATATATATATATATATGTGTTTACATAAACTCACACACACACACACACACACACACACACACACACACACATATATATATATACATATGAGAAAAAGTTCAGGCAGACATGTTATTTCATGGTAAATCGGGAGTTTTGGTCTATTTACGCGAACCATCATCAGCATCCGTCTTCATTGTACAGAAGATTT
>JBBBDQ010001887.1:1567500-1587500 GCA_037127315.1 Ascarosepion bandense
AAACACTCTCTTAGTCTGTGACTGTATATTTAATGATATCACGCATCAATCCTACGTTTAATTTTTTCTAGCTCTAGAACATGATGCGCCCGGCCTTTCAAACTACAGACATATATTTATTTCAGTCTGTCTGTGTCTTTTTATTGCCTTTATTTAATTTGATTAAACATCGAAAGGGTGGGAATGGAGAAATAGAGTTGTCTTTCGCAACAAAAGGAGAGGATCGATTTCAGTCTTTTAAAATATTCTTCCAAAAAACTGAACATTGCTGCCGGGGCGAAACTATCTCAACCACAAAACAGAACTATATATTTCACTGTCTTTGCATATGACTCTCGGTCTGAAATCGATAACTGTTTTTGTAGAGAAATACACAACACTTTCCACTACAAAAATTGTGCTCATGTATACAGCAAGAAATAAAAAAATACTCATATACAGAACAATTACAGCAACAAACTTTTAAACCAGAGACATGAAACCACAGTAAACTGCAAACACGTTAAAGAACTAACCTTACAATCATGCTAAAATATACTACAAAATCCAAAGCTAGGACCCCTTAGAGACGATAAAACTTTATAATACTAACCACACTCTTATATCAAATTTTACCTATTACACACCATAAACTCTGATCTAATTTAAAGTTTTATAGAAAAAAGTGATTTCCTAAATTTAAAATTAAAGTTAAATATACAAAATTAGATTAATTATAAAAACTATGCTTAAATACAAAAATATTCTATAGTTGTACAAATAAACATTGAAGATTGATCCAATCACACTCTCCCCACCCTTTACACTTCCTTACTCTTCCTCTAATAAACGCAAAGAATAAAGTCGAGCCATGCGGCCATAACACCTATACCCCATTCTTCTAATGCTAAATCTGTGTACAAAATTCCCGACACTTTCATTAATCTACTTTTTTAATTACCCACCCTACTGTTTTCAAAATTGCAACGGAGAATTTATAAGATTTATTACCTTATCGCTAACCCCCAACAACATCCCACACACAACTTGTCAAATATAAGAAAAGAGGCTTTCCATTCCTTTCCACACCACCTGATGAGACATTGTGATTTCAATGTCGAAACAAAATGTACACTTTGTAATGGATAAAAATTGTGCATGTTCAAAAATATAATTTATAATAAATATTCACAAAACATAAACCGGAAACCGCATCCTAAACAGGAAACAAGGGATGAGCCTCTTCACCTGTTCAACAGATGTGGGTGGAGTGTGAACGGGGCGATAGTTTAGTCTATCTACTCCAACTGAAAAAAAAAACAAAAAAACAAAGTTAGAAGATTAGAAAAGAGAAAACCGGAAACCACATCCTAAACAGGAAACAAGGGATGAGCCTCTTCACCTGTTCAATAGATGTGGGTGCAGTGTGAACTGGGCGATAGTTTAGTCTATATATGGAGAGAGAGAGAGAGAGAGAGAGAGAGAGAGAGAATGACAGAACATACAGTGAGGCCGAAGAACAAGCCTTGTAATTGACGCTATTTGGCACTTAAATATCTATATTATATTTAAATATATATAGATCGTCGAAGCACCGGGTCCCATACGATTACTGAATTTAAGCAACGTCGAGCCTGGTCAGTACTCTGATATGTGACCGCTTGGGAATACCATGATCAGTAAGCTTATATGTGCGCGTGGTTTGATGGACAGTGGTTCGAAATTGTTAATTGGAGAGCTGTGTTCCAATTCCAGTCGGGTTCATTATATACACTTGCACACAGATACTCTAAGTAAGGTGTGAATTTAGTTATTGGTTAATTATTAAGACGTCATTAACACCATTATGATTTTTACAAAATACTTACCAAATATTTAAATTTCGGCATTAAATATACCATCGAGTGAGATATGCCATTAAACAAAACAACCAAGTTAATATATGCGGATATCTATTTTTTATATATTTATTTGGATCTGCAAAGATGATACCACTTTTTATCTTCTTTCAAGTGTAGAGTCAAGGGTTACTATCTTTTGGGCCCGGTCAGTTCCAAGCCGATATCCAGTGGATATCGGCTTGGAACGACAAATCGGGGAGTCGCGTTCGAATTCCAGTTGAATTTATTGCTTTCACTTACGCGCAAATACCCTTGGAAAAGGTATTAATCCGTCTATTTCCTCCCGTTATGGGTTAAATAACAGGACAGATTGGGTTCTATAGCCTTGGCCAGCAACCAGTCTACCGCAGAAAGCAATGGCAACCAACTGAGGGATAATCTTCTGCCCAGTCAGTCATGCTTGTTTCGAGACATGATCGCCCAAGCGTGTTTCACGTATGGCACTTAACTGACTGACTGATTGAAGAAATATATAAGTATATAAATATAGGAAGGTTCGATAATTTTTATCAGATGAACATATGCACACTTCTTTTTCCGTGATTGTAGAGCACCTGATTAATCATCCGGGTTGTGTAATGTCATTCAGCGGGAATTCCTTTACAATAATCAGTAAGGTGCGCGAAGATATTCACTTAAAAATTTTAGAAACAGAATAGATCAGTCCCAAGCAGCTTTCTTTCAGTTAAGCAGAGAGAGAGGGGTCCTTTGAATTCAATGTAATAAATGGATAATCTTCCTAACCTGTTGATTCTCTGGGATTTCTTCGTACATATTTATATACAGAGAGGGATAAATAGATAAATAGATGTAATTATCTCCTGGTTGTGTTCTACTGTTTCTAAAACGTTGTTCATTTATAAACATTGCTCATTTATACGTTTGTTCACGAGAGGGTAGGAAAAGTGAGGATCGAAACCTGTTGGCTATTTTCTCTCTTTTCTCTACCAGTTTATTGGTCATTGGTTACTTATAAGTTTGTCTGTACCTGTTTTACACCGAATTTTAACTGCTTGTTCATATATATATATATATATATATATATATATATATATATATATATATATATATATATATATATATATATGCGAAAATCGATGTTTCACAAAAGGTATATTTATTAGTAATATAAATTTATTTTAGCTGTTATTTTACATTGATACTGTTTATATATCCATTACATGACATTTAAAGTGATGAAAATCTGTCGGATTTATAAAAGAAAATTACATCACTTCTTTAATATATATATATATATATATATATATATATATATATATATATATATATATAAACGCACGTAAGCTAATATTTGCCGTAGACTGATAAAGTTATTTAGCTAATTTAAAATTTTCAATTTATAAGATCATTAATTATGTAATAATTGATTTTTGAGAATTGACAAACTTATGGGGATATATGGGCACGCATACGTGTTTGTGTGCGTTTGTATGTCTTAGCACGCACGCGCAAACGCTTTGCATAATATATATATATATATATATATATATATATATATATATATTTATGTATATATTTTTTATCGAAAATAAAATATTTCTGAGGTAAATTTAACGTTTTATTCAAAATTTAACTGCAGACAGTTGCCTATATATATATATATATAGGAAAAGAACGAATAAAATAATTACAATGTTCAAAACATTAACTTAAAAGAGTACACAATATAAATATATAAATACTCAGTATATAATATTGTATTTTGTATCTGTTCTAACGTAATGATTAATAATATATATATATATATATATATATATATATATATATATTTATAAGAATTAATATGTGTGAAATGAAGAATGATTTACAATTCTAATCGAATATTATGTATGAACTAATTGAATTTTTTTTATATAAAATATTTAGCGCACTGACTGAAAATGGATTCAGTGGTGACTATACACAAATATAAACTTTTTTATGTAAGTAGATACATTTTATATTTGTCTTTCTGCTTCTTTTCCACGCCAAGCAGAAGGCACGGATTCAGTCTGTGTTCTGTGTTAGTCGAATCCACACTGTTCTGCCAGTGACTATCTAACCTGTCTCACTACAATACCTCGGCGCGTATGCCACGAAACAGCACGTCGAAAACAGCACGCTTCTCCCAGTAGAAACCGGCATTACAATATTTCGTCTTTATTTCTCTTTTCTTCTTTCTTTTTAAAATTCATCTTTCAGCATACTCTATCTCGTAATATTGATGTATTTCGAAGAATGTATGCCTCTACTTGTGCCTCGCAATAATTTCTTTATTTGGCTAGCTTCCTGTGGGTGGGGAATATTTCGTTAGCGTAATTTTTTCTTATTTTATTCGAATTTTTTTTTTTTGTTTATTGATAAAAAATAAATGGCGTTATTCAAATTATCGGAAACATTAAGGCGCGAAATTACTGGTTTAGAAAAAAAGAAACAAAACAATATTCCTTTGACACATGAAATGACTTGTAAATTTACAATAGTCATTTCATGTATCAGAGCAGTATCTCCCTAGTCTCGCCGATCATATAGACCATTTCTAGTATTTTGTTTGTTTCTTTCTTTCTAAGGTATATAAATCAAGTTTTCAAACCTAAAAAGATCTTTGCAAAACTAGCGGTCGAATTACACTACCGGCCTTAATTATTAGGCCACCTTAGTTTTTTAAAAGAAATGATGTATTTCATACTACTTTTAATATTTATTAGCAAGTGGATCATTCTAAATGAAAATAGAATTTTTCTTTGTTAATACTGCACAATAACATGTGCATCAAATGAACTGTTCTAGTTTCCAGTTTTTGTGCTCTCTTCCTCATGATAGCCTCTTCTTATTGGTTGGCCGAAGCAAAGGATTCCTCGCTGACTTGTAAAATTTTGCAAAGTAATAATAACAAAAGAACCGTTTTACTTTTATTTAGAATGATCTACTTGGCAATAAATACTAAAATAGTATGAAATACATAATTTTAAAAAAGTGTGGGTGGCCTAATAACTATGGCCGGTAGTGTATATGGAGGGTGTATAATGCAAACCTTTACAACCGAGTTGTAAACAAGTTCGACAGAACTCCTACACCATTTACCGTGCCTTCAGCAGGCTGCCACCCATATATCCCACTAAAAACTGTCTTCGGTTTACATATTTGCAGATTAACACAGAAAATAATATCAAATAAGAAAATGGTAACACAAATAGAGCTACTGGTTGTTTGTTTGCATCACTGATGCAAATGGCGTATGAGTAATATTATGCCACTCTTTTGAATAATTTTGCCCAAATCAAGTTTGGGCCGTCACTATTACGCAAGGGGTTACTGTACAAGGGTCAGTGAGGAAAGGTTAAAAGATTAAGAGGATTCAGTGAGATAGAAGGTGAAAACTGCCGTTGCATTTAAACTTTTGGAGATTGTTGCTGTCAGGTAAGCAAATAAATATAATGGAGTTCCATAGTAGGGAAGTGAGAGAAAATAAACTATAGTGTAGAAGTATTGGTTATACTTAAATATTTCGACGGTAAAAGGGTGCAAAATAGATGAATCTTGTAATACACTTAAATTCACGTGGTTAGGACACCAGGAAACTATTTGGAGAAATGATAGAGAAAAGCCATGTAACGTTGGTGTGAAAGTGACTGAAGTCGAGATGTCGATCAGGGTCGATTACATTTCTTCTTTGGATTTTGTCAAGCACATCGAGATGAATAGCAGGAACACCCGAATAGATATGACAACAAAATTCAATTCACAGAGGAATGGTAGATTTACAAATGTAAAAGATGTAATTCTGACGAGAAAAAAACTTTCTGGAATGACACAGTGACCCAAATTTTAATAACATACAATACGTAGCAATAATATATATATATATATATATATATATATATATATATATATATATATAGTTGTATGTGTTATGTCTTGAAGGCTGTCACAATGCGTTGAATGAAAAAGAAAGGAAGGTCGGGAGGTGTTTGTATGACCTGTTTATTTATTTTATTTTATTTATATTTCGAGACTATAATCTCATCGTCAGAATGGTAGAGAAAACTTCAAACTGTCCGTGCTTTTAGTTGTCCATCTATGAATGGCTGGCTTTATCCACTGCTGCTGTACGTGTGTGCGTGTATGTACGTGTGCGTGTGTGCGTATATATATATATATATATATATATATATATATATATATATAGAGAGAGAGAGAGAGAGAGAGAGAGAGAGAGACACTAGACTCTGAATTTGAGAATATCAGGGAGATTTTCCTTAATAATGGTTATCGAGAACTCCTTATTAATCATTATTATTATTAAGAAGAAGACTAGCGAATTTCTTTCTCGTAAAGTCCTGGGTCCTTTTAAGTGTCTGGTTTATTTGAAGGTTCCTTGGATTGGGGATAAGGGAGAAAGCTTAGTTAACTAGATTAAAATGTTGGTTTCCGGTTGTTTTCAGTCTGTCGCTCTCCGTTATATATATAGTGTGTCGAGGCAGCAGATAATTTTCTAAACATATACTGTTAAATATGAGACAATCAATGTCTATTATGTTTAATGATGAGCCGTTCTAAACATCGGATTTTGGCTTCAATTTCAGGTGAAAATAAAGACAAAAATTCTCCAACATTTGGATAATTTTTTATTAAGTTGGTTCTAATCTTTCGGCTCACATGAGCCATTTTCAGAGAGGTTACAAGGTCGTCAACATAAAAACATCCACCATCAAAAATAACTTTGTAATGCGGTTCTATGACGTCACACCGCGTAAGAGCTCGAAATGTAAACAGAACCATGTATTTAAATGCAATATAATGTGCTATTATCAGATTTAAACGTGATTTTATTAATCCAGTGTGAATTGAACTCACTACTAAGTTATAAGGATTTTAACGAGACAAAATTGCTAACTTTTAAGTCAAATCGAGGTACCCAATTCTTGAACACCACCCTAGCATTTCAAACAGATTCTTGTAAAGAAACGATATTGCGCTAATTACTGTTCTGAAATTAACTCATTCTCACTCAACATAAGTTAAGTGACACACATGATACACACTTGGGGAGATCATGTCTCGAAAGAGACATGACTGACTAGGCAGAAGCTTATCCCGCAGTAGTTTGCCATTGCTTTCTGCGGTAGATTGGCTGCCAGCCAAGGCTACAGAACTCAATCGGACCTATCATTTAACCCATAACTGGAGGGAAGAGACGGATTAATACCTTTTCCAAGAGTATTTGACTTTAAGTGTATGCAAGGAATTCAACTGGAATTCGAACTCGGCTCCCCGATTTCTCATTCCGAGTCGATATCCATTGCACCACAACGCACATACTCTCCCAACATAGGTGTGTGTAATTTTTAAAGAAATAATGATGTTTTTTAATTTATTAATTCGACATATTTGTATCACTTGAGACATAATTTTTAATATATACCCATATTTTAAACAGTATGTTCATTTTCGGTCTAGCAGCTTAAATAGTTAAAAAGAACTTAAAGAAAAAGATGCATTCTTTGAACCTGCGTCCCCGTTTACAGGAGACACTATCTTTAGATCCGGACGTGGTATTAACCGAGCCGGCCACAAATAGCAATCTCGGTCATGCAACGCTGAAGACTGGCTTTTAAGCGCACCCTTCCTTTTTAGATTTTAGGCTGCTCAGTTTCGTGTCCAAAAAGCATTTTTTTTAAGAATAAATGGATTATTATTTATTAATCCAACTGATTCTTATTATTTTAAACGTTATTTTTTTTTTATGGATATCCATATCTGAGCAGATGCTACATGTATTTTTAAGCAGTATATTTATTTTTGTTTAGCGAACTTAATGTTAAAAAGAAAATTATTAAAGAAAAGATGTGCTCTCTGACCGGATTCGAACCTTCGTCGCCCATTGCAAGAGAAATCTTTGTTAGATTCAACGAGCATTTTCGCGTGCGAATGTGAATTAACTTTGCCTTGCATACACCTGTTTTCCCCTGCAGCAAATCTGAACCTATTACGCTCTACTTACCAGGACATGTTTACAATGCTCCGACATCTATATAATACATCGTGACGAGTTCACAATGTTCCTTTATAGAAATCTGGGGAAAGCGATGTTCAGATACCCTTTTGAAGCATTTGTTTATTTTGTGCATGGGAGTTTTCTAAGATATGTATGTCTGTGCGTGGGTGTGGCTGTGCGTATATTTATGAATGAGACTTGTATGGATGTACGCATATAATGTGTGAGGCTTAGATGCATATCTAAACGTATTTATAAATGGAACTTTGTCTGTATGTGTGTGTGTGTCTGTGTGTGTGTGTATCCGTTACCTATAGACTCCGAAATGGCTGAACCGATTTTCTTGAAAATTTCCACAGTTGTACTGTAAGCGTCTGTGAGTGTTCTTAGCTAGGTTTTGTGTCGAGGTACACCCGATAAATATCGAAAATCGATAATCGAAAAAATCGGATTATAGAAGGAGTGGTCCGATTTTAATCAAATTTGATACGCTTATAGACAAAGACATAAAAAATGATTTTCATAAGTTTCAAGGTTGCAGTTCTTACAATAGTGCAGAAATTCGATTATATATATATATATATATATATATATATATATATAAAAGGCAAGATCTTTGTGTTTGTGTCTGTTTATCTGTCTGTATGTCCTTTATACAAATCCACATTTTTTATCCGATTCTCACCTAACTTCACACAATTATTCTTTAGGCTGAGTCTGAGCTCCAGGACCATGGATTAGTTTTAAAGCTTTCATTATACTCGAGCAACGCCGGGCTATACTGCTAGTTGTATATACTAGTTTATAAGGTGAATTCATGTATAGTGCGACAAATGAATTCTTTGACATGATTTTTAACCCCTCCAGAAAAAAAAATAGCTGAATATATTTCAACCGGTCGCCGAGATCGTTTAACTCATTTATGAACAAATACCCTTGGTAAAAGTATTAATCCATCACTTTCCCCTACATCTGTGGGTTCTGTAGCCTTTGTTGGCAACCGGTTTACCACAGAAAGTAAAGGCAACCTACTGTTACGTGTTAAGTGTAACAAAAGGAAAAAAAAAATGATTGACCAAAACTCAGAGATAAATCACATACAAATATTTAATTTACAAAACACACCAAATAAAATATTTACAAATACACAGTTTTCGTAGCATTCAAAACAAGAAACATAGAGTTTACTACTGGCGAGTGTTACGAGGAGAGGAGAAGATAAGGAGTTTACCCAGTTAAGTTGGCGCGGAAGTTAAGTGCTATACATTTTGGAAATCCTCAAATGAGTATATAAAGAATAATTTTTAGTACGGTCAATGAAAGAGTCAAAAATATGTTTTTCCCTTTTTTGTTCCACGAGGTTCCCTTTCAGGCTTTAGTTGGTCGGCAACTTTTCTTACACATTCTTTCGGTTGGATATAAATCCTTGAATAACAACCGAAGTTGATAACAACAGCAAGCCCTGGTAACAACTGACTACTCTCTGCCCCAAACCTATTTTTATAGGGGCTAACATCTAATTTGCATATTTCTAGAACCTTCCAAACTCTGTAGATTCTACTGGAACATTCTACAATCTTCCAAACTGTTCTATTACTAATTTACTTATTTTTACGACTACTTTATGAATTCAAACTTTTTTTGGAATAACACTTAGGACTCAAAAGAATCCATTACTATAACTCTTATAAATTATTATTATTATTTTTATATATAAATACACCCTCGTAACACTAAATACATTACTATGAGAAAATATGCTGCCTAGTTAGTGATATCTGGAAATAGACATGCTCACCTAAGCGTGTATCACGTATGACAATTAACTGACTTACATGTCACCAAAAATGCTTGATTGTCAATCCTTATACAAGAATTACCTCTGTATAGTGCGATTTCCCATTTTTTTGTAAAACATGGCCATGAAAACCTCGCTCGAGGCATGCATATCTGAAATTTGTTACATTTATATTTGTTGCTGAAGCTTTTACGTATGGGCGCACATGTGTTTCCGAGATTCATATTACACGTGTCTGTGTGTCTTTGAAGTTTGTATGTATGGTACGTGTGTGTGTGATAATGATGCTTATATGTATGTATCTTTATGTGGTACTGAGGCTTGTATAATACTTTATATGTGTTTCTAAGGCTTTTATACGTATGTTTGCGTGTGTGGTTCTAATGTTTGTACATAAGTGTGTTTGTTTCTTATGTATGTATGTGCATCTTTCTGAAGAATGTATGTGTGTGTGTTTGGTTTTATTAGGCTTTATATTGTGTGGTTCCTAGGCTTGTGGGTGTATATATATGTGTAGGTGCGCGTATGGGCGTGTGTGTGTTTCTTAAGTTTATATGTATGCGTGTGCCTTCATTAGTCTGATATGTATACATGTATGTATGCATGTATGCATCTATGTATGTGTGAGGGTTTGTAAACGGTGTTTGATGTGAAAGTTGTTTTGTTTTTGTCTTCCTATTGATTTTTGCTTAAAAATTGTTTACCATTATATGTAGGCAGGGTTGCGGATTTGGAGAGCCGAGTTCGACTACCAGTCGAGTTAGTTAGATTCAGTTACGTTCAAATGCCCTTGGTAAAGATATGAATTCATCTCATCTCCCCCACCTAAGGGTGAATAGCAGGAGTGACTGGATTCTCTAGCTTTGAGTGGCAACCAGTCTATGAGAATAAAAATTCTGATTATAAAAACTAAAGAGAAATCTTTGGGGACCTTGTGGCATCTTTCCAACGATTTGTGAAGCTTTCCGTTTAATAACTTTAAATGTCAGATAACTTATTTTGTTGCTGACAAAACATTTCCGTTTTGCTTTATTTTTATTTTAGATTGCATGAATAGTTAATTTTTTCTTTAATAATGTATTAAACATTTCCTGACAATAAATGATTTTTTCAGTTATTAGTTTTTTATTTAATCCATAACGAGGGGAATATATACTTTTCCAAGGTTATTTGCGTGTGTTTGCGTGTGTAACGAAGAGAGAATAATAAAATAAGAACTTATATATGTTAAAGTTTTAATACGATTTTGATTATTACTGACCCTATCTAAACACACAAGTTCTCTTTGCAATGTACTCTTCGTAAATATTGCACAAACAAAAAATACGTATTCATAATAATTTATGTTACTTCTCTCGCTATTTCACCAAAACCGGGCTCTGCAAGCAACTTGTTCAAGCCCATCAAGCTTTGCTTTCCCTATTCTATATTTCCCTTCTATCCGTCCTGTAAATATCAGATTCACCAAGCACTCTTTCCTCAGTACGTGTCCCAAAATCTTCAGCTGTCTCATTTTCGCGTTAATTATAAGTTTCCTTTTCGTTTCTTTAGGGCCATTCGTATCATATTAGTGGGGGATCTGTTTATTACTTCATAACAATATAGAACTGATCCCCCACTTTATGACAAGTAGAAGCCTTAATCATATTATATTATTAACCCTCTAGGGCCATTCGTATCATATTAGTGGGGGATCTGTTTATTACTTCATAACGATATAGAACTGATCCCCCACTTTATGACAAGTAGAAGCCTTAATCATATTATATTATTAACCCTCTAGGGCCATTCGTATCACATTAGTGGGGGATCTGTTTATTACTTCATAACAATATAGAACTGATCCCCCACTTTATGAGAAGTAGAAGCCTTAATCATATTATATTATTAACCCTCTAGGGCCATTCGTATCATATTAGTGGGGGATCTGTTTATTACTTCATAACAATATAGAACTGATCCCCCATTTTATGACAAGTAGAAGCCTTAATCATATATTATTAACCCTCTAGGGCCATTCGTATCATATTTGATACAGTATGAAAACAAGCCTTGAAAGAAATATTTTCCTGAAAAATTTTTTAAGAGAAATATTTTATACATTTCAAATGAAAGCAGTACTGACTGCTCAGTCAATGAATACCAAATGTTTCCTTATAGGGAAATACCAAATGTTTCCTTATAAGGAAATACTGTATCAAATATGATACGAATGGCCCTAGAGGGTTAAAACCTCATTGTTGCTCACACATTTGGTTCGTGGTAACCTCGGTAACCTTCTTTAGAACCACATTTCGGTTGCTTCAAGTCTTTCCTTCATCTTTAATGAGATTGTCCAGTATTTGCTGCCACACTGAAAGACAGATATCACATAACAGTTCAGTTCTCTTTTCTTGGTTACCCAACGAAATTTTCCTGCTTCTTAAAACTCTGCTTAGTTTTTTGGAATGAGTCCTTGGCCATCCCGATACGCCTTCTGATCTCAGTGTTTCAATTTCCGTCTTCAGGTAGAACACTTCCCAGATATTCAAATTACTGTACCTGCCTGATTTTAGTATCCCCGACATGTAGTTGGAATTTTTGTAGACTGTGTTTAGTTCTTTTTTCTCTCCTTCCTTTGCTCTCTTCTGTAGGAGGTCTTGTAATTTATTTTCGTGTTTGCTGTCAGGACTGTGATATCCACGTATTTTTTATCGTTAAAATTATGGCCGCCAATGACGGAAACTGGCAAGAGTTATGGTTCTCTCATAATTGTTTCGCTGTAGAATTTGAATAGACCTGCTGAGAAGACACATCCTTGTCTTACACAACTATGATATTTCGTCCATGGTATCCTCGGCATCCTTCTTCATTTCGGTTGCTTCAAGTCTTTCCTTAATCCTTGATGAGATTGTCCAGCATTCAATGCCATACAGGAGGACATATATCGCATAATAGTCCAGTGCTCTTTTGTTAGTTCCCAACGAAATTTTCCTGCATCTCAAAACTTTGCTTAGCCTTTGGAATGAGCCCTTGGTCATCCCGATACGCCTTCGGATTTCAGTGTTTCACTTTCCATCTTCAGGTAGAACACTTCGCAGATTTTCAAAATTTCTGTACCTGCTTGATTTTAGTATCCCCGACATGTAATTGGCATTTTGTGTTCCTCTTTTGCTGATGACCATGTGTTCAGTTTTGTAGTTCTTTTTTCTCGCTTTCCTTTGCTATCTTCTGTAGGAGGTCTTGTAATTTATTTTCGTGTCTGCTGTCAGGACTGTGATATCCACGTATTTTTTATCGTTAAAATTATGGCCGCAAATGACGGAAACTGGTATGGTTATCTCGCTGTACAATTTGAATAGACTTTCTGAGAAGACCAATCCTTGTCTTACACACCAATGACATTTTTGCCTATCCGCTGAACTCATTTCCTGTGCGTATGCAGGCGGTTTTATGACAGTATAGTTTCTTGATTATTCTATTGGCTTTCCCCTTCTATGCCAAGGCTGCCGAGCACCTCGAGCAGATCTTTGTGGCGTACTTTTTTGAATCTTTTTGACATAGTTTATAAAACACAGGCATACATCCTTCTGCATTTGCATTAACCTTTCTAAAACCCTTAAAAAAACTGCACGTGTTGTTACGAGAGTTTCTTGCTCTCGTATTCATCATAGGACTAGAACACACACACACACACACACACACAAATATAAATATATATATATATATATATATATATATATATATAATCTAAACTTATCGAAAATGGAACTTTGTCTCTGTGTGTGTCTATGTGCGCATGTGTCTGTTAACTATAGACTCCAAAACGGCTGAACCGATTTTCTCGGAAATTTACACAGTTGTACTATAAGCGTCTGCGAGTTTTCCTAGCTAGGTTTTGTGTCGAGGTACCCACGATAAATATCGAAAATCGATAATCGAAAAAACCGGGTTATAGAAGGAATGGTCCGATTTTAATCAAATTTGCTACACTCATAGACAAAGACTTAAGAAACGATATTCAGAAATTTCAAGGTTGCAGTTTTTACAATACTGCAGAAAATATATATATATATATATATATATATATATATATATATATATAAGGCTAGATGTTTGTGTGTGTGTCTGTTTATCTGCCTGTATGTCTGTATTTTTTCAGCTCTTTTACTTTAGTTTTTGCTTCGGGTTTGGCTCTAAGTAGGTATAATTGTAGTTCTTAGTCTCAGCCATGATACCATTTACACAGAGGACTTATTTAGCCTTCAAAATTCTGTTTACGACGAAAAAAACTTGACTTATATCCATTCATTTTTTTTCGGTCTAGGATTTCGCTTTAACTGGTAACAACTATTGCTTTTTAGTCTTTCGTGCCAACGTCTAAAGAGTCTGAGCTCCAGGACCATGGATTAGTTTTAATGTTTTCATTACACCTGGCAACACCGGGCTATACTGCTTGTATATATATATATAGTCATCCGCAGACAGATCTGTTTCGCTGTATCGCAGCTCATCAGTACGGTAAGACAGCCCATTGCTTTTTGCCCAGAATTGAAACCCGGCTTAATTGGTGTCAATCGGCGATTCTACCTCTGAGCTACGGGCGCTCGGTAGGAGGAGGCAGATTTTTTAGCGCGTATATTATCATTATACATGCTATATATATATATATATATATATATATATATATATATATACACACACACACTTCAATCCTACTGATTTCAATGTTTCGTAGTGTCATCATTGTAATGTCTTCCCTCTTCAGCATCATTTTTTTTTTCAAGTAAAATTTATTTTTTCAAAAGAAAGCTCAAATGATCATGTAGAGTGAAGTCATGATAGCAAATTTTCTTTTAGACATGTCAGATTAAATAAACTGGCAAGCATTATGTCTGCTTATTTTTGATAAAATCCGTTCATACTCACGGATAATCTTTCGCGTATTATAATTGAAATGCCAGAAATGAGCTGTAACGTTGACAGATGTTATTAACATTCATTTCTGAAGGTACCCAAGTAATTTTTAGCAACACAGTTTTGCGGTATTTTTTTTGTTACCATAACCCACACCCATGACGATGATCTCGAAAAAAGGTTGAAAGTACTAGGGTACCTTGAGAAATGAATGATAATAACATCTGTCACCGTTATAACTCATTTCTGACATCTTGAGTATGAAACGATTTTCTTAAAAATAAGCAAACATAATGTTTGCAATTTATTTAATCCGACACTTTATTTAATTGTATGAAACAGACACACACACACACACACACACACACACACACACATATATATATATATATATATATATATATATATATATATATAGAGAGAGAGAGAGAGAGAGAGAGAGAATGTGTGTGTGTGTGTGTGTGTATGTTTAATACAACTGATTTCCCTTGAAACAAATACTACATTTTTACACTTTAGAGTTGCTGGATATATTTACAACGCTCCGAGGTTTATATAATTTTCGTGTCTGTATCATAATATTCCTTCAAACAAATTTCAACCACGGTATGTTGGTATACCTATCTAGTTTGCAGCAATGTGGTATGTGTTTGCCTATTTGAACAGAAGTTGTTTGATAGATATTGCAAGCTTCTTTTATTATATATAATAGACTACTTTTGTGTCAATTCATTTTTTTTTTTTTGAAGCAGACGTATAAACAACGCGGCATT
The DNA here is from genome assembly GCA_037127315.1 of Ascarosepion bandense. NCBI lineage: Eukaryota > Metazoa > Mollusca > Cephalopoda > Sepiida > Sepiidae > Ascarosepion > Ascarosepion bandense. Next base: position 1,582,846 of record JBBBDQ010001887.1, read on the forward strand.
GCTTTTCCGACTGAAGAAAAGCTGGGTGGCTGAAATCTTCTGCCGACAGTGTTTGCAGGGACTCAGTATTTTTTGTCCCTAACTCATATTTATGCCTATGGCTACTCCACATTAAACCGATCATGCGTTGCATTCCATCTCCGCATGGAGTAGTCAAATGCTAACACGCATCGTTAGAATGGGGAGATCGCTTGAGGGGAGAAATCTCGCATTCACCGTGCAATGATTATTTCAAGATTCGTTCGTTCTTTCTTTCTTTCTGTCTTTTTTCTTTCTTTCTTTCTCATTTGCTCTCTCCCTCTTTGATTAGTATCTACATACTCCGTATATATATATATATATAAACTTGCAAATCTCGTATTCACCGTGCACTGATTATTTCAAGATTCGTTCGTTCTCTCTTTCTTTCAGTCTTTTTTCTTCCTTTCTCATTTGCTCTCTCCCTCTTTGATTTGTATCTACAGACTCCCTGCATATATATATATATATATATACAAATGTCGTATTCACAGTGCACTGATTATTTCAAGATTTCTTTCTTTCTTTCTTTCCCATTTGCTCTTTGACCCTTTGATTTGTATCTACACACTCCCCCCCCCACACACATATATATATATATATATATATATATATATATATATATACACACACACACAAATCTTGTATTTACCGTGCACTGATTATTTCAAAATTCGTTTTTTCCTTCTTTGTTTTCTTCTTTCTTTCTTTCTTTCTTTCTTTCCCATTTACTCTCTCCCTCTTTGATTTGTATCTCCACACTCCCTATATATACCTTTCCCAAGGGTATTTGTGCGTAAGTAAATGCAAGGAAAATACAACAGGAATTCGAACTCGACACCCCGATTTGTAGTTCCGAGTCGATATCCATTGCGCCACAACGCACATCCGAAGTAACATAATTATACTAAAACTCATTTCTAAATTGTGTATACGATAGTTGTGTAGTATGAAATTGAAGATGTTGCTTCATTTCACCCCTCCTTCTCAGAAAAATCTCGGCTCTCAAATTGCTAATATATATATATATATAAAAACAGGCTTGTATGTGGATGACTATTAATATACATATATTTTTAATCATCCACATAAATCCTGTTTCGCTGTATCGCAGCTCTTCTGATCTGAATCGAAACTCGACAGATTTGGTGTCAGTCGGAGTCGCTACCTCCTAAGCCATAGGCGCATGGAATCAGAGAAGGGAAATTTTAAGCAGCGTATAGACACGCCATTCACCGAAAGAACTCAATCTATTCCCTAAAGAGTAATGCATATATCGCAGAAGTTGAAACTGTTTAAAAAATTTACTTCTCTAGAAAGCTCAATCATAATGAGATCATAATAGTCAACCACATACAAGCCTTAAGTTTCGTTAAAGACAACTGACAAGATATTGCGATTAAGCATTATATTTCATTTTTTTATGTTCATGCAAACCTATCCGCAAAATACTTGTAAAAGATACAAGTATAATAGCCTCATCCACATGTAAAAATGATTACAAATAATGGAAGCATTAATAATAAAAGAAGAAAAAGCCGATACTCAATAACATTAACTATGACAGCAACTATAAATAGGTGACCGAGTTTGGAAAATATAGTATTCCTTTCTTTTTCTCAACACATACATATAAATAAATAAAAATCAGTTAAAAATAAAAACTGTCCTTTATAATGGCTAAAAGAATAGCCGAAAGCGCTTTAATATGTAACTTTCGGACATCTTTTTTACACACTTTGGCAGTTCTTGTCAGTTTCTTTGACAAAAAGTGGGAGAAGGGAAAATTTTCTCTCCCCACCCCACTGCATATATACACAAATGTTAAAAATATAGTTTGTGTGTGGAGTGATGGATGCCATCTAGTTGTTGATTATAAACATCGCAGGATATCATTGCAAGATACAGAGATTCACTGTTAATGGTACTGGGTACCTAACCACCATCGTCATCAGAAAAGCATGGTGAGGAAAACGGGTTTCTTCGCTGATAACACGAAGATGTAGCCGGTCGTAATGCGTTGCATAGTACCAGAAAAACACATATATGATCCTGACAGTAATCCACACACGCACATATTGATTCATCTAATCAAATTTAGTTCAGTTTTTCTAGCATTTTAATTTTTTGTTTTGTTTTGCATTTTAGAAGTTAAAGAATATAATTTTCGGTCACCTATTTATAGTTGCTCTCATAGTTAATGTTATTGAGTATCGACTTTTTCTTCTTTTATTATTAATGCTTCCATTATTTGTAATCATTTTTACATGTGGATGAGGCTATTATACTTGTATCTTTTACAAGTATTTTGCGGATAGGTTTGCATGAACATAAAAAATAAAATATAATGCTTAATCGCAATATCTTGTCAGTTGTCTTTAACGAAACTTAAGGGTTGTATGTGGTTGACTATTATGCTCTCATTATGATTGAGCTTTCTAGAGAAGAACATTTTAAAAACAGTTTCAACTTCTGCGATATATGCATTACTCTTTAGGGAATAGATTGAGTTCTTTCGGTGAATGGCGTGTCTATACGCTGCTTATATACAACATGTTAAAATTTCCTTTCTCTGATTCCATGCGCCTATGGCTTAGGAGGTAGCGACTCCGTCTGACATCAAATCTGTCGAGTTTCGATTCCGGCAAGAAGAGAAGCGATACACTATATATAGTTTTATCGTTCCGAGAGCTTTCACTCAGTACTTTAGCCATTCCCAAGGATGTTGTATTAGGTATATTTGTGCGTTGTAATACATAGTAGTATTCACAGAGTGAAGATTTTTGTGGAAGAGTAACCGTTTAGAGCTGTTATGTGCGCGGCTGGATTGACGTGATGGTCATTTCTATTTTTAGAAAACAATTATAATACCATCTCCGTTGCTGACCAGTCTCAGGTTGATAGGGTTTAATCAATAGGGCTTCTTTAATAATAATATGTTGATGGTTATGTGATTTAAAAATGATTTTTGTGTAAACAACTAGAATTTTTCTTAGGGTCTTATTAAATTTCTAATTCAACAGATGACGCATAAGTTTCCTACTTAACGATGTGGCAGTATGTCCGATATAGATAATTAATTTGTCTTCTATTGGTCAGTGAAGTTCGTATACTATATCGGTCACCGCTAATTTTATGATATAAGTATATGTTTAAGTTGTGATATATTCATGGGTAAACGTACACATTCCTGAACTAACTCTTATTTATTGAACTTTTCCAACATTCTCTCATTCTTCGGTTTTTAAGTAGTTAATATAAATATTTCCATAGTTTTTATCGATCCGAGGGCTTTCGGCCAGTGCTTCAGCCATTCTCAATGGTGTTCTTTTAGGTATATTTGTTCTCCAAGTGTTGTACTACATGGTAGTTTTTACAGTGTGAAAATTCTTGTGGAAGGTTCACCGTTTGAAGCAGTCATGTGCACGGCTGGATTGATGTGATGGACATTTCTATTTTTAAAAAACACTGAACACGCCATCTCCGCAACTGAACATTGTCATTGCGCGGAGGAACGGCGTTTAATCAACAGAGCTTCTCTATTAGTAAAAGTCGAATTCAGTGAAAGTTGATTAAAGGAAAGGTTGTTGCCCAAATATACATTGTGTTTCAAAGAAAGAAGCTTCTGTTCTTTTTGGCAACACCGGTTTGACGAAAAGAAAGTCAAAACTATGTGTTTGACGAATGTCATGAAATCTCTCAAGATATGTCGGTATAGTAAAGCTAATTAATTTCCCTAGCTTATCACTTACTTATTTGAGACTTAAAGAGTGTCTGTAAGAACCTCTACTTGTTTATTTTCTCTAGAGCTGTTTGGTATCGTAGGATTTTTATTCAAGGTCATTTTATTATTATTTATACACACAGACACAGACACACACACACACAGACATGTATATGTTATGGACAGTCTTTTCTAATCCTTATCACTAACAAAACGGAAAAATATTAGGATACTGCAAAAATTAAATATAATAAATCAAGCTTGTCGCTCGTATGTAATGAAAAATGTGTAAAAGAAAGGTTGCTGCGTATATATATATATATATATATATATATATATATATACGCAGCAACATTTGGATAATTTTATATTAAGTTGGTTGTAAGCTTTCGGCTAACATGAGCCATCTTCAGAGAGGCTACAAGGACGTTAACATAAAAACATCCACCATCTTAATAAAAAATGTAATCCGAATGTATAATCTTAATAAAAAAATTATTCCAAATCTCGGAGAATTTTTGTCATTATTTTCACCTGAAATTAAAGCCAAAATACGATGTTTAGAACGGCTCATGATTAAACAGAATAGACATTCCATTGTCTCATATTTAACAGTATATGTTTATAAAATTATCTGCTGCCTCGATACACTATATATATATATATATAAACAATTTTTCTCTTTTACAAAATGAATGCCGACAGAAGCAATTTCATTTTTTGTTTATTAATTCCCTGAATTCTTTGTTCACCCATTTCTTTTCCATCCACAGAGAAATTTCTGTTACTGCTTCTTTTCATCTTTTTTTTTTATATTCCATTCGATTATAAGCGTTTTCATTTTCCAATTCATCTCCAGCATCTATTTTAAAGGCCTGCTGTTATTTCAATTTTTTATATTGGAAGTGCAACA
>JBBBDQ010001887.1:1592500-1647500 GCA_037127315.1 Ascarosepion bandense
TCTTTATCTAAAATTCAACTGAGTAAAGATGAACATTCATAATTTCTGAAGTTCAGTGACAATCAAGAAGAAAGGGTGGGCTTGCTTTACAAATCAGATGTTTGTCTATTACTCCGTCTTTATTGTACCTGCTCAAGCACATTGATTTTGAATGAACATTCACAGAGTACCATTAGTAGCAGAGTAAAGGATCTTTACATGATATCGGTCTTCTTATATAGTAGCAAATGCCGAACAATTGTCTTATAGATGAAGAAGTGACTTGAAGCAACAGAAAATCTGAAATTGACATTGACTAAACATGTTAGTATCTGCAAAGTTTTATGGAAACGAGAAACAAAAGGATATTTATGCTTAATATGAGAAAGAATGTGCGCTGTGGTGCAGTGGATATCGACTCGGAACAACAAATCGGGGTGTCGAGTTCGAATTCGAGTTGAATTCCACGCATTCATTTACGCACAAATACCCTTGGGAAAGGTATTAATCCGTCTCTTCCTGCCAGTTATGGGTTAAATAATAGGACAGATTGTGTTCTATAGCCTTATCTGGCAACCAGTCTACCGCAGAAAGCAATGGCAACCAACTGAGGGATAATCTTCTGCCCAGTCAGTCATGCTTGTTTCGAGACATGATCGCCCAAGCGTGTTTCACGTATGGCACTTAACTGACTGACTGATCATGAAATACTAAAGAGTAAATCTATTCAGCAAAATTGTCACTCGCTTCAACGACGTCCCCCAGACCATCTCGAAATCACCTGCAACTCTCCTGGACGGTCTCCTCTTTTAAATTAGTGATTATTTCCATAATTCTTGACTTCAGTTTATCATTGTTTTAGAAGAAAAAATAAATTGTGCCCCACATATAATAAACATGGGGGTTGCAGTCTGAGGGGTTAGGTTGCCATATGTAAGGAAAGTTGTGGGCGCATAAATTGTCGGACAGCCACGACGAGGTTCTTCTGCTGGTGTGGCATGGCGCAAAGTGGGTCTTCTTGCCGCCACCCACTTTAACCAGGTCAAGACTCCCTCCTCTAGGAATTTGATGTAGGCCTCCGTGTCGATCCCATCATTTATGCGTGTATAGTAGGAATACACACACACACACACACACACACACACACACATATATATATATATATATATATATATATATATATATATATATATATAAATCGCGTGTCCTCTGATTATATGTTGCGTATATATATGCTTATGTACGAATATGTGTGTGTGTTCGCCGAACTGATGTATTTTTTCTTAAATTTTCTCTTTTAAAGGAGCGACCGTTATTTTTATTCGTTTTTTTTTAGGTCTTTGTGAATCTCATTCGTGTGAAATCCTTTGTAAAATAAAGACGGAAGTTGACGATGGTTCGCCTGAAATAGGCCTATACTCCCGATTTTCCATGAAATAACGTGTCTGCCTTAATTTTTCTTATATTTGCTCTATATGTATTTATATACATATATATTTAGTGCTCTCTTTGAGAGTTATCCTACCACTGTATGTACAGGTTACTCCTTTGGATTCTTCTATACCCACAGTGCATATATATATATATCCATATATATATATATATGTACAGGATACTCCTTTGGATTTTCTATACCCGCAGTGCATACATATACTATAGTCGTCCGCAGACAGATCTGTTTCGCTGTATTACAGCTCATCAGTACGGCTTAGTCTCCGGTCGCTTCCTAACCCATGATTGAAACCCAACCGAATTGTCGTCAGTCGGCGATTCTACCCCTAGGCCACGAGCGTCCAGTAGAAGAAGGCATGCTTTTTAGCGCGTATAAACACGCCCAATAGCTAGAGTGCTCCAGTTCATAATCGAATGAGCGGTGTGTAAATGCTACTGTTTACAAAGTCCACCATTATATATAATGCAAAAAGCAATGGCAATCTACTGCGTGATAATCTTCTGCCCAGTCAGTCATGTTTCTTTCGAGACATAATCGCCATGTATTATGTATGGCACCTGACTGACTGACTGAATATAATAATTGAAAATATGATTAAGGCTTCTACTTGGCATAAAGTGAGGGATCAGTTTTACATTGTTATGAAAGACACGTGTACTTATGAAGTAATAAACTGATCCCCCACTAATTACTATTTAATAATATAATACATCGCTTCCCCCTCAAATAACAGGACAGACTGGGTTCTATAGACTTGACTGGCTACCCACTACCACAGAAAGCAATGGCAACCTACTGCGGAATTATCTTCTGCCAAATCAGCCATGTCTCGATAGAGACATGATCGCCCAAACGTGAATCACGTATGACACTTAACTGACTGATCAAAAAGAAAAAAATCACTTTTGGGCCACATAATGAGATGGGAGTTTAGAGAATTTCATACACAGAGGACATATTGAATGCAAGGAGACATGTTTGCCATGGTTGCTCAGGTTCTTACATAGGTGAAAGTGATAAGAAAGAGTGGTTAGTTTTAGGAAATGTCAGGACAAGGGTAATAAACGGATGAGAATACGGGTGTAATGGGGGTGGACTGGTTGGAGAAAAGAGCTTGAGAGAATGGATGCGAGTGAGTGAGATAGGAGGTCTGTGGATCTTATATTTAAACTCCTGGAGATTTTAGCTGTAAGGGAAGCATTTATATGGAAGGGAATTCTACAGGCGGGAAGTGCAAGAAAAGAAGCTATAAGAGTAGAAATTGTGGTTACATTTTATTAGTTTCACTGTAAAAGGGTGGGACTTAGTTGCTAGTCTAGTAGCTCCTGTAATTTCATACATAGGGGCAGTGAGGTAAATTCATTTGAGCAGTAGCCGTGAAAGTATTTGTAGAAGAGACACAGGGAAGCCACGTCACGCCGGTGAGAGAGCGACTGCAGCCGAGCTGCCCTTTCAACAATCCTGACATGCCAGTAACAGGATATTTTGAAAAGATATCTATCGACAATTGACAAGAAAGTAGGTGCATGATTTTTTGAAGCACATGATTTTAACGTGAACAGCCTCATTGGAAATTCTACCTGTTCAGCGATTATAGAAATTTATGTTGCTTGAAGTCACGCTACTGTACAAGGTTTTTGAATTTGCCAGGATTAATTATGAAACATAGATAAATCTGCCAACTGGCATTTAGTTTTATGCTTAATGTTAGGAATTTAAATTTCTTACTTATTCTATTCGATTGTTTTGTGTATTCAATTATTATTCACGCAATCGTATAATGTTTATACAGGAGAATTTTCTTCTGTCTATCAGTTAATGACGGTTAATCATTGAATATATGGGTTTATTTTCAAGGTAGACAACAATGAATCACCCGGCAATGCGTTCATATACTTGTAAATACTGACGCTATCTATCTATCTATCTATCTATCTATCTATCTATCTATCTATCTATCTATCTATCTATGCCAGTCTGTTCATATCTATCTATCTATCTATCTATCTATCTATCTATCTATCTATCTATCTATCTATCTATCGTGGGAACCTCGATGTGTTGTAATTGTTTGAAATCTTATCTCGTTAGAACCTGTTATATCTGAGTAGTGTGTTCGATCATCACTAGGCACTCCATACTTTCCGCCTTGTGCCATGTCTTAGCGGCGCTTAGAAAATCGACTGTCTCTCAGTCTATCTATCACATTTCACACACACACACACACACACACACACACACACACACACACACTAATCCTGTCAGATTTATATATATATATATATATAAACATTGGGTTGGATAAACATATTTTTTAAGTATATATATATATACTTAACAGGATATGTACACACACACATATATATATATATATATATATATATATATAGGAAAAACTACTGAAAATTTGTAAGTCTAAAAATGTATTTTTTGACAGTATTTATTTATTTCTATTATTATATATGAGTTTAAATTTTAAAATCATTTATTTCTGATGAAAGGCCGAGGCCGTCTGAAATATCAAATATATATATATATATATATATATATATATATATATACAAATAAATAAATGCTGTCAAAAAATACATTTTTAGACTTACAACTTTTCAGTAGTTTTTCTTATACATATTAAGACAGTATACGTGGATTATCATTATGTTATATATATATATATATATATATATATATATATATAGATGGCCTGTCCGAAAACGTTGAGGATAATCCGACAAGACTAACTTAATATAAAATATTAAGTTATATCTATACAGAGAGCTCAGTATAGCTATCTATCTCTATTCATATCTATTTTAGTCATGTCATATCTATCTATCCTTCTATCTATTTGTCTATCTATATATCTATCTAAAACAGTGATCAGCAGCAAATATATATATAGATAGATATATAATAGATGGTTTAATTACTTAGTTTCTGTTCATAATAACGTTCGACAAGTGCACATTTGTATTTAAAAAGTGTTCAATACAATTATATTGTAGAACTTCTGAATATTTTCTATTTGTAAACGAGTTATTACGCGATCTACGTTTCTACCATGAGTGGTGTCTTCAGGCAAAACACCTGGTGACACCACTTATGCTAGAAACCTAGGTTGCGTCATAACTCGTTTATAAAAGGAATACACACACACACACACACACACACACATATATATATATATATATATATATATATATATATATATATATGTATGTATGTATATGTATATATGTATTTTAGACATATATATATTAGCGTGTTGTTTGTCTTAGATTTTGTCGACTGCTGAACAGAGTAGGGTTAGTTGGGCATTGTCTGTGAAGTCAGAATCGTGATGCAGTACTGCTTAGAATTTGTGTCGGAAGCTCTAATAGGAACATTGCAGAGTGTTTGGGTGTCAATCTGAGGACCGTACAGAGAATTCGGTAAGAGTTAGAAGAGTAGAATTGGTTTTTGAAGAATATATTTGGTGATTTCGAGAGTACACAACTCGGAAAATTCACTTTGATCATTTTCATAAGAAAAAGGAACTCCTGAATTCGTTGGTGAAGGATCAACGCGGAGGCCTACATTATTTCATTGAGGAGGGAGTGTTGACCTGGTTAAAGTGGGTGGTGGATAGAAGACCCCATGTCTGGAACAACAATCTGCGCCATGCCACACGAGCAGGAGAACCTAGTCGTGGCTGTCCGACAATTTATGCCTCCACAACATCCCTTACATATGGCCACCTAACTCCCTAGACTGTAACCCCCATGTTTATTATATGTGGGACGTAATTTATCTTTTCTTCTAAAACAATGATAAACTGAAGGCCAAGTATTATGGAAATAATCACTAATTTAAAAGAGGAGACCATCCAGGAGAGTTGCAGGTGATTTCGGGGTCGTCTAGAGGACGTGATTGAAGCCAATGACAATTTTGCTGAATAGATTTACTCTTTAGTATTTCATGATTAGTCAGTCAGTTAAGTGCCATACGTAATACACGATTGGGCGATTATGTCGCTTTCGAGACATGACTAACTGGGCAGAAGATTATCCCGCAATAGGTTGCCATTACTTTCTGCGGTAGATTAGTTGCCATCCAACGCTATAGAACTCAATCCGTTCTGTTATTTAACCCACAACTGGAGAAGAGATGAATTAATACCTTTCCCAAGGGTATTTGTGCGTAAGTAAATGCAAGGAATTCAACTGGAATTCGAACTCGGTTCCGAGTCGATTTGCACTGCATCACTATGAACATCTCTCAAAAAGTATTCATACACCAGTGAATATATTAAACTCAACTAGAATTTCAAATAAGCTCGCTGATTCTTTTTCAAAGTCACTTGTTTGGCTTGCTTAGATGAGCTCTACTGTAATTACACGTCTTCAGACTTTTAATGTCGGACTCGCCATGACACGTCTACTGAGTCGATTCCCCTATTTTTTACTCCACATTGCATTCCTAAGGAAGGAAGTTCTACTCGAAATTCGAAAGCATACAACGCTAATCACTTCATATATATATTTATATATTTAGTGTATCGAGGCAGCAGATATTTTTCTAAAATATACTGTTAAATATAACAGACAATGAATGTATATCATGTTTAATCATGAGCCTTTCTAAACATCGAATTTTAGCTTTAATTTCAGTTGAAAATAAAGACAAAATTCTCCAACATTTGGGGCATTTTTTATTAAGTTGGTTCTAAGCTTTCGGCTCACATGAGCCATCTCCAGAGAGGTTATAAGGGTGTTAACACAAAAACATCCACCATCAGCGACTATTTTAAATTGTGTTGACATAAATCTTTGCGAAGCAACGATTACAGTTACCAAATAGCAAACGCAGTTCGTAAATTTGTAATGCGGTTCTATGACGTCACACCGCGTGAGAGCTCGAAATGTTAACACAACCATATATTTAAATGCAATGTAATGTGTTATGACCAGATTTAAACGGAAATTTCTATGTTTCGCGATCATCATCAGGCAATGTTATATGTTGGTTGTGAAAATGATTTACATACACATGCCAGGGAATTTAAAAGCTTTCTTCCTCTTTATATATATATATATATATATATTGTTATTATTAAAAAGAAAGCCTTTAAATTCTCATCTACCCGCATATTTAAATGAAGTATGGAGTTATTAGCCGAATATTTTTCTGAAAGTAACATCATATATTATTTAAGTCATTTGATGAATATTAATGTTTGGATTTAGGGCATAGACACGTAACAATATTGTGTGGAAAACTATATATTAGTTTTGTAGAGTAAATAGTTTTTATCTCATTAAACTCTGGATTTTTGACGTACTTTCACACACTGAACTGTATTATGCAATGTGAGTAGAGATGAGGAAGGTCGGCCACACGTGCGCCTATTTGATGTATGATCTGATGGAAATAGAAGCTGAGAGCATACATCACAAGATAAATCAGCAAGTTTTTCACGCTGTTCGTTTTGCCTGTAGAATATTGCCACATCTATCTCTACAAAGCAGAGTCTCTAGCTGAATAGTCTTTCTTCTGTTGAAGATTTGCATTAAGACAAACGTTAACTGCAATCTGCTATATGTTAACAGCCTCTTTATTTGGGTAGGGCTTTGAAAAACGAAAGAAGTCGACACGGTCAAAGAAAGATTATACAGAAAATGAACATGATTTACCTCGGTATCAACAGATAGATAGATAGATAGATAGATAGATAGATAGATAGATAGATAGATAGATATGAACAGACTCTCATTGATATATAGATAGATAATGAGAACGCATAGATAGATAGATAGATAGATAGATAGATAGATAGATAGATAGATAGACAGATGTCAACAAATTGTCATAGATAGATAGATAGATAGATAGATAGATAGATAGATAGATAGATAGATATGAATATACTGTAATAGCTTGGAAGCTAGCAATATAAATAGATATGAAAAGACTAAGATAGATAGATAGATATTTTTATAATCGCTTCACCCATACTGAAGCGGGCTCGCCTCAGGTGCTCAGGGGATGAAGGAACAGGGTATAAACTGGGTATAGGGGGTGACGAAGAAAGGATAGTAGAAAGATAGGAATTAAGGAGATAGGAGTTGGCAATAAACGTTCTATTTAAACATTTGAATATTGTAACTCTAAGGGAAGCAAAAAACAGAAGGGTGTTCCACAAGCTGGATATGCGAGTAAAGAAGCTGTGGAGTAGAAGAGACCATTACATTTGGCTATTTTGACGGTAAAAGCTTTAGACTTTGATGTCATTCTTGTAGTACGAGTAAATTCATATGTTCAGGACCCCATGGAATGAAGCTCTTCAGAGCAGAAGCCGTGGAAATATTTGTAGAATAGACACAGGAGCGCCACACCCAGACGGTGAGGAAAGAATTGAAGTCGAACTGACAAATCTTGATTGATCATGTCGCAGATCCTCCTTAGGATCATTTTGAGAACTCCTAGATGAAGCGCAGGAGCGCCCGACCAGATATGGCAACAGTATTCAATGCATTGACGAAGGCTAGATTTATAAATGTGCAACATGGATTCTGACGAGGAACTCGAGATGAATAACAGGAGCGCCCGACCAGATGTAGTAACAATATTCAATGCACAGACGAAGGGTAGATTTATAAATGTACAAGATGTAATCTGACGTGACAAACTTTCTGGCCCGACACAGTGACCCGATCTTCTTAGCAGAAACTGTAGCTATTGATTCGATGTAGTCATTCCATTTGAGGTCGGTTGAAAGAGTGAAAACATGGAGACGCAGCGTGTTGCTTTCTGGGAGACTAGCGTTATCCATATTGATGGAAGGCAGCAAAGTTTCTTTGTGCTTGTTAATAGAGAGTAGCTTCATTTTTTGAAGCATTAAATTTTTTACACCAATCTAACGCAAATTGGAAATCTTTGAAGGGCAGCAGCAAGGTTAACTTTGTCAGCCTTGGCAGATGTCTTAGGGAGACAGGATTAAATGGAAGTAAAATATCTATTTATGAACTGGTAAGATCGTTGATGAAGATCAGAAACACGTAATTACCTACGATAGAGATTACGATAGATAGCAGGAGCACTCGACCAGATATCGCAACAGTTTTCAATGCAAGGACGAATGGTCGATTTGCGTAACATATGTGCAAGAGGAAATCTGTCGAGAAAAACTTCCTGACCCAACATTTTTAGCAGTAGCTGTATCTATTGATTCGATGCTGTCGTTCTACTTGTGGTGTTTGTGAGGCCGAGGAGGCGCAATGTATTGCTTTCTGGGAGACTAATGTCACGCATACACATGGGCGGAAGGAGAGTGTATCTATGGTGTTTAAAGGAAAGCAGCATTTTTCAAGAGAATCAATAGATGACTTTTACTTAGTGTTTTGCATCCTTTTGTGGATCCATATATTTTCTTTGCTGTAAATAATTCATTAGTTCTAATGTTATTACTATTCTTTCATATCAGTTTGTCGTTGTGTATTTGGTATAAGATCTTGCTGGCAACCTTCCGAAAAATCATTACTCACTAACTTTCCCAGTGTCAATGGTTCTAATAGTTAAACAATCAAGGTTAGCATTTAACTGAGTATGTCTCCAAAGTATTCATACTCTTTTGAAAGAGGCTATTTTGCATGTCCTGGTAAAATAAGTCATGTTTTTAAGCTTTTACCGGTGTTAAATAGCCCGTGCATTGAATACTTCTGTCATATCTGGTCGGATGCCCCTACTCTTCACTTTGGGGTTTTGGAGAGGACCCAAAAAAGAATCTGCAATGTAATCGATCCTGACCTGGCCGTCCGACTCAAGTCTCTCTCTCACGGACAAGATGTGACTTTTCTCTGTCTTTTTTTTCACAAAGTATTCATACTGTTTTGAAAGAGGCTATTTTGCATGTCCTGGTAAAATAAGTCATGTTTTTAAGCTTTTACCGGTGTTAAATAGCTCGTGCATTGAATACTTCTGTCATATCTGGTCGGATGCCCCTACTCTTCACTTTGGGGTTTTGGAGAGGACCCAAAAAAGAATCTGCAATGTAGTCGATCCGGACCTGGCCGTCCGACTCAAGTCTCTCTCTCACGGACAAGATGTGACTTTTCTCTGTCTTTTTTTTCACAGATACTTTCACCCCGCTATGCGAATTTACTCGAGCTACTAGACTGGCAACAATGTCCCACTCTTTTTACTGTGAAAACAATCAAGTGTAACCACAACTTCTACTCTATTAGCTTCTTTTCTTGCACTACTCGCCTTTGGAGCTCCCTTCCGTATTCTTGATAGCTAGAATCTCTAAGAGTATAAATGCAATGTCAACTCCCATCCGTCTTTTCAATTTACTCTTTGCGCTCACGCAGCTCTCTTTACACCAATGTACCCGCCCTTCTCTTACCCATTCTCCAACACCTACTGTGATTTATTCTCTCCCTCCACCCCGCTCTCTCTCTTCACTCTCCTATTATGGAACTCCCTGTGTACCAGTAGTAATTCTGCCTTGCTTGGAGGAAAACGATTATATATATATATATATATATATATATATATATGTGTGTATATATATATATATGCGCGCGCGCGCATATATATATATATGTGTGCATTTAGGCATTATTAAAAATAAGCAAATATAATGTTTACAATTTATTTAATCACACACACACACACACACACACACACACACACACACACACACACAAATATATATAGGCAACTTGGCGTGGTGCAATGGTTAGCAATTTCGTCTCGCTAGAGTCACTATAAATCAGTAGTGAGTTCGATCTTCACTGGGTATTTAATCACACACACACATACGCACACACACACACACACACATATATATATATGTATATATTTGGCGTGGTGTAATAGTTCGCAATTTCGTCTCGCTAGTGAGTTCGATCCACACTGGGTACCCCCTATTTCGGCCGTATGCCACGTCTAAGCTACGCTTAGAAAATCACCTTCCTCCAGGTTTGGGAGTTGGACTAACGGCTAATATTCTTGCCCCATAAATCACAGTTTGTTACGGAAATAGCAAAAACGCTGGCCTACACCCCATTGGGTGTAAGGGAAAAGTTTTTTTTTATTCTTGTATATATATATATCTTATATATATATATATCTATATCTAATATATATATCTTATATATATAGAGTACATTCTTCATTCTATAAACACTATATTTACCGGCAAAATAGACTTGGTGTCTATTTTATGGGGCCCGACAAGACTATTCGTACATTTTTAATGGTCACGGGAAACATTTAATACAAGGTGCAATGAATAAATTGTCATCTAAATTGCAAAAAAAATTGAAATAAAACTCACATCTGCAACTCTCCTGATTGGTTTCCTAGTTTAAGTTGATGAATACTGTCATAGTCAATGCCTTCAGATCATCTTTGGTGTTGCAAGAAGTTTTATTAGACTCTCACTCATCTGCGTCCCACACAGAACAATCAATGGAGTTGCAGTCTGGTGATTTAGGTGGCCAGATGTAAAGGGTGATGGGATCGGAAGAAATTGTCTGACAGCCATGATTGTGTGGTATGGTGCAGTTCCTTTGTCAGACATTTTAATTCATTGCATCACAACCTCTTCAAAGCACTTGATATAGATTTCTGTGTTGAATCTGAGGAGAAATGGAGGCATAACGACTTCAAACACATCTCTTTTGAAGGACTAATCACAATTTTCAGAAGAACCGAACACATATAAGTACACATAGTGTGTCTCAAGCCCTAAACAACACCTCTCAAGGACTGAATTCACAGTTGCTTGTCATCAAAAGATAACGGATCCTATCTGAACTACTATTTAAGCCATAGTTAGGGGAACGAAGCTGGAGGTTCTTACCGTCCTCAAGGGTATTTATGCATTAACGGATGTAACAAACACGAGTGGAATTCGAAATCAGCTCTCTGATTTCTCATTTTTAGTCGTTATATATTACGTCGGATGTGCGTTGTGGTGCAGGGGATATCGACTTGGTGCCGAGTTCGAATTCTAGTTGAATTCTTTGCATTCACTTACGCACAAATACCCTTGGAAAAGGTATTAATCCGTCTCTTCCTTCCAGTTATTGGTTAAATAATAAGACTGATTTGGTTCTATAGCCGTGGCTGGCAACCAGTCTACCGCAGAAAGCAATGGCAACCTACTGCGGGACAATCTTCTGCTCAGTCAGTCATGTGTCTATCGAGACATGATCACCCAAAGCCTGTATCATCTATAGCATTTAACTGACTTAATGAATATAATAGTTGAAAACATGATTAAGTTTTCTAATCGTCATAAAGTGGGGAATCAGTTTTACATTGTTGTGAAGTAACGAACTACCCCCCCCCCCATGAATTACTACCTAATAATATAATACATCTCTTCCCCCTCCAGCTATGAGTCAAATAACAGGACAGATTTGTTTCTATAGCCTTGTCTGGCAACCAATCGACTGCAGAAAGCAATGGCAACCTACTCTGAGATAATCTGCTGCCCAGTCAGTCATGTTTCTTTTGAGACATGATCACGCGAAGCGTGCATCACGTATGACACTTAACTGACTATGTATTACATCAACTGTACATTCGTACATGTCTCGAATCTTCTTTCGATTGAGAAATTCGGACATAAACTGCTGGCATTTCGAATGCAGGTTTATACTTCAGGCATTTGAAGTTGACGCAACGCATTCTTCTTCATAATACGCCTACCAATTTGGCCCATTGCCGTACGCTTAAATCAAATCAGGAAAGGAAGCCTGGTCAGTCGTTAAGAGAAGAAATTAAAGGGAGTTTGAAAAGAGTTTTTATAATCTCGAAGCAAAAACTAGAATAAAAGGGCTGAAAAATATAGACATTCAGGCAGATAAACAGACACACACACAAACATCTTGCCTTATATATATATATATCATCGATTTTCTGCACTATTGTAAGAACTGCAACCTTGAAACTTCTGAATATCGTTTCTTATGTCTTTGTCGATGTGCGTATCAAATTTGATTAAAATCGGACCACTCCTTCTATAACCCGATTTTTTCGATTGTCGATTTCGATATTTATCGGGGGTACCTCAACACAAATCTAGCTAAGAACACTCGCAGATGCTTATAGTATAACTGTGTAAATTTTCAAGAAAATCGGTTCAGCCGTTTCGGAGTCTATAGGTAACGGACCCACACACAGACACAGACACAGAAAAAGTTCCATTTATAAATAAGTTAAGATTAAAAATTTAATTTTGGTACATGGATACTTCTATGCCAGTCAGTCAGTGCAGTAAGATTGTTCATTTGAAAAACTCGAAATTCAAAACCTGGTTTTAAAATCAATTGAAATCCGATTGAAGTGGCCTCAGTCGCAATTAAATTTATGCACTTCGATGACACCTAAATTTAGAAGTGGTATTCGAGCGATGCAGAAATTGCGTTGGCGTAAAAGTAACCAAAGAAATGGTGATGCCAGATTTGATGAAAGTTAGTTTTGTTTCGATTCTGTAAATTTTTCAAACTAGTATTCCTATTTTATTGTTTTCAGTAAGTCGTTTCGATCTGGGTGTTCTCCGGTCTTTTTTAAGCGGATTCAACATTAAATAACATTGGAGTGTCATTCTATTTTTGTTCTTTTTTGCCGGTTGTTCAAGTTCCCCTACTTCATCAACCCTCCGTCTTTGAAGTTCTGGGAATTACACAAAGTGAACATGTAATAAAAGTTCATATCGTACACACACGCACATACACTACCGGACATAATCATTAGGCCACCTCAGTTTTTTAAAACGAAATGATGTATTTCATATTATTTTTAATATTTATTCTCAAGTGGATAATTTTAAATGAAAATAGAATTGTTTTTTGTTAATACTGCACAATAACATTTGCATCGAATGAACTGTTCTGGTGTCCAGTTTTTGAGCTCTCTTCCCCATGCTTGTCTCTTCTTCTTATTGGCTGGCCGAAGCAAAGGCTTCCTGGCTGCCTTGTAAAATTTTGCAAAGTAATAATAAGAAAAGAACCATTTTATTTTCATTTAGAATTATGTACTTGGCAATAAATATTAAAATAATATGAAATACATCATTTATTTCAAACTAGGGCGGCCTAATAATTATGGCCGGTAGTGTATACGCACACACACACACACACACACACACACACACACACATATATATATATATATAGTGCCAAATTCGAGCTCCAGTTAAATTCCTAGCATTCACTTATGCACAAATACTCTTTGGATAGGTATTAATCAGTCTCTTCCCTCCAATTCCTGCTTAAATAATAGAAAACATATTGGGCTCTATAGTCTTTAATCAGCCTATCGCAGAAAGCAATGGCAACCTACGGCGAGATAATCTTCTGCACGGTCAGTCATGTCTCCTTCGAGACCTGATCGTCAAAAGCGTGTATCACGTATGGCACTTAACTGACTGACTGGTAGTAAGGCATTTTAGACAAGCAGAATTTTTTGCCCGATATCAAGATGAGGATAAAGCGTTAAAGGAATTAATGTAGAGAAGTTTTGTCACTTTGCCGAAAAGTGTTATTTCAGTTCTAACTACTAGTTTTACGTTTGGGTTTTTCTGAGTATCAGTATTACTCAGAGAAACCCAAACGTAAAACAACGAATTTGTTCGCCTGAAGAGAGTCAATTTTAGACTCGGATCACGTGTAGCGCAAATCATGACCAAGTAATACTCAATAACTTGTATAAATACCAAAACCATAAATATATATTTAAAAAAAACGTTCACTGCTTCTCACACTTTTTATTTTATACTAATTACTCTCATTGGAACATCCCTATTCCTTTATTATATATATATATATATATATATATATATATATATATATATATATATATATATCAGCATGCAGTGTTGGTATAGAAGAATCCAAAGGAGTATCCTGTACATACACTGGTAGGAATAACTCTCTAAGAGAGCTCTAAATATATACGTATATAAATACATGTAGAGCAAATATAAGAAAAATTAAGGCAGACACGTTATTTCATGGTAAATCAGGAGTAGGAGACCTATTTCAGGCGAACCATCATCAGCTTCCGTCTTTATTATACAAAGGATTTTGCACGTGTAAAATCCTTTGTAAAATAAAGAATGAAGCTGATGATGGTTCACCTGAAACAGGCCCATACTTCCGATTTATATATGTATGTATGTATAATTAATGTGGGGCGGTTTGACAATTCACTGATCAGTGTTTTTTCAGTCATGCCAACTTCGATGTTTCGTGAAGCAATATTGAAATATCTTCACTCTTCTGGTTCATTTCTTCTGCTGTTGTTTCTCAATTTTTTCATATTTGTATGCAATTTGATGTAATTTGAAATCTTTGTGTATGAGTTATTTTTTTACCATTTTGTGCTAACCTCTTTTTATCGAGTTGGATTAGCCTTTCATTTTACAGTGTCAGTATAAATACCCGCTTAAATTCTTTTAGGTCATGATTAAGTGTGCATCTGGCTTGACTGAAATAACAGTACACAGCTAAGTGACAAAATTCTCTACATTAAATCTATATATATATATATATATATATGTGTGTGTGTGTGTGTGTGTGTGTGTGTGTGTGTGTGTGTATTTTTTAACAAGACTGACATGTTACTTTTCTTGATTATTTTATTATATATTTTCTGCGTGCGAAATCAGGGCACGGTAGTTCCCGACAACTCCCGTTTTTGTAAAAAGTCTCTGGGTCCGGTAAAATGATACCTAAGAAGTTATGCTCAAGCCCTTGACAAGAAAATTTGTGGTATTAAACGAGATATTTAATGTAGCACATCTTAATAAACCATGACAAAACATGGGTATTATACACTTCCAATCGGCTAAGAATAGAAATCATGACAGACATGTCTGCTGTAATATGAGGGTGTATATCATTATTATTATTGTTTATAATAATAATAGTAATAATAATAGTAGTTGAATATATATATATATATATATATATATTCGGGTCGAATTACCCAATCCCTTTAGATCTGCAATTGAAAGTATAGCTTTATATTTAGACATGATTCCCAAGCCGCCTCAACTGCAATATTTTCTAAACTAAAAGAAACAACTATTCCTTTCGACATCAAGCCATGATGTGCCTTCACAACTCCCGTCCATAAAAAGAAATACCCGGTGCGTCAGCTTTGAATCGGCATACGCAGTTTCTTAATGCCAGTCAAGTGACAAAAAATCTGTAGCACATAAAGTGATATCTAGTGCAGACTATCTTGACTAAGACAAAATATGTAGAAATTAACAACTTTTATACTTTGATGACTACACATATATATATACATAGAATCCATAGCTAAATCTGTTGCTAAGAAAATCGCTTGTAGGGCCAGGAATTTTTTTTTATTTTTTTTTCCGTCTGAAACAATTCTGCATATATACAAATCTACAATCCGCCTGTGCATTGAATACTGCTGCCAATTCTGGTCAGGTGCTCCTGCTATCAACCTAGGTGTCCTTGACAAAATCTAACGGAGAATCTGTAACGTGATCGATCCCGACTTGGCAGCCAGAATACAGCGCTTTCTCACCGACACAGTGTGGCTTCCCTGTCTCTTTTCTACAAATACTTTCACGGTTTCTGCTCCGACGAACTTAGCTCACTGATCCCCGCTATATATGAATTTACTCGAGCCACAAGATTAGCAACTAGGTCCCACCCTTTTACTGTGAAATCAATAAATTTTAAACGCAAATTATACTCCATCAGCTTCTTTTCTCGCACTTCCCGTCTGTGGAAATTCCCTTCCGCTTACTTGCTTTCCCGACATCTACAATCTTTAAGAATTCAAAAGTAAAGTCAATAGTTATCTACTGTCTCACTAACTGGCATCCTCTCTCGCATGCTCTTTTCTCCGTTCACCCTACTCTCATCAGTATTCTCATCCTTCTCTTACCCTATTCCTGACACTCCCTGTAATCTGTCACTCTTTCTCATAACATTCCTCCTATATAACCCCCTGCACAACAGTGACATTAAAATGCCTTGCTTGTGTCGACACGATTAAAAAAAATATATATATATAGTCATCCGCAGACAGATCTGTTTCGCTGTATCACGGCTCATCAGTACGGTTAGACATCCGATTGCTTTTAACCCAGGATTGAAAACCGACCGAATTGGCGTCAGTCGGCGATTTTAAATCTGAGCTATGAAAGGCTGCCTCCTTCTACCAAGGAGGCAGCCTTTTAGTGTATGATGTATCATACGCCAGTAGCCAGAGTGCTCTAATTCATTACTGAATGAGCGATGCGTAGATACTGGAGTAGCTACTGTTTTTTTTTTTCAAAGTCTACCATTCTTCCAGAGTGCTCAATCAGAGTGTGAGAATTTCTGTCTCATCGGGGTCTACGTGTTACTATTATTATTCCAAGTAAGCCTCCTTGACTCACAGGCATAAAACGTATACCTTCTGCCCCCCCCCCCCCACGCACCAAATCTACCTTCAACTTCTAAGTGTTTAATTTTCAATTTTATGTTAAAATTTTAGTTTAAATTAAATGATTACTGAAAGAAATACTGTATATGTTATTTTTAAAGAAAATGCTTCATATTTCATTACTGGCTGAATCGTCTGACGGACGGACACGGCTATTATTATAGTATAGGTATGAAGTTGTGAGGGACGGACAGACGAATGCAGCTCTTATTATAGTATAGAATAATAGTAGAAGGAGTAGTTGTAAAATTAGTAGTTGACAATAATAGCGGAAATCGAAGACTACAACTGACTGTAAAAAGAAAAAATAATTTAAATTACTTTAGGTAATAGCATGTCATGTTGGTACAAAGTAATAGAAAAAGAGGAAAATGTTTGATTAAAATTTCGAATATTTTATAATTTATTTGTTTTTTGTTTAATACGTTTTACCGCCCTTCTGGTTAGAATTACAACCAGGAAGTTTTTGAATGTTTCCATTTCTTGTTCTTTATGTGCGTGATGTTTCTTTTATTCTTTGTGGTTCCTTACTTTGGAATCTTTGAGAATCAGATATGAGAATTATTCTCATTAAATGCCAAACAGAAACTTACTTGCACTCAAAGTAAATAACCGAATGAAGAGGTTAAAGTAAAACTCAGTTTGGAAAAAACAAACAAACAAACGGCCATAATGTTCGTATAGAATGCAGTGATTCCGAAAAGAAAGCTACAATAGAGAAACACAAATTCCTTCGGGCTTCACTCGCTTTTTCATTCAACCATATGATTCTTTTCTTATTTTTTTTCCTTTTTTACTATCCTTTTATTACATGAGCGATAATGTTTGCATAATAGCCCAATGCTAGTCTTGAGTTGCCGAGGTTTCATGAACTTCCGGGCCTATTTCAGCTCTAGAAACAACATAAAAATATCGCATTGATTTAAAATAAAAATAAAATAATGATATGAATCTGAATATATGCTGGTATAAAACAAATAATTCTGAAAATAAAAACTAATTATACGTTAGATATATATTGTGGAGTTTCCCTTTTTTGTCATGATGATAGACTCTTCTAAAGTACATATAAGTACATATAAGTATATCTTGACATATAAACAAGACGAGAGATACCGACAGATATCGGAGTTTCACGACGAAGTTCGTAGTATTATGACATATCACCCGTCAGCTTCCGACGTGGACATACTAATTCTACTATGGCTTCACTACAGAGACCTGTATATATACTTCTTACTAAACCCGTATTCCTAGACCACTAACCCTCGTTCAAGTTGGTATTCTTTACATTAATATACTTATTTTTCTATCTCAAATTCTGTTTGTTATCCCTTTATTTTCTGCGGTTCTTATTACCGGGATCCACAACATTCTGAAAATAAAAACTAATTATACGTTAGATATATATAAAATTTCATTCTGAGAGGAATATACTGGCCTTTGTTTTGTATCCACTGATTAGACATATCAGTTTAGTATGGAAGAAATGGATGTGCGGGTGGTGTAATGATAGCCGCTCAAAATTAGAAATCGGAAAGTTGCGTTTGAATTCTAGTTCTCTTATGCACAAATATCCTTGCAGACGATGTAAATCCATCTACCTCCAGCTATAGATTAAATAACAGAACTTATATCTGGAAAATCATTGTTATTCTCGAATATTGTTAATGTAATATTCAATCGCTAAAATGCATTATTCTTAGAATTAAAACATTTTTCGGCTAAACCTAAAATGTTTGGTTAAGCCTAAAGAAACAAATCAATCAACAAGTCAATGGTTATAGAACAGAAATCTTTCCACTGGATAATCTGTTCCCTTTCCCAGCCATTCTCTCATGTTGGTGATTGTGAAAGAGAAAGGTAGAAAGAGAAAGAGAGAAAGAGACAGAGAGAAAGAGAAAGAGAAAAAGAGACAGAGATAAAGAAAAAGAGAGAAAGACAGAGAAAAAGAGACATGTTGGTGATTGTGAAAGAGAAAGGTAGAAAGAGAAAGAGAGAAAGAGACAGAGAGAAAGAGAAAGAGAAAAAGAGACAGAGATAAAGAAAAAGAGAGAAAGACAGAGAAAAAGAGACATGTTGGTGATTGTGAAAGAGAAAGGTAGAAAGAGAAAGAGACAGAGAGAAAGAGAGACAGAGATAAAGAAAAAGAGAGAAAGACAGAGAAAAAGAGACATGTTGGTGATTGTGAAAGAGAAAGGTAGAAAGAGAAAGAGACAGAGAGACAGAGATAAAGAAAAAGAGAGAAAGACAGAGAAAAAGAGACATGTTGGTGATTGTGAAAGAGAAAGGTAGAAAGAGAAAGTGAGAAAGAGACAGAGAGAAAGAGAAAGAGAAAAAGAGACAGAGATAAAGAAAAAGAGAGAAAGACAGAGAAAAAGAGACATGTTGGTGATTGTGAAAGAGAAAGGTAGAAAGAGAAAGAGACAGAGAGAAAGAGAGACAGAGATAAAGAAAAAGAGAGAAAGACAGAGAAAAAGAGACATGTTGGTGATTGTGAAAGAGAAAGGTAGAAAGAGAAAGAGACAGAGAGACAGAGATAGAGAAACTAAATGATGCACATAAGCATTTTCGGGTACACCTTCTTTTCAGACTATGCCGAATAAAGAAAAAAGAAAAAAAACAAAGTTGCGATCACCAGTAACCCATTAGGATAGTAGGTGAACCACATGTAGAGAAGCTGTAGAAACACTGGGTGTACCAATGACAAAATAAGCAGAAATTATCCATCTCTCTTCAGGATGGTTTTCAATCAGTGTTGTTTTAGCTACCACGAGATTGGTTGCCCTATCAATGCTAAAGAGCACTGTCTGCTGTATAATTTAAGAGGATTTTAACCACTTCTACTAGATTGGTCACCATTCAAGGTATATGTTCCTAGTCGATCCCTATTTATCTGCTAAATGCAGGAAGGTCGATTTCTGCTTTTGCCAAGAACATTAAGGCGAATATGTGAACGACGATGTTTTGGATAGGCTGGAAACGAAAAAGAAACTTATACTAACACCAAGAAAAGACAACTGAATTTTCTGAGAGCTGTATTGAGAAAGGAGGGCTTGGAGAATCTGATAATCACAGGGCAGATAGAGGGAAAGAGAGACAGGGGAAAGCAATGCATGGCATACTTGTGGGATTTGAGCAAATAAAGAGCAGAACAGGGTTTGGGCGAGGTAGAAAGAAGAAGGGTGTTAAGAGTTTCAAGGGATAGGAAAAGGTGAAAGGCTATGATCATCTAAGTCTTGAAAAGGCACGGCACATAGAAGAAGAAGAATGAACTAATAGTCTGTCAGCATTTGAACCCGGCACACTGATTTCACATTCTGTGTCCATAACAATTACGTGATACGCACACCTATAATCAAGTGAAACGCTACATTAACCAACGTAAAATTACTGCTAGGGTTTAATTCCTTTTTTATCTACAGACTATTAATATGTTCAAGAATTATGAACGCTAAGATATTCAAAAATCATTTCTGTTATCGATTTCCGAGATTTATCCTATCAATAAAACGAAAACCGATAATTGTAGAACTAAAAAGAAATCTTTACAAAAAAAATCCGGTTAAATTGCTAACTGATTCATAAGTCTAAACTATATTCTATTATCGATAAAATAAGATGATTAATTCTTTCTCTTTTAATACGATCAATACCATTAAAAAAGAAGAAACTTTTTCTTTGGCTTCATCGTGATCAACTATTTAATATTTTATATATTTATATTGTTAAATGAGTTCAGTGTGCTAAAGTGTATTATGTGCGCCTCTGTCATTCGGAATTGATTGGTGGTGATTTTGTATATATCGTTATGCAAAATCCGACACACCTTTTTTTTTTATCTATAGGAAATGAACGAATAAAACATGCGCGAAGCTGTTCTTAACACAGGGTAGATATCTATTTTTGTCAACTCAAGACAGAGAAGAAGCGAACGACGAACTGGAGATGTCAGCACCAAACAGTTGCAGAACTTTAAATATCTAAGAAATGGTTAAACGGAAAATGCAGCACTGGAATCCAAAGGCACATCGAAATAGCAAAGATGTATTCGAAAAGCTAAAAAAAACTTTATCAGAAGCAGGAAAATTTAATTAGAAAGAAATCAAAGCGTACTGAAATGTTATGTAATTTCAATCGTCCTTTGTACTGGAAAATATCCTTCCAGATGAAGAAGGAAATTCCGTCATGGATATGACGATAAAATAGATACTGTTTAATTACTTAGTCTATGACCAAAACCAACTAAGTAATTAAACAATATATATATATATATATATCAAGTAAAATAAATTTCGATGTTCAAATGTATGGCCATTTCTACATGAAATCCCTAAGAGAAATTTAACGCATCATCGGCAACTTCTTTATTTCAAAATAAACCAAGATATTTTACCGGCGGGAGTTAAAAAAAATACATCACAATATATATATATATATATATATATATATATATATATATATAATAAAATGCTTATTTGACTTAGATTTGATTTGAGTTTTGTTTAACTGCATATCAACCTCTGTGGGTTATTTAATGCCAAAAAGAGGGAAGTTTAAGGTATTTTTTTAAATATTTGATTATAGTGAGAAGGTTGATTTCGTCAGATTTTAATTAAATTTTTTTGTTTTTATTTTTTTTATTTTAGAAAACTGAAAATATTTTCTAGTTTTGTATTCAAAAATGTTTTGTTGAGAATATTTTTTTCTTCAAAAATGTGTCAATTTAATAGCTTTCTCTTCAAAATTTATTGTTGGTAATATTTATTTTTATAAAAGTCTATTTTAATGTATATATTTCTGTCAAAGCGTATTTCTATACTTTCATAGTGTTTTGACCCCGGTTTGGGTGTTAACTATTTGCCCATAGTTGGGACCCTAACAGGTACTACCGCTCCCGATTCGAGTGGACCTGGGAACAACCGTAATTAAGAGGTGGTTCCATGCTCCTCACAACCTTCCAATCAGAGGCCTTGCTGCCGGATGCAGTTTACAGTCATGCCCAGGACCGACTTAGAAGCCTATGGAGAATTTTTAGTATGAATCAGATAACTATATGTGCTTGCCTTTAATCTTAGCTTTTAATTCACAAAACCTTTTTGGACATTCTTCTATAATACTTTTTTTTTACTTTGTATATATCTTCTTTGGAATTCTTCAACACCGGAGGCCGGTCGTATAGTAAAGTTTGTTCCGGAAAGAGTCCCGAAGAGACGTACGGTTTTCCAACTAAAGAAAAGGAACAAACTAAGAACGCCCCCCGACACACACAGACAGACAGACACACACAGAGACACACGCACACACACGCACACACATACAAACACACAAATAAGTGGGTGTACACTTTATATATATATATATATATATATATATATATATATATATATTAAGAGAAGTAGTTGTATGTCACTTCGTTATATGTTATATGTCATCACTCTATGATTGTCTACAATAATTTCCGGGCCTGTTCATAAATGGACACTTATTGAGTCCGTGTCATGTGCCTCTTCTTAGAAAAGTCATAATCAATAAACTTCAAAAGCTTGACTATTGTTAGAAATTAAACCTGGCCACTGTCTGTAAATATGTGCAGACTTTAACAAGTCGTTTTGAAGTCAAACAAAAGCCATTACTGAGCGAGTCTTAATAACAGTGAGACTCCTTAAGCACGGCTGTTAGAAACTCACGTAGTAAATGAGCTTAAGTGTAAGAGATTCGGCTTAATTGAAATCCAAAAGCCACAGACCCGTTCAGCCCGATTAGGTGGCGACGACGTTTAGGCAAAGGAATGTATGAATATTTTACTATTTTATTTACGCTTTACACTATTATTTCAAAATATCTACAGCAGCGAACAGAAACGCCATTTTGGTTTGTCAATTTAAAAGTAATGTTTATTTTTTGCTTGAACTTTCATTATTTTTATCAATTGCATTCAGACTAATTTCTGTAACTTTGTTATTATAATCACGACGTTTTCACTAATTGTGGTTTCCGGACTTCTTCAGTTGTCTACCGATCCGAATGAATTTCAGGAAATTTCGAACTGAACTTTTAATTAATCTACGGTGGTAGATTGTTCTGGTTTCTTTCTCATATAACTAGGTTTTACTTGTTATGTTCTTAGTACTGTTCAGTTATTGCACAAATACACGAACCATCTTTTTATTGTCTCAGCTATTGTTAAATAGGCGTACTAAAAATATATATATATAGCAAGACGAGATATCCCGAGACATGGACTGAAGAACGAGAACCGTAGATTAAATATAAAGGGTTCAATTGAGAACATTAACAGAACAACAATTAAAATGTCTTTACTAATAAATGTAAACTAAATTTTAATAAATGATCGGATAAATACTACAAAGTATTTATTTATTATTTCAGATTTTATAATCATTATATGTAGTAATGCAAATTATTACTAATTTTATCGGCGTCAGTAGAATGGAGTTTTGGTTATTATTGATATTATTTTAGTAGTAATAGTAGGAGTAGGAGTAGCAATAGTGTTGGATCGTGCTTAGTCATGTATATTTCTTGAATCCTTATTACAATGACTGGTTTTAACCAGAGTCGGAGCTTCCGATGTCATTGCATTCAAATTCCTCGAGATGTGAAACCCCTTCAATTACGACACATTATATACATTATGTGCGTTGTGGTACAGTGGATATCGGCTCGGAACGAGAAACCGGTGAGCCGAGTTCGAATTCCAGTTGAATCCAATGTATTCACTTTCGCGTAAATACCCTTGGGAAAGATATTAATCCGTCTCTTCCTTCCAGTTATGGGTTAAATAGCAGGACAGACTGGGTTCTATAGCCTTGGTCGGCAACCATTCTAACCGCAGAAAGCAATGGCAACCTACTGCGGGATAATCCTTCTGCCCAGGCGGTCATGTTTCTTTCGAGACATGATCGCTCAAGCGTGTATCACGTATGGCACTTAACTGACTGATATACATTATCTGCTTACGAAGCTAAAAAAAATGAACTGTTTTTATGCACATAAAAATTTAAAAAAAAACACTAGAACCATCTTTTTATTGTCTCAGCTATTGTTAAATTGGCAATTCTAAAAAAAAAATAAAAAAATAGCAAGACGAGATATCCCGAGACATGAACTGAAGAACGAGAACAGTCTCTACCATAGATTAAATATAGAGGGTTCAATTAGAACATTAACTGAAGCTTTCACGAATCGAGTTGCACCCTACGAAAGCCGGACAGAACAACAATTAAAATGTCTTTACTAATAAACGTAAACTAAATTTTAATAAATGATTGGATAAATAATAAAATTAAAGTATTTATTTCTCATCTCGGATTTTATAATCATTATATGTAGTAATGCAAATTATTGCTAATTGTTTTACTGTCAGTAGAATGTAAGTTTCGTAATTATTATTAGTAGTAATAATAGTAGTAGTAGCAGTAGTAATAGTGTCAGATCGTGCTTAGTTCTGTCCATTCCCTGAATCCTTACTACAATGACTGACTCTAAAAAAGACGCAGCGCCCGACATCATTGCATTCAGATTCCTCTAGACGCGAAATCACTTCCATAACGATACATTATAGACATTATGTGCTTTAGAGTTGCACCTGAAGAAGGCCAGAGAGAAAAACTGCTGTATCTTTTATTAATATACGCTAACTAAATTTTTAAAATGATTGGATAAATACTAGTTAAATTATTTATTTATTATCTTATAGTGGGTTATCCGTTCTAGTAAAGGTAGTTGTGTGTTGAAGCAGATTAACTGAATTTGTCCTCGGTAGTAGATAGCCCACTATAAGTTATAAAAGGGGTTATAAAACAAGAAAATCAAATTGAGTATAGAAACAATATTTATATATATACACATATGTCAATTAAGGTTTTTTTTTCAAATAAAGTAATGTCTTTAGGATGGGTTCAAAGGACGTTTAAATGTTCATAGCAGTAAATGCAGAAAATATATCTGAGCGTTTGTCAGTTAGAAATGACTTTGATGTCTCGGCTCCTTTGGTCGGATAAGTAGCTCAGGGACAGCGAAGAAGAAGGTGAGAAAGAAATGTTAGGCGAGCATAGGGGATCGCTTGACGAGGTCAAGGGACGTGTTAATTACGCTCGTACTTTCTCAACTGGCGATGCTTTTTTGTGTCGGTTTTTTATTTCGTCTTTGTGGGTCCCAGCAGATCATTTGGGAATTCACACCCGTATTTAATTCTGGGCTTCCCATTGGATGATAAATAAAATTCGCGTAGGCTCGCGAACAGGAATTTGATATTTATTAATTTTTTGGTTTTCTGTCGGAACACGTGCGGGGTGGAGCCGGCTGCGCAAAAACCAGTTTTGCTCATTTGCTGTCTGGATCTCTGAGGACAAACATCCGGTCCCTCGCTTGGCTCAGTATCATCACAATCTCAGATTTTATAATAATTATATGTAGCATTGCCAATTATTACTAATTCTATTAGCGTCAGTAGAACGGAAGTTGGTTTTTATTATTAGTAGTAGTAGTATTAGTAGTGTGAGGTCGTGCTTAGTTTTATATATTCCCTGAATCCTTACCACCAAAAGACAGGAACCAATGTTTCATCGTGGCGTCGCTTGAAGCCATACGAAAATGTAATTAGAAGTAAATAAATAAATGACGATCTAAAAATCGAAAAAATACCTGACGATCTAAAAATATTTCTTATCTTAAACAACCTGCAAAAGATTGATAAGTTGTAGATAAAAAAAACAATCAACTAATTTTCCTATCATTTAATATTTGCTTAATTTCTGAAACACATGCTATTACTGTTCGTCTTTTGATTCCAGTGTACCACTTCCATCGTCGGTTACTATAATATCAGTATAATTAAAGTTCTCATGTATTAATACGACTATTTTATTAAAAAGATATTTGGTGGGTTGGGCGTCCGTGAAATACAAGGAAAAATTCTATTTTAGGAATTTCCTAAACTATGGATCGCGACCCACTAGTGGGTCTCAAGTTGAATGTTAGTGGGTCGTACGTTCATTGACGTTTGAAGAATTTATTGATACTACCTCGGCATAGTATCTTGAGTGACTATATATGGACAAAATCGAGGTAAGGTTACTCGGAAAGATAACAAAATTTCCTTAATGACCTTTTGAGAGAAAATAATATTCAGTCATTTATATTAGTTACTAGCCAACAAATACTTTTATATCAAATGTGTCATCATTTTGAAGATTTGATAGAGTCGAAAAGTCCATATGTATATATATATGTTGTTTCTTCTACGAATACTTTCACGGTCTCTGCTCCGATGAACTGTTTACATGTAAATCATTTTCACAACTAACGTCCAACATTGCCTGATGACGAGATTCTATCTCGATACATAGAAATTTCCGTGTTGCAGTGCACATTTAATTCATAATTATATTCAGATCTACAATATTTATTGTATTGAGCACTGTTTATAATAAAATAAATGAGCTCAAAATCGTAAAACCTTGGGTTCTCTATAACTGGAGATATTTATACAAATATATATATATGTAAAAGGTTATAGATATTTTATCAATAAATTTGTAAAAATATTTTTGCTAATTTTTTTTTAATTAGCATCTTAACTTATTTTTTTAAATAATTTTTGTAATAATGCTATTAAGATACAAGGGGTTACTGAGTGGAAAAGAATACGAGAAAATGTAAACATATTAATAAGGAGAGAGAACAATAAAAAAACAGAATTTATGAAGTCAGAAAATAACAATTATTATTGCATTTACATTTTTAAAGAAGAAATTTGACTGGAAAACAACAAAGACTTTTCTATTGTAAAATGATGGCATCTTGTCATCCGATCCAATCAATCAGTCAGTTAAATACCATACGCGATACACGTTTGACCGATCATGTCTCATTCGAGACATGACTCACTGAGCAGAAAGTTATCCCGCAGTTGGTTGCTATTACTTTCTGCGGTAGACTGGTTACCAGCTAAGGCTATAGAACCTAATCTGTCCTGTTATTTAACCCATAACTGGAGGGAAGATACAGATTAATACCTTTCCCAAGTTTATTTGCGCGTAAGTGAATGCAAGGAATTCAACTGAAATTCGAACTCGGCTCCCTGATTTCTCGTTCGAGTCGATATTCACTGCATCACAATGCACATCCAACCGATCCAATACTGCGCTTAAATCCATGGAGTGTAAGTACCATAGAGTCTAATTACCATAAAGTACCACGAAAATATTTATAGAAACGACACAGTGGAGCTACATCACGGTGTTGGCAAATGGAATGGAGCAGATATGCCAGGTCAGGAAGAAAAATATCTATGCTCTATCGTGTTCAGTAATAATATCTATGCGCAGCAGGAAGCTGGAAGGTGATTGTTGAGTCCAATGCAGGAACACCAAAGACCATATCATTGGGGACAGGGAAAATTGGTTTGAAGGTTTTAGAATGCTTTAAATACTGCCTACCTTTTTCTCGGGATTTAATGACACTGTTACGTAGGTTTACTGCAATATTTCCGTTACTTCCTGAGTCAAGGAACGCCATCTAGTACGGTCATGTGTCCACTCCTCAAACTGCTTGAGGTCTCTTCCAGTTTAAGCGATTTTAGCCTGGATGCATTTTTTGAAATGATTCTTTGGCCTAACATGGCTTTGTTTTTCTTGGGGAGTTACATCCGGATGACAATGTCCCGTCTATCCGAGTTAGGCTTTCAGGAACATGGATTCAGTGTTAGTGGTTTCTGCGCGGTCCAGGCCATCAATGTTTCTGATTTAATCCTGCCTTTTAATACTTAGAATAGAGTACACGCTTCGCATGTGAAAGTGCTCTAACAATTTGATATGCTTTCTGTTGTGGATTCTTGTTAAGAAACCAACACCAAAATAATAAAGAACAAAAAGCAGATATGGAGATAAAAAGTGTAAGTTATATTGAACAAAAACTATACAAACTCGAACACGGGTTAGTCAACTCTGGAAATAGTAGAAATACTTCTAGTAGGAATCAATATATACAATCTTGTAGTAAAGAATTATGTCCGGGTAATGAGTCTATATCCTTAATAACCAACTAGCGGCAGTACAACTACTCAACTCAACGGTATTTACCCACCTTCCTACGTAAGGCGAGATGTGACACAAGGTCGTTTTAATGTGGGTCTTCCAGCCCATATAGCCCGGCCAGAAATATTTGTTTATCTTTCCCCATTTATGATTCTACCCTTCGGGGGAACCACGACAGGGTTAGTGCTCTTCGCCCGAAGGCAGAGAGCGCTCTCCACCTGAAGGCAGAGAGCTGATAGTTTCAATAGTAGAGTAAAACTACTCAACTCAACGGTATTTACCAACCTTCCCACGCAAGGTTAGATGTGACACAAGGTCATATTATAGTGGGTCTTCCCGGCCATATAGCCAGGCCAAAATATGTCTGTCTATTTTTTCCCAGTTGTGATTCTACCCTTCGGCGCAACCACGACTGGGTTAGTGCTCCCCGCTTGGCAGCAGAGAGCGCCCTCTACCAGAAAGCAGAGAGCTGGCAGTGTCAATAGCAGCGTACAAGTACTCAACTCAACGGTATTTACTAACCTTCACACGCATGGCTAGATGTGACACAAGGTCTATTTATTGTGGGTCTTCCCGGCCATATAGCCAGGCCAAAAAATGTCTGTCTATTTTTACCGAGTCGTGATTCTACCCTTCGGCGGAACCACGACTGGGTTAGTGCTCTCTGCCCGGAAGCAGAGAGCGCTCTCCACCCGTTGGCAGAGAGCTGGCAGTGTCATTAGTAGCGTACAACTACTCAACTCAACTATATTTAGTTGTCCCTCCCAGTAAGGGCAACATGTGACACATGGTCAATTATGACTGGGATTTCCGGGCTATATGGCCCAGCCAACAAATGTCTGTCTATTTTTCCCCAGTCGTGCTTCTACCCTTCGGCGGTACCACGACTGGGTTATTGCTCTCTACTCAGAAGCAGAGAGCGCCGTCTACCCGAAGTCAGAGAGCTGATAGTGTCACAGCAGCAAAGCCAGCTGGTTTGCAACTACACAACTATATTTAGTTGTCAATCCCACTAAGGGCAACATGTGACACATGGTCAGATATAAGTGGGGTTTCCGGGCTATATAGCCCAGCCAAAAAATGCCTGTCTATTTTTGCCCAGTCGTGCTTCTACCCTTCCTCGGAACCACGACTGGGTTATTGCACTCTGCTTCCGAGCTGAGAGCGCTCTCTACCCGAAGGTAAAGAAATGACAGTGTTAATAGCAGAGTACAACTAAACTCAACTCCCAACTCCCGCTCTCTGTATAGGCAGGATTATATGTACACCTTAGACAAATCCATCTTATGTGCAAAATGGAGTGATCTTTCAATACAGGTCTCGGGTCTTACATTCATAACGAAAACTGACGAGATCAACTTCATTGTAGAACTTGAGCTGGGTGTTGTGTTGATTCAGTAAGTTCTTGATTTAACTTGCAAATCTGGCCGTTGATCTCGTTGTCAAGGGAATCATCATTGGATATGACACTTCCGAGATATTTGAATTTCTCCACAGTCTTCAGCTCTGTTTCTTTGATGGACATATATGGATGACAGTCTGTTACTTAAGGTCTCTGCTGGAACAGTGCTTCTGTTTTCCTGAGGTGAACAGTAAGGCCGAAGAGGTGGTGCGCTTCAGCAAACCTGTTGATAATGAGCTGAAGAGCATATTCCGTGTATTCCATGAGAACACAGTCATTTGGAAAAGAGATTCTACAGAATCAATTTATAGATACTCTTAGTTTTGCACTGCAGCAACTGGAATCAGAGAAAAAACCACCCGGTCTATACCTGATGTATATTCCGCCCTCCATGTCTTTAAAACACACACACACACACACACACACACACACACACACACACACACATATATATATCGCTCATTCAGTGAAGTGAATTAGAGCACTCTAGCTATTGGGCGCGTATAATGATATGCGCTAAAAAGTCTACCTACTTCCACCGAACGCCCATAGCCCAGGGGTAGGGTCGCCGACTGACGCTATTTCGGTCGGGTTTCAATCCTGGGTAAAAAAAAAAGCAATCGGAGTCTAACTGTACTGATGAGCTGTGATACGGCGAAACAGATCTGTCTGCGGATGACAATATATATATATATATATATATATATATATATATATATATATACACACACATATATATATCAGTCTCAGTTAAGTGCGATATGTGATACACTTTTGATCCATGACTGATTAGGCCAAAGATTTTCCCGCAGTAGCTTGCCATTTCTTTCTGTGGTAGACTGGTTGCCAACCAAGGCTAAAGAACCTAATCTGTCTTGATATTCAACGCATAGCTGGAGGGGTAAGAGACGGACTAAGAGTTTTTGCGCGTAAATGAATTCAGCTGGAATTCGATCTCGGCTCTCCGATTTCGCATTCCGAGCATTGAACCACAATGCAAATTCGTTGTGTTATATATATACATTTAGAATTTTCTGTATATACCAAGGATATAGTGTCCAATATCGGAGAGTGAGATAGACAGTGTTGACATAGGAATCAACATTGCATAGGGACTGTCAGTTCCACATTTCTGGATGATCTTTAGACCAATTCCATTACACATTTAGCGGGATTTTTACACAGATATAAAGTAGATTAAATGGACTTATATTTGAGAAAACCAGCCCTCGCACCTTTCTTTTGTTTAAAGCTTATTGACGGTTTGTTGCCGGTTTTATGAGCTTTAGACGACTCATATGTGTTCGTTGCTTGTTGGTATGTTTGTAAAAATGAAAGGTTTAATTATAGGCATGACCTGGCCTTACGAACGTATAGAAGTGAGAAAATGATAGCCAATATTCAGTGTTGTTACTGGTGCCTTCCTCTGTCAGTCTCTGCTTTTCTCCCTCTATATGCTTGCATTTGCGTGTGAATTATAAATAAATTATACGTACCAGAATATGTCTCTATGCAATATAGAGCTATATAATTATTCTTTGGCCATTGTGAATACAAATCTTAGGTTGTACAATTAGGTGTTTTTGGAGACGACATTTCTCTCGGTTGTGACTGATTTCTGTCTCAAAAATGTATTGGAATAATCAAACGTCTTTTGTCCCTTTACATTAGCGTTCGAGTTACGTGACTTTATTTTCATTGACGTCGTTTTGTTTTTCACTTACTCACGATGCACAGAAAATTAAACAATAGGCTCACAATGAATTATTAAAGAAAGAAAAGACATCTCTATAAGAATTGATATGGAACAACAAACCAGAAAATTAGTGTTCAGTGGAAAGCTTTTTCGTTAAGCCCCTCGCTATAAAGCAATAACTAGTCTGCTCGCCCTTCATTATCCACTAATCAAGCAATTTTGAACCGTACTGAGTGCCTCACGCTTGTATGGTTTGGCTTTCTTTGTTTTTGTTTTTTTATAACATGTAAACCAATTCCTGGTTATTTTGTTAGCTAATTATGTATGGATAACCACTCATATTCAAGTTGTTTGAATAATAGACAGGCTAGCTAATCACTAGAAACAAAGAGGAGAGTACTGGATTACTACGTGATGTCGGTTCTTCAATATGGCAGTGAATGTTGGACAATATCTTTGAAGATGAAGGAAAAACTTGAAGCAGAGGAAATGTGGTTCTACAGAAGGATGCTGCGGATATCATGGTCCGAGCATGGGAGCAATGACGATGTTTTGGAAAGGATGCTGACGAAAAAGAAATTAATACTGAGCATCAGGAAGAGACAACTAAAATTCCTAGGATATACAATGAGGAAGGAGGGCTTGGAGAACCTGTTACTAGAGGGGAAAACAGCGGATAACATATTTGAAGGACCTGATCAAGCCGATGACAGAACGAGGTTTTGCATGGTGCAACAGGAGAAAGCGTGCTAAGAGCCACCAGGGACAGGGAGATGTGGAAAGCCATGATCGCCTATGTCCTGAAAGGACATGGCACATAAAAGAAGAAGAAGTTAATCACTGTTGCAGAAGCCTGCTCAAGCACATTTGTTCAACAGCCACAGAACCCACCTTTTATTTATACTGCAATTATTCTGCGTTATCTAGCTTGAACAATAGTCTGAAAAGGGTCAATACGCTCAAACTCTCGGTTACGATGACTAGTGATTTCGTGCTCGCACAACCATCAACGACTCCCCAAAGGGATCCGTCTACCCACTTTTACTCACAAGGCTTGGGTCAACCCTTGGTGTACTTTTCAGTCACTTTCCAAAGGTGTCACCCACTGGGACCGCTTCCTCCAGACCGATAACACCACGAAGTCACCTCTTTTACAAATCAGCTATGATGAGATTCAAACCCAGGTAGAAAGCGAACGTTGTAACCACTAGGCCATGTGTCAAGTAGCAAGTTATATTTTCATAAAATAACAACGTTAGCTCGCTCAAGTTTAGTTTGCACGCACATTATTCAATGACCATGGAGAACTTTTTTGGTTTTCCATCAGCATGGCTGATGCTAACCCCCAAGAGAGTAACTCACTGAGCTTTTCTTTTCACTGATATCGAATGGAGTCATTATATTGAATTAATTACTGTTAGGAAAGTCTTTTTTATTTTCTTTCTATATATCTACTCAGTTTTTCTACTTTTCTTAATCTTCCTCTCTCATTTTATCTCCCAGTTTTTTTCTCTTATTTTCCCTTGTCCTCGTGTATTATTTTAATTTTCTTTCGATTATCACCTCATTTAAATTCAAACAAAAAAAGAAATACACTATATTTTTAGCTCATGAATGCAGAACAATAAAGTCTGATATGCTTATATATCTCAAGTTTGGCAATATATCTATCAAGTCAAGCTTCCCTTCATTGTACAATGATTTATCCCTTCTGTCCATTTACTCTCTTTCTTTTTCCGTCATTCATTGTGACATGCCAGAGACAATACTTTTTTAACATTTGTTTCTATCTTAAATCGCCGTCATCAGTTTTGCTCCATTTCCGCACTGAATTAAAGCTTAGTAAAAACAATCTGACAGACCAAATTCGAACGTTATTCAAATATCCATTGAACTATATTAAGCCTCACCAATTTTTATTTCACAGACAGACACACAAACAAACACATACAGACTATTACCTGCATATATATTGTTTTTATTTGGGTAGTAAATGTCATTCCAGTCGTTATCTCCCTCTCTCTCTCTCTCTCTCGATATATATATATATATAGTGTATCGAGGCAGCAAATAATTTTCTAAACATATACTGTTAAATATTAGATACAATGAATGTGTATTATGTTTAATCATAAACACTCTAAAAACAAACTTCTGATATTGGAGGCCATGTACATTGAATCCAAACAACCCACACTTAATAAAATCACGTTTAAATCTGTTCATAACACATGACATTGCATTTGAATACATGGTTCTGTTGTCATTTCGCGCTATCACGCGGTGTGACGTCATAGAACCGCATTGCAAATTTGCAAATTGTGTTTGTTATTTTTGGTAACTATTGCCGTTGCCTAGCGGAGTTTTATGTCAACACAAAATAAAATCGTCGGTGATGGTGGATGTTATTGTGTTCTCGTCTTAATAACCTCTGAAAAGATGGATCATGTGAGCCGAAAGCTTAGAACCAAATCAATAAAAAAATATCCAAATTTTGGAGAATTTTTGTCTTTATTTTCAACTGAAATTAAAGCCAAAATACGACGTTTAGAACGGCTCATGATTAAACATAATAGACATTCACTGTCTATTCCAATGGATATTTGAATAACGTTCGAATTTAGTCTGTCAGATTGTTTTTACTAAGTCTTAATTCAATTAACGTTTGTATCGAGCACTCTCTATAAAAGACAAGTAGATGCATGAACAGCAGGTTTAAAAAACCTACAAGTTCCACCACTTTGTTACAATATATATATATATATATATATATAGTAATCCACAGGCAGTTCAGTACGGTTAGAGATCCGATTATTTCTAACCACCGAATTGGCATCAGTCGGCGATTCTACCTCTGGGCGCTCGGTAGAGAAAGGCGGACTTTAGCGTGTTATATATAATGGAAACATACGCCAATAGCCGAGAGTTTTCAAATTCATTACTGAATGAACGATGTGTGTGTGTGTGTGTGTGTGTGTGTGTGTGTGTGTGTGTGTGTGTGTGTGTGTGTGTGTGTGCGCGTGTGTGTGTGTGTGAATGAGAAACCCCGGGTTGTCGGATGTGTCACTTACGTATTTGCTCTCGATAACACCTGGGTTTTAATCACGCCTTGCCGAAACGTGAAAACAGTGCGGATGACGAAAGTGACGATCACTCCAACTATTATTTGCCAGGATGACATGTGTCTCTTCATACGGAGTGTTTGCAAAAGCCTCTTGACATCCATGGTCAAAGAGGCATTTCACTCACCTTCCTGATGGAAGCTGGAAGCCAAATTCTTCTTGAACCGTCCACATCCCTTGACACTTTCCTTTATCATTTTGGCAGCCTTAATAGCAAAAGTGGAAAGGTGTCGGTAAGGGACGGCGGATAGCCTTCACTTATGTGTACACAAAAAAGTTATAATCGCAAAAGAAGAAGAAGAATAAGAAGTCAATTTACAATAACTCGATGAACTGTGTTGAGTGTATTAAAATACATTTTTGATCAGAGCAATGGGCTTCTATGGAGAAATAACTTTCAGCAATTGATAATTGATGGAGGCGCTTAAAAACACCTTTTCGTTTAGACTTCGGATATTTTGTCTGAATGTTGATTTTTTTTTTTCACTTGATCTTTTTAAACAGTTTCTTTCTATCTTTCGTGTTTTCTTTCTTAGGTCATTTATTTATTCCATATTTCTGTCGGATGCTGTCTTTTTTTTTCCATATTCACTTCTCTTCTGTTCTTTTTCTCTCTGCCTCAAGTCTTTCAGTTTTATTATATTTTCTTATTTCTTTCTTTCTTTAGATATTTATTCCTTATTTCCGTTCTTTATTGTTCAGTTTTATTTTATTGTCTTCTGATTGAGCCTGATTTGTTCTTTCTTTCTTTATTCCTTTCTTTCTTTTTCTTTCTTTCAGTTTTTTGTTGTTTGGTTCTCTTCGGTTCTCTTCTTTCTTTTTCTTTCTTTCTTTCTTTCTTTTGTTCGATTCTCTTCTCTTCTTTCTTTCTCTTTCTTTCTTCTTTTAACAATTTATTCATTATCACTGTCCTATACTGATCTGGATTTATTAAATTCAATTTTGATATGTACTTGTCTTTCTTTCTTTCTTTCTTTCTTTCTTTCTTTCTTTCTTTCTTTCTTTCTTTCTTTCTTTCTTTCTTTCTTTCTTTCTTTCTTTCTTTCTTTCTTTCTTTCTTTCTTTCTTTCTTTCTTTCTTTCTTTCTTTCTTTCTTTTGTTCGATTCTCTTCTCTTCTTTCTTTCTCTTTCTTTCTTCTTTTAACTATTTATTCATTATCACTGTCCTATACTGATCTGGATTTATTAAATTCAATTTTGATATGTACTTGTCTTTCTTTCTTTCTTTCTTTCACTCTTTCTTTCTTTCTTTCTTTCTTTCTTTCTTTTACTCTTTCTTTCTTTCTTTCTTTCTTTCTTTCACTCTTTCTTTCT
Organism: Ascarosepion bandense; assembly: GCA_037127315.1. Classification (NCBI taxonomy): domain Eukaryota; kingdom Metazoa; phylum Mollusca; class Cephalopoda; order Sepiida; family Sepiidae; genus Ascarosepion; species Ascarosepion bandense. The sequence goes on from JBBBDQ010001887.1 coordinate 1,627,995, forward strand.
TTTGTTCGATTCTCTTCTCTTCTTTCTTTCTCTTTCTTTCTTCTTTTAACTATTTATTCATTATCACTGTCCTATACTGATCTGGATTTATTAAATTCAATTTTGATATGTACTTGTCTTTCTTTCTTTCCTTCTTTCTTTCTTTCTTTCTTTCTTTCTTTCTTCCTTTCTTTCTTTCTTTCTTTCTCTGTTCTAAGTTGTTATGTTTTATTAATATTATTTCTTTCTTTCTTTCTTTTGTTTCATTCTGTTCTGTTGTATTCTTTCTTTCATTTCTTTCTTTAAATATTTATTCTTTATCACTGTCATATGCTGATCTGTTGAACATTATTATACTCTGTTTTGATCTTTTTTATTCTTTCTTTCTTTATTTGTTCGGAGTTGTTCTGTTTTATCATATTCTCTTTTTCTGTTTGTCTTTCTTTTATCTAAATACTTCAGAAAAATCTGTCGGCCTCTGTTGACTCCAAATAAGATCATTATTTCGAATTTTCGTCTCTCTCGGAAATTGTGCGCGACTTTTTGTTCCAGCTTCTCAAAATTCACCTCCGTTCAAGACAATTAGTCTGCCGATTTCTTAGGCCAAGTATTGGCATTATTGTCATGCAATTTGGACTCGCATTTCTTTCCCTTTATTTCTTTTGATTTTTCTCATAATTCTCAGTTTGTCAGTAAACAGCATGGGGCTAGAATAAAGATGGAATATTATTTGAATTTCTTAAACGAAACGTTGAAAATTTTTATCAAGTTTTGATTATTATTTCCTTCTTCATAGTTTCACTTTCATTTTTATCGCAAATCTCTGCTCGCCACTGAATTAATCTTCGTAGTTTAATTATGTGAAAATTGTGAGGAAAATACACAAAAAATATAACGAATCAGAAATGAATATTCAAAAGAAATAACAATAATACTGAGGCAGCACTGCTTCAAATAGTTCATGTGTTGAGAGGAGGATGTGCGTTGTGGTACAGTGGATATCGGCTCGGAACGAGAAACCGGGGAGCCGAGTTCGAATTCCAGTTGAATCCATTGTATTCACTTACGCGCAAATACCCTTGGGAAAGGTATTAATCCGTCTCTTCCTTCCAGTTATGGGTTAAATAGCAGGACGGATTGGGTTCTATAGCCTTGGTCGACAACCAGTCTACCGCAGAAAGCAATGGCAACCTACTGCGGGATAATCTTCTGCCCAGTCAGTCATGTCTCTTTCGAGACATGATCGCCCAAGTGTGTATCACGTATGGCATTTAACTGACTGACTGTTGAGAGTAGTGTTAGGTCTTTAAACTGAAATATAATTATTATCACCTGCCCGAAACATCGAAGTGCCGGAGAAAATAATGAGTACAATATAATAATAATAATAATAATAATTACCGCTTGAACAAAAAGGGTGCATACGTGGCTTTTACGGATGTAAAGACCAATTGCTTATTAACAGAATGATCCTGGAAAACTGCTACAATACTTTTTTTTCTTTTTTTTAATCGTATCACCCCGAGAAAGGCGGTAACGCCACTGATGTGCAGGGGGCTGCGTAATAGTGAATAGATTGGAAAAGATAAAGCCGGAAACCACATCCTAAACAAGGGAACAAGGGATGAGCCTCTTAACATGTTCAATAGACGTGGGTGGAGTGTGAACCGGGTGATAGATAGATCTATCTACTCCAATTGAAAAAAAAAAAACAAAGTGAGAAGATTGGAAAAGATAAAGCCGGAAGCCACATCCTAAACAGGGAACAAGAGATGAGCCTCTTCACCTCTTCAATAGACGTGGGTGGAGTGTGAACCTGGCGATAGATAGATCTATCTACTCCAATTGAAAAAAAAAAGTGAGAAGTTTGGAAAAGATAAAGCCGGAAACCACATCCTAAACAGGGAACAAGGGATGAGCCTCTTCACCTATTCAATAGACATGGGTGGAGTGTGAACCGGGCGATAAATAGATCTATCTACTCCAATACAAAGAAAAATCTTAGTACTTCCTGGACAGATTATCGTAAGGCATTCGAAAGTGTGCCACATTCCTGCATTTGAAAGACTTTAAATTTATACAAGATATCACCCATCATCATTAACTTCAAACAATGCATGTCTATATGGAAAACAACCCTTTACCTCAATCATATAAATGGAACCTATAAGTCTGATGAAATAAACATCAAAAGAGGTATATTTCAAGGTGACACTTTGTCTCCCTTACTATTCTGCAGATCATTAATAGCACTAACCAGTCAACTTAACAAGACAGAATGTGGTTATAAAATAGTCCAAAAGAAAATAAGCGATTTCTTTTTTTACGTGAATGACTTAAAGTTGTATGCTAAGAATGATAACGAGCTGGAAGGTCTTCTGCAAACTGTAAAATGCTTCACCGAAGACATTGGAATGAAATTCAATTTGAATAAATGTGCTAAAGCTAGAGTTTTACGTGGATCGCTACAACAAACATTCTCAATTAGTGCTTAGAAAATTTAATTTCTTATGTTGATCTTATTATGTTTTGACCTGGTCTTTCTTTATTTTCTTTCTTTCCTTTCTTTTTCCTTCTTTCTTCTTTCATTTTCTGCTCTTTGAGTTTGTTGTATTCTTTCTTTCTTACTTAAAATATTTGAAAAGATCAATGAATGAAATGATTTTGCAATATTGTAGGCACAAAGATAGAAATCTTAACACAGCTTGAATAGGCTTTTAATAGTGCGCCGTAATCTTGGATCCTTAAGATTTGGAAATATATAAAATCACCTCGGTGGTAGTAAATGTCCTTAAATATATAATGGAAATGTGGAAAACTGTACCATACTTAAATCACACTAAAGGCACTGCCATTTTTTATGGAACTTTACAATACGTAAATAAAGAACAAAGTTAATCATCAAAGCATAAGGATCAAAGATCACAAAAAAAAAGGGATGTGCTTTCTTATTGACATGTCAGTCATTGCAGACTGTAATGTATCTTTGAAGATCTTCAAAAAGCTATCAAAATACAAGAATCTTGAAGTAGAAATTTAAAAGAAAATGTGAGGAATAAAGATATCAGTAATTCCAGATGTGGTTGGGGCCTCCTTTTTGACTGGAAAAGGTATCGATAGACTCATTAAAGGGGTAGTCTATGCCTTAACAAAATACAAAAACACAAAAAAGGTCTAAAAAGTAAAGCCCACACATTATGAAGGAATTTATTTATATGGAATGTGTGTGATTTTATGTTCAGTGGAAAATGTCATGACGCCTTTCAGAAGGAGTCAAATGAAAATGAGTTTGCAACAGAAATCAAAGGAAATAATAATAATAATAATAATAATAATAATAATAATAATAATAATGTTAATTATTAATTATTATGGCTTGTCCAGCGGATTGTAACATAGCAAACAAGGAATTCGAAATAATGTCAAAATATAAAGGCCTGGAAATTGAAAACAAGAGTCGTGCCAGTGATAGCAGGTGCACTTGGAATGATAAAAAATCAAACAAAACAACACATTGAAAGAATCCCTGGAAACCCCAGCTTAAGAGATATACAAAAAAAAAATTATTGTTAAGTACAGCCCACACACTAAGGAGAACTTTATCTATGTAACGCTAGGGATGATAGGGGAGATATAAAAAAACATGAAATGGAGCCATAGCGACACACCACGACCTGCCTTAGATCTTCCCGCAGACTCGGTAGGTAGTGCGACCATAGCAGAAATCGATTTATAATGAAAAATGACAACATAATAATGATAATGTTGTCGAAGGAATACATAGAAAGTTATGTACAAAACAACCAGTGTAAAGAATAGATAAAAAAAAAAACATTATGAAAGCTATTGAAAGAATAAGAATGTAGGTCTATCCCTTATTTGAACGCCTTCTGTCGGTAAACATTTCCCAGCCAAATATGAAACTCATTCCATATTTTCGACGCACGCTTCTTTATTTATACTTCGTTAATCACTGCAATCATAACCTTTTAAAATATACGGTCAATCGTTATCTACTTTTAACAATAATTCAATAACAATCTACATTGAGTGGCTCTTTGTCCTTTTATTGCTTCATACAGAAAACTGTTCAAATTTGCAAGGAATTTGGCCAGCAATTGTGAAAATAAACGAGGCTCCCAGTCTGCCAGATAAGTCATACTTCACAATTCACCCGGTGAAAATTGACGCAATAAATATCAACATCCTTGCTCCATCTTTCTCATCTACCTGACCTGTCCTCTATCATTTAACAGTTTTTCAAGCCTTTCCACGGATCACAAATAAGAAACAGATCGAAGATGCATTCCAGTGGTTTGTTGTCTCCGCGCGACGCAAGATTTTATCTCGAAGACATACATTCACTGCCGGACTTTTGGTAAAACCCGTTTCTATTGTAACGGTGTTTATTTTACCTAATAAAATTGTCTTTGATCAGAGTTATGATATTTTAACGTTTGTGGTTCAGAGCTGATATTTATTTTGTTCAGAACCGACAGCAATAAGAAATATCTTTGGAATTGCTTCTGCTCTTACGAGCTTATCTTCCTGGCGCCTCGTCTACACGAGTTTACTCAAATTACTAGATTGGTAACTAGTTCCCACCTTTTACAATTAAAACAGTAAAATGTAATCGCCACTTGTACCACTCAGTTTTTTTTTCTCGCAGTCTCCACCTGTGGAACTCTCTTCGGTATACTTGCTTTTTATATAGCTACAATCTCCAAGAGTTATTTGCAACGCCAATTTTTATTTTTTGTTTTTTGTCTCATATATTTCTCTTATTATACACCCCCTGTACCTTGTTTTTTTTTTTTGTTTTTTTTTTTTTTTTTTTACTGAGCACCAGTGGCAGTATTGCCTTGCTTGGGAAGAACCGATTATAATTTTATATTTATTTCTATCTTTTTCTACGGTATTTAAATTATTCGGACTATTATTCTCATCTTTGTTTCCATTTGTACGATTTTTCAGCCGCTGTATGCTAGGAATTTCGAACCGAACACTTTATTACAGTCACTGGAGTATATGAACTTCATTCCTTGCGTAAAACCTCGATTAGAAGTCATGAGTTATCTCCCTCTAACCCTCCAAGTTACTTGTTCACCACTGTTGTAGCCTGGTATTGAACTCACAACTCTAAGAGTCAAGTCAGGAACTAACCATGTGTTGCAGGGTTAGAGCGAAATAACTCATGACTTCCAAACAAGGTTTTACACAAGGAATGAAGTTCATATAACCCAGTGATTGTAATAAAAAATTCGGTTCGAAATTTTTAGCATTTGAAGAAGGCTGGAGCGTACAAAAACCGAAACGTCGTACAAATGGCAACAAAGATGAAGACAATAGTCCGAATAATGTAAATAGTGTAAATACTTCCTCATCTCATAAATATAGACAAATAGAATGATTTATTATTAAACATCGTTCAAACGACAACAAAGATGAAGAAAATACTCCGAATAATGTAAATACTGTAAATACTACCTCATCTCAGAAATATAGACAAATAGAATGATCTATTATTAAACGTCGTACAAATGGCAACAAAGATGAGGACAATAGTCCAAATAATGTAAATACTGTAAATACTACCTCATCTCAAAAATATAGACAAATAGAAGGATCTATTATTAAACGTCGTACAAGTGGCAACAAAGATGAAGACAATAGTCCGAATAATGTAAATACTGTAAATACTACATGGTTTCAGAAATATAGACAAATAGAATGATCTATTATTAAACGTCGTACAAATGGCAACAAAAATGAGGACAATAGTCCGAATAATATAAATACTGTAAACACTATCTCATCTCAGAAATATAGACAAATACTATCTTTTTTTGTTTTCTTTTTTCTGCGAAACTATTTCGTTTTACAATATTTTCTTTACTGTTTTATTTTTTTCATCTCACACATACTTTCTGCTGTATTCTGAAGTCTTAACGGCATCAAATGATATGCCTACTAAACCTGGCAGTTTGTGTTTGAAACGATATAATTGTCTAGTAAATTCTTCTTGGATGTTGAATCGATGTTCTAAATGTTATTGTTTTGAGATTTTTCGAGGTTTTTTATTACAAGCTACTAAAGTCAGATGTTTACGTTGTTCAGTTTTTAATTAGGTGCCCCGAGCATTTTTTTCGCGGAAATACGGCATTTATTTACAAACATTTTGATTTATATATTTGTTCTGTTGCTACAGTAACCTCACTTTAATATGCCTCACTTTAATATGCAACACTCAACAAAAAAATTTGCGTACAAAAATCATCATCAATCCCATACCTGAATATGCTAGTTGAGTCGCTTCGCAGCTTATTATAGTGTCAATATTCCAACTAATGAAAAAAAAACTCGCTATGTGTGAATATACCGTATGCTAACTTGTCGAATATGCATATTTATTTGAAATATTCCATCCATCTAGAAATGCTTTGCAACTATTCTTTGAAAAAGACTTGTTTTGATATCATGATTTTTAACGGACATACAAATAATAAAATATATATGTAATAATTGCTTCATATATGTAAGACTTTTCAGTAAGCCTCTCAATATTTAATATGAGTTTCTTCTTAAATAAGTCAGTCAGTCAGTTAAGTGCTATACGTGATACACATTTTGGGCGATCATGTCTCGAAAGAGACATGACTGACTGGGCAGAAGATTATCCCGCAGTAGGTTGCCATTGCTTTCTGCAGTAGACTGGTTGCCGACCAAGGCTATAGAACCCAATCTGTCTTGCTATTTAGCCCATAACTGGAAGGAATAGACGGATTAATACCTTTCCCAAGGGTATTTGCGCGTAAGTGAATACAATGGATTCAACTGGATTCGAACTCGGCTCCCCGGTTTCTCTTCCCGAGCCGATATCCACTGTACCACAACGTACACATCCTAAATTTGTAAATAAGCATCCGGGTGTTTATTCGAGGAAATAATATATATATACAATGGGTATAACAGTTTTATAGTCGCATAAATCTTTACATCGAATATTTTGTACTTGTATAAAGTTGATAAGTGGGTCTTGATTATCATTAAAAACCATAATTTTTATGAAAATAAAAAATATATGTCGTCTGTATTGTTATAAACACTTATTTCCAAAGATTATGAATCAGAATTCACCTAAGATTTGGACTGAAAAAAAAAAAAGAAAGGTTATTATTTAAATTTATAGATTACACCAATTACATTATTTAACACTTAAATTTTATTCAACTAAAGCATTGAATATTTTTTCTTTCTTTATCGTTTTAGGTAAGTGGTATTTTACCCGTCCAGTTGCACGAATGTCATATTGGGGTCACGTTTTAATTGTGCTAACATTTTTATCGCACAACACATTGAATGGTAAGTAAAATGATTTGATTATACAAATTCTTTGATTATCAGAAGTTAAGGGATTATCAGCTGCCAAAAATTACGATAAAAATAATATAAAATCTTGAAAATGCATTGATTGATAACCACGAGATAAAGAAATCTACTCTGATATGTGAGCCATAGTTGTAGAGAAGCGTGGAATTTATTCCGTTCCAAAGGATATTTGAATGAAAGTGAACTCACCAGCAAAGGCCGGACATCGAACTCGTTTTACTTGTTTTACTTTTAGCGACGATAAATGCAACGCCATCCTTACTTATAAGCGGGATATAGTATTTCTTTTAATTCTCTTAGCTCGCTTTACATGACTTTTCATTTACGAAAAAACGGCCTTATTCCCCTTTATCCAAAAGAGTGTAAAGTGAAGAAGCTGTTACGGTTTATAAAATGGCGAGTGTTCTAAAAATAGAAATGATAGACACACTGACGCCAAGAATTCAAAAGTGGGCGGCAAAATAAGGAACCGTTTCTTTTGGTAGGAGTAAGAGTAGGAGTAAGAGTAGGAGTAAGAAGTAGGAGTTAAGGACAGTAGTTTTGTGTCGGAGATTTGAAAAAGGGAAGACGCTAGTCAGTTGACCACTAGAGTCCAGAAGGGATAGGCTCGTTTACTACTAGCATCCCACAGTGAAGAGAATTTAGCTAGTCTGCTCCTGTATCCACACAAAATTTAAAGGTTGTAACTTGATGTAAAAACCTAAACTTTTATACCAAAAATAAACATCATTAATTCAAGTTTGTGTTATCTTCTAATTATACCAAAACGAAGCAACATAACAAAGCAATTACTTTTAATTCACAGCGGGGAAATAATTTTTCTTCTTCTTCTATGTGCCCTGTCCTTTCAGGACGTAGGCGATCATGGTTCTCCACGTCTACCTATCCCTTGTGGGTCCTAGTATGTTTGCTCCCGGTACTCCTGTCAACCCCAGTTCCGTCAACCACCTGATCAGGCCCTGCAAATATGTTGTCCGCTGCCTTCCTCTGTCTCTCTTTCCTTCTATCTGGCCAGTCAGTATCAGGTTCTCCAGGCTCTCCTTCCTCACTGCGTGTCCCAGGAACTTCAGTTGTCTCTACTTGATGCTTAGTATCATTTTCCTTTTTGTTGCCATTCTTTCCAACACCTCATCGTTGCTTGCATGCTCAGTCCACGATATCCGCAACATCCTTCTGTAGAACCACATTTCCGCTGCTTCCAGTTTTGTCCTCATTTTCGATTATATTGTCCAGCATTCACTGCCGTATTGAAGAACTGACATCACGTAGCAGTCTAGTACTCTCTTCTTTGTTTCTAGAGAAAGTGTCCTGTTTCTTAATACTCTTCTCAGCTCCTGGAATGAATCCTTGTGCCTTTGGATCACAGGAATATAAATGTATAGAAACTGCTCTGACCACAAAATGAGGGGTCAGTTTATATATTGATTGTAATATGGATCTGATCCCCCACTTTTCTTTGTTTCCAGTGAGATTTTTCTGTAGTATTCCCCATAACCAAAATGATCAGCTATTCGGCCTACACACCGCGATGACGAAGTTCAAGTTTTGTATGGAAAGCCGAAATAGATATCACGGACGCTACTTAGTTTCAGTCAAAGAAATAAATATGAAAATGTTTACCTTCTAACAATAGGTTTCTCACCAACGCAATGTGGCTCTCCTGTGTCTCTTCTGCAAATACTTTCACGGCTTTTGCTCCGATGAGCTTAATTCACTGGTGTCCCCTATATATGAATTTACTCGATCCACAAGATTAGTAACTCGCTCCCACCCTTTTATTGTGAAACAAATAAAATGCATACGAAAATTCTACTCCGCCAGATTCTTTTCTCGCACTTCCCGCCTATGGAATTCCCTTCCGTTTACTTGCTTCCCCGATAGCTACAATCTCAAAGAATTTAAATGTAAAGTCGTCATCTCCTATCTCACTAACCTGCATCTCCTCTCTCTCTCTTTCTCATGCTCCTTTCTCCATCCATTCCACTCTCATCAGTATTCTCATCCTTTCTCTTACCTTCTTCCTGACACCCCCTATAACCTGTCACTCTTTCTCATAATTTTCCTCCTGTGTAACCCCCTGCACAACCGTGACAGTAAAATGCTTTGCTTGGGGCGATATGGTTATAAAAAAAATATCATAAATAACGCGAAAGCAAAATACATATCACGTTTTTCGGTTTCTTTCGTTCTTTCACTCCTTCTCTCTTTCGGATGTTCATTCATTTGTTCTGTAGCTTGGTGTTTCCTTCATTTTTCTGTCCTTTGTATCGTTCCTTCGTTTATCACTTTCTTTCTTTCTTTCTTTCTTTCTTTTTTCTTCTGTTGGTTCTTTCTTCCGTTCTTTAAATCTTTCTCTCTTTCTTATGTTCATTCTGTCATTCTATAGTTCGGTGTTTCATTCTTTCTTCTCTTCATTCTTTGATTGCTTATTCTGTTCGTTTTTCCCCTTCTTCTTTCTTTCTTTTTTTTCATTTTTCTTTCTTTCTTTCTTTCTTTTTTCCTTCTTTCTTTCTTTCTTTCTTTCTTTCTTTCTTATTCTCTTTCTCATGTTCATTATATCATTCTATAGTTCGGTGTTTCATTCTTTCCTCTCTTCATTCTTTGATTCCTTATTCTGTTCGTTTTTCTCCTTTTTTTCTTTCTTTCTTTCTTTCTTTCTTTCTTTCTTTCTTTCTCTCTTTTTTTCTTCTGTTGGTTCTTTCTTCCGTTCTTTAAATCTTTCTCTCTTTCTTATGTTCATTCTGTCATTCTATAGTTCGGTGTTTCATTCTTTCCTCTCTTCATTCTTTGATTCCTTATTCTGTTAGTTTTTCCCCTTCTTCTTTCTTTCTTTTTTTTCATTTTTCTTTCTTTCTTTTTTCCTTCTTTTCTTTCTTTCTTTCTTTCTTTCTTTCATTTTTATTCTCTTTCTCATGTTCATTATATCATTCTATAGTTTGGTGTTTCATTCTTTCCTCTCTTCATTCTTTGATTCCTTATTCTGTTCGTTTTTCTCCTTTTTTCTTTCTTTCTTTCTTTCTTTCTTTCTTTCTTTCTTTCTTTCTTTCTTTCTTTAATCTGCTTGTTCTTTCTTCCGTTCTTTAAATCTTTCTCTCTTTCTTATGTTCATTCTGTCATTCTATAGTTCGGTGTTTCATTCTTTCTTCTCTTCATTCTTTGATTCCTTATTCTGTTCGTTTTTCCCCTTCTTCTTTCTTTCTTTCTTTCTTTCTTTCTTATTCTCTTTCTCATGTTCATTATATCATTCTATAGTTCGGTGTTTCATTCTTTCCTCTCTTCATTCTTTGATTCCTTACTCTGATCGTTTTTCCCCTTTTTTCTTTCTTTCTTTCTTTCTTTCTTCCTTTAATCTGCTTGTTCTTTCTTCCGTTCTTTAAATCTTTCTCTCTTTCTTATATTCATTCTGTCATTCTATAGTTCGGTGTTTCATTCTTTCCTCTCTTCATTCCTTAATTCCTTATTCTGTTCTTTTTTTCCCTTTTTTCTTTCTTTCCTTCTTTCTTTCTTTCTTTTTTTCTTTCTTTATAATGTTTTAATTTTCGTTGTATCGTTCATTTTTTTATTCGTTTGTTCTTTCTTTGTTCGTTCTGTTTTCTTTCTTTCTTTACTTATTTTTGTCTTTCATAATATTATCTATCTATCCTTTATCTCATGAATACCAGACAACGTCTCTGATATATCTTCTTCTTTATCTGTCTTTCAGTATAAATAAAACAGAATGGTCCATTATTTACATAAGGCAATGGGGTTTTGCAACTGCCGAAAGAAGAGATGAATTCTCAGAATTAATGATCTTAATAAGTTAAATCTATTTCGGGATAGCTAACATAATTGTACCTAGTTACAACGTTTTAAATTACGATGTTCAATATGACGATCCATTTGATTTAACCTTTATATCTGTTTTGCTTAGTCTAGTGGAAGATCGCAAACACAGTTTAAATTGAATTTGCTAGAAAGACACTCTAGTTTTTAAAAAAATAGTTCGTGCAGACGAAAATAGTTACATTGTTTATATTATTCTCAACCGGAGTAATTTATCTGTCAACATGATAATATATATAGTATAACATTTATTTTGCTTCACTGACAAAGTCATTACAGGCGCTGTTCATGCCAACATGCCTTCAACCTTATAACATACACAATTAGAAAACACTGAGCCGTATTAGAAGTTCAACCTCCTTGCAACAGATGGGGCTACTATAGCTGCTTTGTTATATTGTAAAAATGCATTTGTTGTTTCGTTAGTGGCTTCACAGTGTTACTAATGGTTACATGTGGCTTTCACAAATACATTTTTTATCAATTCATTCAAATCAAGGCGATAATGCCACTAAGAATGAAAAGGTTACTTGAAAGGAAAGAGAATGAGAAAAGTTTAGAAGGAGCCGGAAAAAAAACAAAACAATCCTAAACAAGAAACGAGGGTAAACTTTTATACATATTCAAAAGACCGGGGAGGATTGTGAACAGGGCAATATACGAAACTATTTACTCGCATATCTAAACTAGGAGTTAAAAAAAAGGCTCAATATTTTTTCCATGTAATGGAAGGCCAATTGGCATGGCGAAGGATGCGTTCCAGAAGCTGAGTAAAGTACTATTACAGAAAGATTTCACTAGAAACAAAGCAATGAGTACTAGATTGCTCTGTGATATCAATTCTTCAATACGACAGATAATATAATCGAAGATGAAGGAAAAACTAGAAGCAGCGGAAATGTGGTTCTACAGAAGGATGCTGCGGAATATCATGGGTCGAGCATGTGAGCAATGACGAGATGTTGGAAAGAATGTCAACGAAAAGAAAATTAATAGTGTGCATCAGGAAGAGACAACTGAAGTTCCTGGGACATGCAATGAGGATGGAGGGTTTGGTGAACCTGATACTGACAGGCCAAATGGAGAGAAAAAGTAACAGATGAATGCAGCGGATAACATATTTGAAGGGCCTGAGCAGGTGGATGATGGAACGGGGGTTGCGTGGTGTAATAGGAGAAAACATACTAAGAGCTACCAGGGATAGGGAGACGTGGAAAGCCATGATCGCCTACGTTCTGAAAGTACAGGGTACATGAAAGAAGAACTCCCCTGGATTTAATACACGCGACTCGTTTGAAACTTCGTTATTTACGAGATAAAACGAAACGCTGAAAACTACTACATCGTTATCTCAACACGAAGTGTTTTGACGAGTTACCTTCCTTGGTTTCACTAGCCCTGACCTTTGCCACTGGGATCAGTCATGCCGCATACACAATGATGGATCACTGTCTTCGTATTCCATTAGTAATAAGTACATTGGTGTCTTGTGGAACGGAGTCCCGGTCATTACAGTCTTCCATTCTATTACTTTTCTTATATGACCTCATGAATTGCACTTTCTCCTTTTCTTACGTTTGTCAAACCCCACACATGACCCTCTACATTCAGTGGTACTGAAGACTTGCATTGGGTGAACGTTGTTATTGAAATAATATTTTACAATTGGAAGAGCTTATTAATCATTTAACTTCATAAGATTTACTTATTTTATTCCAAACACTGTCTTGTTTGCTGCAGGCTTATGGGTTTTATTTCGTCGAAACACCGGTTCTCGTAAGATCAAAGAATTTAAGTAACGTTGAGCCCCTCAATAACTAGATGGGTGACCACTTGGGAATACCAGGTGCTGTAAGCTTGGAAGTGTATGTTTCATAATGAATTACAGCTCGAAATTGAAAATCGGAGAGTCGAGTTCAAACTCCAGTCGAGTTCGTTATATTCATGTGCGCACAAATACTCTGGAAGGATATAAATCCACTCTTACCCCCATAGCTATGGGTTAATTATTAGGAAATGTATCTGTAAAAACCATCCTTATTTTTTACAAAATTACAATACAAAAATATACTCCAGGTTGGCAAAAGTTGATAAGCTGCAGAAATAAATAAGTTAATCAATACATATTATTTATATTATTTACATTTTTCGGACATTTGCACTCTTTGTTGTCTTATTCATGGCGTTTCGGCCGATGTACGCTTTTCAGGAGATTGAAATTTCGAACTGGACCCTTCATTCCGTTCATCGGGTGAATTTTTGTAGTTTCATGGGCCATACTGCTTCCAGATGTCTCGATATCAGTTCTCTCCCTTTAACTCAACTCTCTAAGTTTTTAGTTCACCTGTGCTATCGCCAGGTATTGAGTTCACAATTCTTTGGGTCAAGTCACTGTATCCAACCAACGCCTAAAAGACCATGTGTACTTGAGGAAATCAGTGCTGTGTATCAGTGACTTATGAACCTGATATCTCATTAATTTTTTTTTTACCAGAGCTCATATTACAATCATGTTGTGTGTAATTTTTTTTTTTATCTAGCACTCTGTACTACTGGTTCCAGTACTTCGGTTCAAATTTTTAATCACCAACGTACAACGACCGAAACGTCGTAAATAGGGCAGTAAAGATCATGACAACAATCCGAACAATGCAAATAGTGTAAATAATTATAACCTTAGAAATATAGACAAATCAAACGAATTGTTTCCCAATGTAGGGGCCTCGGTTAGGCTTGTCAAATTAGGCCTTGTGCCAAACACAACCGGAGTCCCCACAATTTAAAGTATCAGAAGGTTGAAAGAATGGTTGGAAGAATAAATCTGTTTGATTGTACATTAAAGTAAAATTTTTATTAACAGAATAATGAAATCGTAAGAAGAAAAACAAAAATGTTCGTAGAGAAAATTCATAAATTGTTCAAAGAGAAATGTAAGTATGTAAATGTTCCACAAAAGTTCAGAGTTTATAGTTGGTAGCAGCAGAATGAATGTGAAAAGATTAAAACATTTGCTAATAAAAGTCTGCGTTCTTTTCCATTTTATGGCCGGTGAAAAGGTGAAAAGGAAAGTCAGGCAATAAAGGCGATTGGACTTATCGAAGCCAATTGAAGTAACCTATTGTTTTCTTTGACGGTATGTGGTGAAGAAAAATAACTACGAAATAAATCCGAAATAAGTCCAAAAAAACTACGAAATGACTCTGAAATAATACCGAAATGACTACGAAATAACTTCGAAATAACTACGAAAAGACTACGAAATGACTACGAAATGTCTTTGAAATAACTTCGAAATAACTACGAAATGACTAGTAAATGAAGACGAAATCGCAACAAATTGACTACGAAATAACTACGAAATGACTACTAAATAACGACATAATAACTACGAAATAACTATGAAATGACCAGGGAATGACAACGAAATAGCTACGAAATGACTCCGAAATAACTTCGTAATAACTACGAAATGACTCTAAAATAACTACGAAATATCTATGAAATGACTAGAAAATAACTACGAAATAGCTACAAAATGACTACGAAATAACTACGTAATAACCACGAAATGACTACGAAATGTCTCTGAAATAACACCGAAATAACTACTAAATGACTAGGAAATAACTACAAAATAGTTAAAAAATGACTACGAAATAACTAGGTAATAACTACAAAATTACTACCAAATAACTACCAAATAACCCCGAAATGATTCTGAAATGACTACAAAATCAGTATTCTAACTTAATTAAAAACATCCATGAAGAGCTTGTTGAAATTCTACAAGTGCAAAATTGCTGACATGATACAGTCTAAAAATTGCCTTATTAATTTTTTTTTTTTTACTTTTTAAAGATATTTACTTGACATTTTCTTTTTAAGACGAGGCAGAATAATTTCGCAACAAAGAGCTAACGGCTCTGAACGATCTCAAATATTTCTTCTTTGCTTCAGGTAAAGATTATTCCTTGTCGGTCTTTTATTCGGTTTGAGCCTCGTTCTCGTGTTGAAATTTGTATTTCTTTTCATCATCTTTTCTAGTTTCATATTCTTACTGTTTATTTTATTCGTACGTTTTATCAGCGATACAATAGCCTCAAACTGCGTTAGAGAAACAATCGTTGATAGGATCAGCACAGGATTGTAGCCACCGTATTTTCTAACAATCGAGAATACAACAAGCTGTTATTTTATTCTGTTTTGTTATTACTAATCTTATAACATTTTCTTTTCTATAATTCATTTAGATTTAAACCCGGACTTGCGTAAGGTCACATGATGTTGATCAAGCTTTCGGCTCTCTTAACAGTATATGAGATTATCAAGCCAAAAATCACTCATCTTTTACATGGAATGTGCCGTCGGGTTTGTGTGCGAGCATGGCTCTCCACAACTTCTTATCATTTGTAGCTGTAAACAACCTCTATTTTCAATTAATTTATGTTTCCTCTTTAATCAAGCAACCTCGTTCTTTGGGTTACGCCTCTCTCTCTCTCTCTCTCTCTCTCTCTCTCTCTCTCTATATATATATATATATAGAATATATAGAATATATGTTTAGAATATATATATATATATATATATATATATATATATATTCTAAACATGTACTGTTAAATATGAGAGACAATGAATATCTATTATGTTTAATTATGAGCCGTTCTAAACGTCGTATTTTGGCTTTAATTTCAACTGAAAATAAAGACAAAAATTCTCCAACATTTGGATAATTTTTTATTAATTTACTTCTAAGATTTCGGCTCACATGGGCCATCTTCAGAGAGGTTATTAAGACGGTAATACAATAACCAACCACCATCACTGACGATTTTATTTTGTGTTGACATAAAAGTCCGCTAGGCAACGGCAATAGTTACCAACAATAACAAACATAGTTCGCAAATTTGCAATGCGGTTCTATGACGTCACACTGCGTGATAGTTTTACAACGATATTAAGTTGAAACGCCGAATCTCGTAAGATTACCGAAGTTAACCGACGTTTACTCTGGTCAGTAGCTAGATGGGTGACGCCTTGTTAATACCAGGTATTGTAAACTTCGACATGTGTGTGGTAAAACAGATAAAGACTCTTGAATGATTAATCTTAGTGTCGAGTTTCAATTCCAGTTGGGTTCGTTATATTCATTTACGCTCAAATGCCATTAGGAAATGTATGAATCCACATATTCTCCCCCACCTATGGGTTAATTAAGCAAGACTTGTACCGCTAAACTACTATCTAAAAAACGATCTTGCAATCTAAATTTATTTCTGTATTTAAATAACCTGCAAAGAGTTCATAAAACGTAGAAAATGAATCAATCAAGTCAATTTAAAATATCATGCGAGTATTTAATTCTATAATCAAGATTTCGTCATTACGCGTCCACAAGTTAGTTTATTGTTTCTTATTTCAGTTATATGACGTTTTATTTCCCGTTTTATTTTTATTTTTTTAGAACTTCCTCTTTTCTCACATGTTCAGTCCATGGTATTCTCAGAGTCCTTCTGAGAACCAAATCCGTACCGTTGACTTTACGTATAAATTAACTGCGTAACATCTACTGACATAGAGAAGGATTAATATGACTTAGAGGTTCAGTGAATATTTTTCTTGCCAACAAAATCCCCCTCCCACCCTCTCTCTCTCTCTAAATATTTGTTTAATTTCTGAAGGGCATCTTTCAGAATTCCACTGCGACTTTGTCTTTCTGTGTTACATTTTTCGTTGTCGCTTACGGTTTCACATCCCTTGATTCAATTCGTAGCTCACACATTGGACTATTCCTTGCTGACGACTATACTTTCTCGCTACTTACAATTAAAGAAACCAAAAGATTTAAAAAGATCTATGACAGTTGAAAACATTTAGACGTATTCCATTCTGTAGTTTTATATGCATATTTTGTCTGTTATTTCCTGACGATCCCTATAAAAAATGAGGCAACTTTTAACGCTGCATTCGATTTAAGTGCTAATAGTAGGACTTTTAGTCGCAATTTGGATTCACAAGCGGTCCCCAGCTGCATTTATAAGCACTTTTTAGGATATTGTGATCTGGTTTTAATTTCTCCTAAACTGGTTAACAACGAAAGCTACGATTTTATCGATGACTTTTGGCCCTACACTGAAGAGAGACTGTTAGGAACGATAAAGCTTTATCAAGTTAACGCCTTCAAAGAAAATACATTTAGCAATCAAATTCAAAAGAGCCAGATAAAGTATTATATACGTATAATGAAGAAAATGTTTGGGGAATTTAACACTCAACAGAACACTGAATAGTCAACATAAATGAAATAGATTATGGAACAATGGCCAGAAATACAAAGAGAAAGAGCAAGGTTACTTAAAATAATAAGATAGGAAGTCGCGGAGAACGACGTCCTGAAAGGACACGACATATGGGAATATTGACTGTTATAGTTTCAACCTTGCGGCTGTTGTAGCGTTTATTCTTTTTCAAGAGCCTATTGTGTTTAGCGGATATCACGGAAATCCGAACCGAAAACTTGATTTAATGCCCTGAGGTAGCAGTCCTTATTATGTTGTTCATGTATTACATAATTAGTCCTTGTGGCTCTGTCACAGCGTGGCGCTCACTGCATGGAGCTCACTACATGATCGAGTTGTTAAAGCTATGGCCACCAACTGTATATAATTAACAAACACGTATTTTCACGCCCTGATATTCAAATCAACAGAAGGAAGTACGCGAGGTTGGTTTATAATTGACATGCGCAGTCGATATGGAATAGTAACTGACATGGTTGCTATATGACTGATCAAAATATTTCGAATGATAATGACAATATTAGGCTTTTCATTATAAGGAAATATATGAAATGATTTGTTTGAACATTATTTTTGATCGATACGCGTTTTTAAGTAGATATTCTATTTATAATCAAATAGTATTATATCTTTATTTCTACCGGCCAAAATTATTTACGAAAATCATCATGTTACGGAAATTAACGAAGATTAACGAAACTTGGTTATAAACAACCGACAATTTGAAATGATTTGTTTGAACATTATTTTTGATCGATACGCGTTTTTAAGTAGATATTCTGTTTATAATCAAATAGTATTATATCTTTATTTCTACCGGCAAAATTATTTACGATAATCATCATGTTACGGAAATTAACGAAGATTAACGAAACTTGGTTATAAACAACAGACAATTTGAAATGATTTGTTTTTTTACGAAAATGCGTGCCATTTTTTAATGGATACTCATATTTGAAAAATATGCTGGTGGCACGCATTTTTTTTTCATAACAAGATCCCCAGAATATTTATATGTAAATAAATAAAATGCTGTTTAATAATAAAATTAGAACATTTAATTAAATATTAGTATCCATTAAAAGAAATTAAGTCTAGATTGTAAATTAAAAATATATCGGATTTAATCTATTTTCTCATATATATATATATATATATATATATATATATATATATATATGTATGTATGAATGTGTGTGTGTGTGTGTGTTTGTGTGAGTGTTCTGTTCATTTAAAATATTTTACATGAGGACACAGAAATTTCTGTTTCAAGATTTAAAGGTTTATCTCGTCAACAGACAATGTTCATTAATTTTGGTGAAATCTTCAATAAAAAATATCGATTTTCTCATCTGAAGCTCAGCGACAATTTGACTCAAGTCAAAATATATTTTCTTTGTTAAATGTAATTTTTTGGACAATTTATACATCCTTCACGAACACTGTATGGGCTTTTTATGTTATTGTACATATTATCGCACATATCACAGACTGTTAGACTTTGAATATAATTTAGAATTTATTTTTGTTTTCAAATTATTAGTTGTTCATTCATGCTGTTGGGGTTGATCCTTTATTTCCCTCCGAATACATTTCTCTACCAGTCATCCACATCAAAATACAATTAACAGAACCCGAGCAAATCCGGACAACAATTTTATTTTAAACGTTACAATGTATTATATATAATTTTAAGAGTCTCTTTATCTCCCTCCCTCTGTCTCACACCCATATATATATATATATATATATATATATATATATAGACACATATTTATATATATTGATGCATATACATATCTATCCAACTCATTATATATATATATATATATATATATATATATATATATATATTCAAAATAATAACTAAATAGACTCTGCAAGTGTTTAAGTTTTAAATTTATACTAAGATAAACCTTAAGAAAAACCATTAACAAACAGAACCTAATTCCGTTACAATCCGGTGCACTAAGGCGTTGGATAAGAGGGGAGAAAAAAAAGAAATCTGCGGAAT
>JBBBDQ010001887.1:1650000-1670000 GCA_037127315.1 Ascarosepion bandense
TTCAACAGCTCTCACCGTCATAATCAGTCATACGTGCGGGTAATGTGCTGGTTCAATTCTAAAATGAATCTGTTAGAAATAACAATGCATCGAAATAGGTAAGTTCAATATATATATAAGTTCAATATATATATATATATATATATATATATATATATATATATATTGTTGTTTTTGTGGATAATCCTATTTAATAAACGCTCTCTTTATTTTCTAAAGTATATTTATTTTCGTATATCGGCCTTGATATTCGTGAGTTCTTATTAAACCTGGAACACTAACCATCAATTAAAGTTATACCACTACTAACCATCGGTATATCATACCCGATTTTGAAAATATCACAAAAATATTAAATATAAATATTTACTTGAAATATGTTACATGCAGACACTTCAAAATTTGTACTTTGAGTTAACATTTACAAGAAATGAAAAACATTATTTTGGTAAGAAAATCAGGTACTGTCATATGCACTAGGGACTATATACCCGGCGTTAGTGTTGTCGAGTGAAATAAAACCTTTTTTATTTTCTTGTAGGATTTGAACTTGCGTCCTCATGATCAAAGGTTGCTTCCGTTAGAGAATCTGCCAGATTAATATAAACTAGTGGATCCCGTGGAATTTGCACGGAAGGATAATTATGATTTCCTGAAAAAAATTTACTACAAATGATAGTAAACGTCTTCAAACATAAAGGTATTGGATAATAAAATAACGATAACGCAGAGTTTGTAATTTTATTAAAAAATATATAAATGTAATGGGTATAGAAGCTGCTTTACTGTGAAAGATTTTGAAAGAGAAAAAATCATGGCTCCTGTGTCTGTGTCCATTGTAAACATTTTTATCAAAACTTTTAAAAGATAATAATTTCAAAAATAATTTCATTCACTTGTGAATGAGTACTGATAGTTTCATTAAAATCCGACAATTATATGATTTTTGCGAGAATTTCTAAATTAATGGGTTTGTCACCGAAAAAAGTGGGTAATGCAATCATTATGTTACCATTGTAAAACAGTCGTAAGGTTTCTTTAGCCGCTAACTGAAATCAAAACAAAACTTTCTGACAAAATTTCAGAAATGTTAGAAAGAATTAAAAATTTTAGAAAATAATAAAAATTATTTTAAAGGCTCCTGCGTCTATTGTAAACAGAAAAGACCAAATGAGTAATGGCCAAGGGTGTAAAAGAGGCCAGAAATTTCGTTTAGGTCACCGGATATGACAACAAACCTACCTATTTTTACTATATTGTACATTACGCACACATATACACACACAATCACTCTACAACCACCAGCTTAAGCTGCTACTGATACGATAATACTATAAGTTCTCTCCTCCCATTCTCTCACTCATTTCTACCCTTCCGTTTGGCAAAGGTGAGCAAAAGGCTGAGGAGAGTAAAAAGATAGAGGAGAAGGAAAAGCTCGTGTAGAGAGTGCGCTGTAATGGACGAAGGAACCAAGTAACTAACTAAGGAAGGCACACGCAGAATTATAATATAGATACATTACTTTCTCTATAATGAGCGTGTGTGTGTGTGTGTGTGTGTGTGTGTGTGTGTGTGTTTGCATATGGAGAGAGAGATAGTAATGGATATATATCTTTATGTATATATATATATATATATATATATATATATATATATATATATATATATATACTATCAGTATAGTTGTTTTCTTTCACTCCGGCGGCAAGCCTCAGTTCCTTTACTTCTCGCTCCAGCCCTGGTTTTCAATCGCACCTCTGGCATGAGCGATTCTCTTCCTACCTATCTCCATGTTCATCAGCCTCATGTCAATTTTGTAGAGTCACTTGCGGTGAAGATGAGGTTGCCGTCTTGTCAGTGGCCAGTTACCTATACAAAAAAAAAACAAAAACATTGGAAATGCTTCTATCAGTAAATTTTCCGCAATGAGGTAACGCTAGTGTGATCTCTTTAGGACGTAGAGTAATCCTTTCTATCATAATAAAGACCGTTGTGTATGTGTTTGTGTGTGTCTGTATATATATATATATATATATATATATATATATATATATATATATATATATATCCCTTCTGTCACCTTCATGGAGAGAGAAACGATAGCGAGGCAAACTTGGCCTAATTTGTTCTCTTTACTCTTTACTACTAGTTATTAAACCAAACTACCAGTTATGAAAGCTATTGCTGCATGTTTGCGCTTTAATAGTGCCTTATTATTTTATTTTTTCCAATAATTATGTTGTTGTTCGGAATATATATACTCTCTATTGAACCGTTGTATATATATATATATATATATATATATATATATATATATATGTGTGTGTGTGTGTGTGTGTGTGTGTGTGTTTGTTTTGCAAGTGACTAGCAAAATCAAGCAAAAATCGGCATGGCAGGTTTTTACAAATTAGCTTTAATTGTTCTATTTTCTTTTTTAGCCGGCATAGTCAATTGCCGAACCTTAGAAGTGGCTTTGGTAAAAGACGATTTTCTACGGAGAGAAACCGAGTCATCAATAATTGCATAACAGGGGCAGGACATTAGAATTATTGCAATCACGGTCAGGATAGACAGACGACAAAAAGAAAGTAAATGCGGAACGTGTGGACAAGCTGATGACACAACCATATATTCGCCGAATGTCTGTGAAATTCTTTAACAGATAGCAGAAAACGTGACCTCCTAAATCCGAAGATGCATTTCAATAATAAAATATGCTTTCCGAAACCTAAAAAAATAAAAATATAAATAAAAGATTAATAACAGGAATAAATTAAATCACAGGAAAATTTTGACTGAAAAAAAAAAGAACCGGCAGCTGAAGTGATATGTAGTTGTTAATCTTGTTTAATCGCACTTAATATTTCAAAATTTCGTCTCATGAAGAAAGAGGTGAAAGAAACAGTGATGTGCTTCTACAGAAAGATACAGTGTGAACATAACAAGTAAACAATGAAAACAATCATCATCTAATCTAAACTTATTTATAAATGTAAATTTGTCTGTGTGTGTATGTGTGTGTGTCAGTGTGTGTATGTGTGTGTGTGTGTGGCCGTTACATATAGACTCTGAAACGCCTGAACCGATTTTCAAGGTTTCAGTTCTTACAATAGTGCAGAAAATCGATAATATCTAAATCTAAACTTATTTATAAATGGAACTTTGTCTCTGTGTGTGTAAGGTGTGTGTGTGTGTGTCCGTTAACTATAGATTCAGAAACCGCTGAACCGATTTTCTTGAAAATTTACACAGTAGTACTATAAGCGTCTACGAGTGTTCTTAGATAGGTTTTGTGTCGAGGTACCCCCGATAAATATCGAAAATCGATAAAATCGGGTTATAGAAGAAGTGGTCCGAATTTAATCAAATCTGATACACTCATAGACAAAGACATAAGAAACGATATTCAGAAATTTCAAGGTTGCAGTTCTTACAATTGTGCAGAAAATCGATAATATATATCTATAAAAGGCAAGATGTTTGTGTGTATGCCTGTTTATCTGCCTGTATGTCTGTATTTTTTCAGCCCTTTTGTTTTAGATTTTGCTTCGGGGTTTGGCCCTATGTAGGTATAATTGTAGTTCTTAGTCTTAGCCATGATACCATTTACTCAGAGGACTCATTTAGCCTTCAAAATTCAGTTTACGAGGAAAAAACTTATTTGATACCGAAACCAGGAAGTCAAAATTTGACTTACATCCATTCATTTCTCTTTCAGTCTACGGTTTCGCTTTAACTGGAAACAACTATTGCTTTTTAGTCTTTCGTGCCAACGTCGAAAAAGTCTGGGCTCCAGGACCATGGGTTAGTTCTAAAGCTTTCATTACACCCGAGCAACGCCGGGCTATACTGCTAGTACACAGACAAATAAAAATAGTTGAAATTCTTCGTACACACAATGAGGAAAATAGGCTTGGAAAATTTGACACTCAAAGGACATGCTGATGACTGAAGTAATCTATTTAACAAATTCGGATAAATGAATGAGAGAACAAGAAATAGGATCGACTATAAAATAATATAACTATTGCTTAGATCTATAAAGTTCGGAAGATGCCATGATTATCAAATGAAGAAATAATGAAGTTTTATACATATAAATGTTATATCAATAAACATCAAAATTTGAAAAAAAATAACAAAGTATTTCTTAATTAAATATGTGTCTCTTCTACAAATACTTTCCCGGCTTCTGCTTAGATGAACTTACCTGACTGGTGCGCCCTTTATATGAATTTACTCGAGCCACAAGATTAGCAACTGGGTCCCACCCTATTACTGAGAAACCAATAAATTGTAAACGCAAATTCTACTCCATCAGCTTCTTTTCTCGCACTTCCCGCCTGTGGAATTCCCTTCCGTTAACTTACTTTCCCGGCAGCTACAATCTTCAATAATTTAAATGTAGAGTCAATAGTCATCTCCTATCTCATTAACTTGCATCTTCCCTCTCATGCTCCTTTCTCCGTCCACTCCACCCTCTTACCAGTTTTCTCATCCTTCTCTTATCCTCTTCCTGACACCCCATGTAACCTGTCACTCTTTCTTATAACTTTCCTCCTATGTAACCCCCTGCTCAACAGTTGCAGTAAAATTCCTTGCTTGGGGCGACACGATTATAAAAACAAAATAAAAGTATTTCATCCTCGGCTTTCGACGGTTGAAGCAGCTAGTCTACGCGGCTTTCAAGAAGGTCGGCAGTGACAAGTCTCCTGGAGCTGGATGGTTTGCCTTATGAATCGTACTTGAGGCTGTCGCACATGTTTGTCCCGATTTTGACTGCAGTGTTAACAACTGGTTTCGGCAATCAGAAACTTTGGGCACCTCGAGGTGGTGTAATGACTAGGAAGCTTGTCTTGCTAGAATACTTGTCATTGAGTAGTGAGTTTGATTCTCACTTTGTGACCCATAATGTTGGCTTAGAAAATCACCAATCAGAAACCTTGCTTCTGGATGTAGTTTAGCGTCATACTCAGGACGATAGAAGTAAATGTAACATGTGCATTGAGAGATAAGTAACAATATTGTTCTCAGAGATTTTCTTAGGAAATCTCATGCTAACATAAACCATCCACTATACACAAAAATACACAGCATATTTTTAACTTATTTTTAATGAAATGTGCATTTTCATCATGAATTTCCAATATTAAATGGGTATTCATATTGCACCAATTTTAGTTGGATTTCTGAATCTAGTGTAATATTTGTTTATTAATAAAATCCATCGAATATACTTAATATCTAGTGCTATCCTAGTCTTTCTTAACATGTTGCGTCGATTTCAACATAAAATTAGTTTTTGACTTCGCATCTTTGACCGAACAGTTTGTTCATAATTTATAGACAATTACTGATCTAATTTATTGTTTAATTTATTAAATCTTTAAACCTTTAAAACATTTCTAGTCTTAAATTTTCTATTTTCATATTTTTTCTTATCTTTTCTTTTTATTTTCTTTTTTTTTCCGGAATCCGGCATGGGGAAACATTTTACGTTTTGTTTTGACTCTGTGTTTAGATAGGAAATATGTCAGATCCTTGTAATAAACAAAACATTATTTTTCGACAATTCCTGAATTCTTTTCAAATTTTATTAAAATTTCTGATCAAGAAGATGTTCCTTTGAATAGCAGCCAGTTTTCATTTCTATTCGGTTTTGTCTTTGTGATAAAGAATTCGAAACAGTTCTATAGTTGGGAGAGAAACTTGGACAATATTCTCCTTACTGCATTAGTTCGTTACTAGTGGTTTTGCTGCTAAGAGTGCAGGCTTCTTCGATTGGTTTCTTCTTTTCCTTGAAGGGAGATTATTAAAACACATGTTCTGTCGCTTCAAGAAGAACGCTTCCAAAGAATGATTTTCAATCTGCTGGGAATTGATCAAGTGAAAAACATATCTTGTAAATTTGTGCTGTGCCAAAGAGTACAATAGAATTCCTCGCTTCGACATTGCCATATTTATTTATTTATTTTTTGCAAGAATTATCCGTAAATTTAGATTTGACAACAAAAGTTCCATTCAATCTCAGAACAATGGTTACCTGATTAAAGAGAAACATTTTTTCTTTTTTTTTTTTTTAAATTTATCTTATTCCGCTCCTTCTCCCGGTTTACTCTTATTGTCTTTCTTTCTTCAACCTTTCTCCATCTTGTTTAATTAATTTTTATCTCTCCCCCACCTCCGCCCCCCGACCACTTTGTTATTTTCTCTGACTTTGTTTATTTTTCTTCCTTCATAACTTCCTTCCCTCGGCTGTTTCTTTCTTTTCTTCCTTTCATTTAATTTTTCTCTCGTTGTGCTACATGCTTGTATACTGTTAGTTTCTGATTATAGAGTGTCCTCCCTATGTAGGGATTTGAAATGAGTTTACTTGAATGTGCTTTATTATGAATTAATGTGTTGAATAGGTAAGCAGAAGTTCAACTAACGTATCTTCCGACTTGACCTTTCGCAGAGACACAGATTGGGCTGCAAGGTTAAACTAAACCTACTGAATCCCACTTTTCATTCAATTTAACTAAATTGACTCGTCAACGTGTTATATAAGGCGCAAACGATAGTGGAAAATATTTTTCTCTCTCCCTTTTTCTCTCTGGTCCTTCGGATTAGAATTAATGAAATGACATATGTGTACAAGTATAAATAGAAAAAGAGTGTGTATGTATGTAGACATATGTTCAAGTATATAATGAAAAAAAATATTATCCAGTTTCGGAGGACTGATTTCAAATCCAACAGATACCAGACGGCTCTCTTTCTGTTTCTGTCTGTCTGTCTGTCTGTCTGTCTGTCTCTCTCTCTCTCTCTATATATATATATATATATATAGAGAGAGAGAGAGAGAGAGAGAGAAAGAGAGAAACATATATATATATATATATATATACAGAGTGACACACACACACATATACATATATATATATATATATATATATATATATATACATTACTTCCACTGAACACCCATAGCCCAGGGGTAGAATCGCCGACTGACACATTTCGGTCGGGTTTCAATCCTGGGTTAAAAATCAATCGGAGTCTAACCGTACTGATGAGCTGCGAAACAGATCTGTCTGCGGATGACAATATATATATATAATTCCAGGACTCAAGGTTTTATTATTTTGAGTGCCCTGGCATTTATTTTATAATGGACAATGTTCAATATGATGAAAATTATAGAGCTCAATATAATTATATAGTTATGAATTAATTTTACATTGCAATGTTCAATTAATTCATAACTATATATATATATATATATATATATATATATATATATATATATATATATATTTAATTTATAAACGAGTTATTATGCGATCTAGATTTATACCATGTGTTTTCTTGCAGGCGATTTGCAATAACTGATTTAAACGTTTTTTTAAGAAGACTCATGTAACGGGGATTTTTTATGAATCACTTGAAGACAACATATAGTAGAAAGCTAGGTCGCGTAATAGCTCGTTTACAAATTTAAAAACGTTTTTATATATATATATATATATATATATATATATATTTATTCTTGTCTTAATTATATATATATATATATATATATATATATATATATATATAATTAAGACAAGAATAAATAATGAAGTTATCAGTAAAGATTCCGTGTTGAGAACTGATGACATCGGGGAGGTCGTTGATGGAAATTAGGAGCAGCGCAGGTCTAAGTGTAAAGATGGCGGGGAGCCCTTGTATTAATGCAAAAAAAAAAAAAAGACGAGAGACCGTTCAAGAAAAGTTTAATTTTACGATTTGATAAGAAAGACTGAATCAAATAAAACGTTTTCGTATAAATCCTTTAACCTTTCCATATTTATAAAGGAATAAATTTAAAATGTTTTTCAAAAGAACGTATTTCGAGTTTCTTTTACAGACTTCGTCAATCTCGTTCATTCTTAGTAACTTTTGTATCTTAGTGCCATTATTGTCTTACTGTTAGCAACTAGTTTTTTAAAGAATATTTCATTTATAACATTTTGCATTAAGTTGTTATGCTGGGTTCATATTGAAAAATACTTCATATTAATCTTACCTTCGCAACGTTATAGTAATAATACGTTAAAAGTATCCGTACACATTAGTATTTTATATTAATAATAATTAATTTATTTATTATTAATATTATTAATATTATTTATTTATTATTAATAATACTTCATATTAATCTTACCTTCCCAACGTTATAGTAATAATACGTTAAAAGTATCCGTACACATTAGTATTTTATATTAATAATAATTAATTTATTTATTATTAATATTATTTATTTATTATTAATAATACTTCATATTAATCTTACCTTCGCAACGTTATAGTAATAATACGTTAAAAGTATCCGTACACATTAGTATTTTATGCAACGGCTCAACAAAAAGTAAGACCTTGTGCTAGGAGCCAATATCATTGATGTTGCAGGTTTTGTCTTATTTGAAATAATTCTATTATTGTGTACAAGTAAAAAGAAAACCACCATCTTTATATTTATTCTGTGCTAAATATTCGACATTATATTATAGAGAAACCATGAATTTTTTCCAAATTATCCAATATTTGAAAAGGAAATCTTCTAATGTTAATCTCTGCTGTATCCTTTAAAGAGGTTACAAACAGACAAGCTGGTACTCGAGTGAAAGAACGGCAACAAGTGCGTAGATGTTAGAAGAAAGGTTTATTGTAAAGAGATTAAACTACGACAAGATAGGGAATCTGATGACAGGCTAGTAATTGCCGAAGTAAAGGTATTTGCTACCTTCATACCAAGGCAGGTGTGACACATTCTCGACTGATGTGGGTATTTTGAGCCCTTAAGCTCAACTAAAAATATCCCGTAGACACAGCTTAAAGTTGGGTCGGGCACTTGTCTTATCAACCCAAGTGAGTCTCTCACCTTCGGCGGAGCCTCGCTTGGGCTCCTCTCTGCTCAGACGCAGACAGGGACCCAAGCGAGTATCGGACGCAGAGAATGAACCCGCTGAGCAAGAGTGCTTGCTGAGGACTAATCGCTCAGTGTGTATGCAAGCCTCATTTCCAAAGCGAGTCATAGGTATCTCCTGTGTTTAGTATATATGGCTACTAATATAGTCAGTCCGCATAGCCTGCTAAGCACGACAATAATCGGGTTTTTAGCAAACATATTTTATATATTTATTAGTTTTGACATATATGTCATTTGATAATCCGAAACTTATTTCTCTACAAAAGGAACTGAAAATTGTTCGGTAGAAATGTTAAAAGAAATCACGAGGCTAGAATTATATCTGTTTATCCCTTTCACTTGTAATCAAGGAATGTAAAAATTAATTCCTTGAACTGTAAACAAAATAAACTTAAAAAGCATCATTTAAAGATAATGTATGCTGGTTCTAGTCTGTGTTCCTAGCATCTCCGAAGTTGATCACATTCCCCGTCATGGACTTTTCAAAAAGGTACATACCATCATCGATTTTCTGAAAGGAAACGAAAGAGGATATCGGATAATTTTCGAAAGATCATGTGTCTAACAAGCTTTGGATAGATACCAAAATCAAACAAGTATAAAAATTAAGATAACCGAAGAAGCAATGGGGTATCGAAAGATGCGTTCCAAAAGCTATTAAGAAACAAAGAAAAGTGGGTTGAACTCTTAACCAGTATCACTACGTTTACTGACAATCTTATCACAAATGGGGAAGAGACTTAAAGCAACAGAAATGTGTTTCCACAGAATTATGCAGAAAATACCATAGAACTATCATGTGAGCCACGATTTAATTTTAGAAAAAATGAAAACAATTAATACCCTTATACTCAACATTAGACAAAACAATTGAAATTTATAAAGTACATAATAAGGAAAGAAGGTTTGGAAGATATGATACTCACAGTACAATCTGAAGGCAAGAGGGATTGAGAAATACAACGCTTAAACTATCTAGCGAAATTTAGCAAATGGATGGCAGATCAAATTTTAGGAAAAATAACTAAAAGATATCATTTATTAAGAGCTACAGGACCGAATAGTGGAGGGCCATGATTCGGAAAGGACACGGCACAAAAGAGAAAACGTCATAGATAAAAAAAATGTGTGTAGTTCAGATCCAATGGTATAAAAACAATCTGAGAAGATAAACTGATGGGATCCCTGGGAGCAGTAATAAGAAAATAAATGGAGGATATGCTTTTAATGAATAAATTAATTAATGCCAATAATATATATTTGTGAGTGTGTAGGTCTCTGGGTGTCTGTACGTGTGTTTAAACAGCTTTTTTCCTCGCATTTCCCGCCTGTGGAATTCCCTACCGCATGCTTGCTTCTCCCCGACGGCTACAACCTCCAGGAGTTTAAATGTAGGATCAATAGACACCTCCTAACACACTAACTCACACCCACTCTCTCCAACTCTCTCCCTATGTACATCCTAAGTCGTCTATCACCCTCGTTCTGACATTTCCTATACCCAATCGTTCTATGTAACCCCCTGCGCTATAGTGGCAGTGGAATGCCTTGCTTGGGGTGACACGATTAAAAAAAAGGGGTCACCGGGTTACTTTTGTCGGGAGAGGCTCGATACACTCATATATTTATCCCCTATTGTTTATACATGCATACTCCACCCACGTCTATTGAACAGGTGTAGAGGCCCATGCCTTGTTCCCTGATTAGGATGTGGTTTCCGGCTTTCTCTTTTCCAATCTTTTCACTTTTCTTTTCTTTTTTCTTTTTTTAGATAGACTGAACTATCGCCCGGTTCACACACCACCCACGTCTATTGAACAGGTGCAGAGGCTCATCCCTTGTTCCCTGTTTAGGACGTGGTTTATGGCTTTCTTTTTTCCAATCTATTCACTCTTACGTAGCCCCCTGCTCACCAGTGGCCTTACCACCTTGCTTGGGGTGATGTGATTAAAAAAAATACATCACTCTCTCTTTCTTTATATCCGATATTTTTAACGACTTTTGGATAAGGACGTTGTGTTTCGATAATTTTCGAATCATTACAACATGAAGTCAGGAAAAAAAAATACATGCAGATTTTATCAATAAATAGCTAGACTTTCTTAAGATAAAATGGCAAGGCTTTCTCTAATTAACCCAGCTCTTCTCAAAGTTTAGAAGTAAATCTTCGGCAAATATTTGTTAACATTTACCTTCTTAATTCGTAGTATTTTAATAGTAATATTCACCCATCACTCGATCGCCAATACCCATCGCAGCTCGACGCAGCAGATCAAAAAAAGGCTGGCAATATCAAGATGGACTATGATAAAAAATGGGAAACATCTAGAATAATCGAAAAATCACATAAGCATAAAATTAACGTTATTCTGATCCACTGATCTCGCTATCCCCCGGTATGGATGCGAGTCATGGGCACTGATGCTTTTGGAGATGTGGGCATATCGCGGCCTTTAAAATGCCATAAACAGCGAGACACGCTAATAAATGGTTGATGGATGCCATCAGAAAAAGGCGCGTATAGTGAGAACAGGCGGTACTAATGAAGCTTCGTTACTTAGCGCATATTATACAACGAAGCGACTTTGTTAAAGAATTTCTGATGAGCCCAGTGGAAGGCAAACTGCACCTGGGCGACCACACATGTCTTGGATTGATAATATTAAGAAATGGACTGTAACGCCTCTAGCTGAGGTTGTAAGGGCAGCCTTAGACGGAAAGAGATGGAGAGACCATTTTAAATTGTTATTTTTTATTCCGCACACCCCACAAACAAGTTGTAAATATGGACACTAGTTAGGACTACATACAGACATTGTAGTATCATGGTGCTTGTACCAGCCCTGATAAGTGATAATAAGTTCTTTTTATGTTCGCCCTCCTCACCCGACTACAACCCCTTTGACTATTTTTTCTGGGGCGGGATCGAGGCCAAGACCAACAAGCATGCCCACAAAATGGTGGACTCTCTGAAGGCAGCCATCGTGGAGGCGTTTGCCACTATGAGCAAGGACATGGTCGCCAAAGAATGTGACTCATTTCGAATTCAACTGGAATTCAAACTCAGCACTCCGATCTCTCGTTCCGAGTCGATATCCACTGCACCACAAACGTGTTTATATAACGCATCACTCAAAAAGTTCCTAGTCTGACATATAGATGGCGCAACTAATAAAAACATTTCCATATAATTTTTCTGAAGTACTCACCTTCAAATGATACCTGACAAAATTTGGACCCGATCAAACTATTAGTTTACAAATTACACTTATTTAAGTGGAGCTACTGTTGCAAATTTTCAAAACAATGTAAGAATCTGAAGTTTGTGTGTTGATAAAGCATTGCTCTCTGATGGGTAAAATACTGTTCAAGTAAAGCAATGGCTTGATAAGTGTTATTCAGACTCTGCTCCGTCGTAAACAAAGGTTAAGAGGTGTTATGCTGACTTTAAACACGGTAGTATAGACACAAACGATGCTGAAAGATCGGGTCGCCCAAAATCATTTTGGCCGATCGAAAATTGAGGTAGCGTGAAGGTAGCAGAGAAGTTGGAAATATCAGAAGGCAGTGTATTCACCATTTTGCCTGGACATTTGCCAATGAGAAAGCTGTGTTCAAAGTGGGTACATCGTTTGCTCACAGTCGATCAAAAATAACAAAGCTTTGACGATTTAGAGTGTTGTTTGCAACTGTTTCAACGTAACAAGAAGTAGTTTTTCGTAAATATCTCAAAATAGATGAAACATGGATGCAACACTTCGGGGACAAATCAACAGTCATCTGAGTGGACAGCAGCAGGTGATGCCGTTGAAAGCGACCAAAGACGCAAACCTCCGTTGAAAGCGACCAAAGACGCAAACCTCCGTTGAAATCGACCAAAAACGCAAACCTCCGTTGAACGCGACCAAAGACGCAAACCTCAGTAGTCAAGGTTTTAGCTCCATATTTTAGGTACTTTTCTCATCGATTAACTTGAGAATGGAAGAACTATCAATAGCGAATATTATATAGCATTATTAGTGCGTTTGAAGGAAGAAATCGCGAAAAAACTCGGCCACAAATAAAGAGAAGAGGTCGATGACAAAACTACATGAATTGCACTCCCAATTGCTTCTGAATCACCCTATTATCCAGATCTAGCCCCCAGCGACTACTGGCTGTTTGCAGTCCTCAACAGAAAGCTTCAGGGAAAGAGATTTAGCTCTAATGAAGAAGTGATATCGGAAAATGATCTGTATTTTGAGGCCAAAGACAATTTTTTCTTTAAAAAAGCATCGAATTGTTAGAAAACCGTTGGTATCTGTGTATCCCTTAGAAGGAGGTCAGTCAGTTAAGTGCCATACCTGATACACGCTTGGGCGATCATGTCTCGAAAGAGACATGACTGACTGGGCAGAAGATTATCCCGCAGTAGGTTGCCATTGCTTTCTGCGGTAGACTGGTTGCCGACCAAGGCTATAGAACCCAGTTTGTCCTGTTATTTAACCCATAACTGGAAGGAGTAGACGGATTAATGCCTTTCCCAAGGGTATTTGCGCGTAAGTGAATACAATGGATTCAGCTGAAATTCGTTCTGAGCCGATATCCACTGTACCACAACGCAAGGAGGTATGTTGATGAATAGGGTCGAATTTTGCCTAAAAGTTGTGGTTTTATTAGTTAAGCCCGGAATTTATTGAGTGATGTGTTACAAAGTTGAGGATGTCATTGCAAAATGATGGCGTAATATTCAAGATCTTTTGAGTAGGGATTATTACCAGCTCATTTTACTTTTTTCCCAAATATTGAATTATGACATTCAGTTTCCTCCTCATGTTTAGATTGACTTTGCAACTACCTGATTAATATTTATGAACATTCACCAATTTAAAAGCCTTTAAAACTAATGACATCCATAGAATTCTAACGTAAACACACGCAGCAAAATAAATCCAACATTGTCTAGTTAAAGTGACTCAGAGAACGAAAAGCGTCGGTTAAGAATAGTTTTTCTTCCTATCACTTTTTAATCATTTTGTCTACTGTACAGATTTATAATACCTCATATATATATATATATATATATATATATATGAGGTATATATGAAATAACGTTCTTGCCTTAATTTTTCTTATATATATATATATATATATATATATAAGAAAAATTAAGCAAGCACATTATTTCATGGTAAGTCGGAATTGTAGGCCTATTTCAGGTGAACCATCATCAGCTTCCGTCTTTATTGTACAAAGGATTTTACACGAATCTGTGTAAAATTCTTTGTACAATAAAGACGGAAGATGATGATTGCTCGCCTGAAATTGGCCCATACTTCCGATTTTACCATGAAATAACGTGTCTGCCTTTATTTTGTCTTATATTTGCTCTATATATATTTATATACATATATATTTAGAGCTCTCTTAGAGAGTTATCTTACCACTTTATGTACAAGATACCCCTTTGGATTCTTCTATACCCACATTATATATATATATATATATATTAGTAAAGGAAATAGGGTTGTTCCAACAAGAGAAATTTGTATAGAATAAAAAGTGTGAAAAGCCGTGAATGTTTAGTTTAAAGTGTATATTTATTGTTGTATAAAGTTATTATATATATTATGATATTTTAAGCGTCACAAATACCATTATGGACACTTATATCATAATATATATAACATATTTATACAACAATAAATATACACTTTAAACTAAACGTTCATGCCCTCTCACACTTTTTATTCTATATATATATTATCTTTTATGAGGCATCAAAATAAAGTTTAAAATCACCCCTGTCTTAACACTTTTGCACATTACCGGTAGTATGCAAAAGTATTAGGAAAGGGGTGGCTTTCCTAAAAACCTCACAAATTAAAATACAGGTTGAAAAGTCAAGTAAATTGATTATTTAAACCTAGGTGTAAAAGAAATGTATTAAAAAGAAGTTATATTTTATTTTCCTATTTTCTATTAAACAAGTTATTTTGAAACTACTCATTATTCTATTATCCTTGGATATGACTGACTTTTTTCTTACTTCCCCCTCTCGAACTGAGCTGTAAATAGTGTCATCATAGTTTAAAGGTTCCTTTTTAAACTTTGATTTGATAATAGCTGTCTGACCTCGAGTAGTTGATGCAAGGGAGTTGGAGACCTGAAGAAAATTAATTGAAAGATGGATAAAAAATGTATCACCAGATTCTTATCCGCCATGATGTTCCATCTGGGATACGTTTAATAGGGCAAGGATTTATTTATCAACAAGACAATGACCCTAAACATACTTCAAACTTTTGTAAGAATTATATTACTAAAAAGGAAGCGGAAGGAAGGCTTCGGATTTTGAATTGGTTCTCACAAAGCCCTGATCTCAATCCTATTGAACATCTATGGAATATTTTGGATAAAAAATTGATTAATCTAATGTTAGTTCGCAAGACACACTTTGGGAAAAAATACAAGCTGCTTGTCAGCAGATACCATTAAATACATTGAAGACGATTTTGATGTCAATGCCTGACAGAATGAAGGCTGTGATCAAAGCAAAAGGCTATTATACTAAATATTAAATTTATTTTGTAACAAGTATTTTTTTCTCGTTAAAGCATTTGTTGAGTAAATTAAGTAAAATTACTTTAATTAAATTGTTCATTTTCTGTCAATATGCCTCATAAAAGATAAAATAGTTCTTGTCTGAATACTTTTGCACAATACTATATATATATATATATATATATATATATATATATATATATATATATAGTGTATTTGGGGAAGCAATCTCTCTTTTATACAGGCTTCAACATAAATGACAAACAAGCTATTATTATTAATTTTTTATATAATTTCTTTTCATATGATCGTATAATTTTTTTTCATTTCGGAATTCAAATTAAAACTCAAATAATTGTCTATTATACGAACACGTAAAAATTATATAAAAAATTTAATGTTAATTCATTATCATTTTTAATGAAAGCTATACACGCACATGTATATATATATATATATATATATATATATATATATATATATATATATATATATATGAATGATATTATATGATTTGATATATGTACTAGTAGTAGTAAAGAAGAGTGCAGTGTTAGCTCGATAGTTGATTTGATTGATAGATAATTTGTCTCCAACCGTTGCAATCAATCAATCGATTCTTAATGAGAAGCACTTGAGATATGTTAGCATCAGTTTTTACGATTCTATATCTCGGCTTATCGATTAACTTCTGACGCCTGGGAATTCATTGCATTTCAATTACGCCAAAAGCGAATCATTCTCTTTTGTATGTCTTGCTTTTCACTTTTGAATATTTTAACATAATTACGGGTAAGCAATTATATGATGTAAATTACAACACTTGAGAGTATGACGATTTGGTCTTCAACGCGGACAATTATCTCTTTCTAATTTTCATTGCAATTTTAATGTCTGTGTGTCTATACATTTTTTAATCAACGCTACATTATTGGAAGTAAGTTACCTTTCTGATAACGGTTTTGTTTCTTATTCTTATCGAAATTTTCTATTTCTTTACAACTCTTGCAAACCAAGTTCCCGGATTATCTTTCTCGATTTATTCGAATAACCAGACTGCTAGCTTTCTGAATACTAGAGATGCGAAGTCTAAGCCACCACCAGCTCATAGGCGTGAAACAAGGTGACGAAAATAATATAAGCAAGGTTTTTTTTCCACATCTTCTGATAACCAGCGAGACTCTAACCCAAGTTTTAAATATACTAGCACTATAGCCCAGCGTTGCTCGGGTGTAATAAAAGCTTAAAAACTAATCCATGGCCCTGGAGCTCAGACTCTTTGGACGTTGAAAGACTAAAAAGACTAAAAAGCAATAGTTGTTTCCAGTTAAAGCGAAACCTTAGATTGAAAGAGAAATGAATGGATGTAAGTCAAATTTTGATTTCCTGGTATCGATATCAAATAAGTTATTTTCGTCGAATTTTGAAGGCTAAATAAGTCCTCTGACTAAATGGCATCTGGCTGAGACTAAGAACTACAATTATACCTACTTAGAGCCAAACCCGAAGCAAAAACTAAAATAAAAGGGCTGAAAAAGTACAGAAATACAGGCAGATAAACACACACACACACACACACACACACACACACACACACAAATATCTTGCCTTTATATATATATATATATATATATATATATATATATATATATTATCGATTTTCTGCACTATAGTAAAAACTGCAACCTTGAAACTTCTGAATATCGTTTCTTATGTCTTTGTCTATGAGTGTATCAAATTTGATTAAAATCGGACCATTCCTTCTATAACCCGATTTTTTCGATTATCGTTTTTCGATATTTATCGGGGGTACCTCGACACAAAACCTAGCCATAGTACAACTGTGTAAATTTTCAAAAAAATCGGTTCAGCCGTTTCGGTGTCTATAGGTAACGGACACACACACAGACACACACATGCACACAAACAAAGTTCCATTTATAAATAAGTTTAGATATATCGACAATAAATTCCCATTAGCCACATGAGTTAAAGGATCACTGACTGGCATTTTTTAATTTAACTTGTGGTGGGGATGTAAAAATGAAGATCATAATAATTTAATCTACATTTGATGAGATAATGGTGTTCTTGTACGCATGCACGCTAAATACATCCTGTAAAGTAGCCGTTTTTAGAAATAAATGGATCATCCTGCTTACGAATCGAATACATCGTGAAGAGTGGTAGTTTCTCCATGTGGAAGTAGCAACGCGAGTCGCTTCGTCATGTCAGATCTAGTAACACGAATTAGTGACGCTTGTCTGAATATTTGCCATGGTAATAGCTATCAGCTTGCTTGAAAAAAAACATGAAGCAGCTGAAATGTGGTTCTACAGAAGGATGTTGCGGATATCATGGACAGATCATGTGAGCAATTACGAGGTTTTGGAAAGGATAGAGACGAAAAGGAAATTAATACTGAGCATCAGGAAGAGACAGCTAAAGTTCCTAGGACATGCAATGAAGAAGGAAGGCTTGGAGAACCTGATACTGACAGGTCAGATAAAGCAGCTGAAATGTGGTTCTACAGAAGGATGTTGCGGATATCATGGACAGATCATGTGAGCAATTACGAGGTTTTGGAAAGGATAGAGACGAAAAGGAAATTAATACTGAGCATCAGGAAGAGACAGCTAAAGTTCCTAGGACATGCAATGAAGAAGGAAGGCTTGGAGAACCTGATACTGACAGGTCAGATAAAGCAGCTGAAATGTGGTTCTACAGAAGGATGTTGCGGATATCATGGACAGATCATGTGAGCAATTATGAGGTTTTGGAAAGGATAGAGACGAAAAGGAAATTAATACTGAGCATCAGGAAGAGACAGCTAAAGTTCCTAGGACATGCAATGAAGAAGGAAGGCTTGGAGAACCTGATACTGACAGGTCAGATAGAGCAGCTGAAATGTGGTTCTACAGAAGGATGTTGCGGATATCATGGACAGATCATGTGAGCAATTACGAGGTTTTGGAAAGGATAGAGACGAAAAGGAAATTAATACTGAGCATCAGGAAGAGACAGCTAAAGTTCCTAGGACATGCAATGAAGAAGGAAGGCTTGGAGAACCTGATACTGACAGGTCAGATAAAGCAGCTGAAATGTGGTTCTACAGAAGGATGTTGCGGATATCATGGACAGATCATGTGAGCAATTACGAGGTTTTGGAAAGGATAGAGACGAAAAGGAAATTAATACTGAGCATCAGGAAGAGACAGCTAAAGTTCCTAGGACATGCAATGAAGAAGGAAGGCTTGGAGAACCTGATACTGACAGGTCAGATAAAGCAGCTGAAATGTGGTTCTACAGAAGGATGTTGCGGATATCATGGACAGATCATGTGAGCAATTACGAGGTTTTGGAAAGGATAGAGACGAAAAGGAAATTAATACTGAGCATCAGGAAGAGACAGCTAAAGTTCCTAGGACATGCAATGAAGAAGGAAGGCTTGGAGAACCTGATACTGACAGGTCAGATAAAGCAGCTGAAATGTGGTTCTACAGAAGGATGTTGCGGATATCATGGACAGATCATGTGAGCAATTACGAGGTTTTGGAAAGGATAAAGACGAAAAGGAAATTAATACTGAGCATCAGGAAGAGACAGCTAAAGTTCCTAGGACATGCAATGAAGAAGGAAGGCTTGGAGAACCTGATACTGACAGGTCAGATAAAGCAGCTGAAATGTGGTTCTACAGAAGGATGTTGCGGATATCATGGACAGATCATGTGAGCAATTACGAGGTTTTGGAAAGGATAGAGACGAAAAGGAAATTAATACTGAGCATCAGGAAGAGACAGCTAAAGTTCCTAGGACATGCAATGAAGAAGGAAGGCTTGGAGAACCTGATACTGACAGGTCAGATAGAGCAGCTGAAATGTGGTTCTACAGAAGGATGTTGCGGATATCATGGACAGATCATGTGAGCAATTACGAGGTTTTGAAAAGGATAGAGACGAAAAGGAAATTAATACTGAGCATCAGGAAGAGACAGCTAAAATTCCTAGGACATGCAATGAAGAAGGAAGGCTTGGAGAACCTGATACTGACAGGTCAGATAGAGGGGAAAAGAGACAGAGAAAATCAGCGGATAACATATTTGAAGGATTTGATCAGGTGGATGACGGAACGAGCGTTGCATGGTGCAACAGGAGAAAGCGTGCTAAGAGCCACAAGAGATAGGGAGATATGGAAAGCCATGATCGCCTATGTCCTGAAAGGACATGGCGCATAAAAGAAGAAAGAATTTACCCGCCTCAGGACAGCATTATCAGTTTTTAACTCTGTCAAGGCCCGAAATTGGCTTCATGATATATTTCAGAAAAGAAACAGTCGTTGTATAATTTCGAACTACCAGTTTTCCCTTCTATAGTCTTTGTTCACCACAGCCAGTATTTCAGGAGGTGAGAGTCGTTCTAAGAAGTTTACTTATTATGACTCAGACAGGATATATATTTCTTTTTCTTTTTTTTTTTTTGTCGAATCGGATAGCGGTTGAATTATA
>JBBBDQ010001887.1:1672500-1687500 GCA_037127315.1 Ascarosepion bandense
CCATATGTTATAATCAAAGCTGCCAGCGACTTGTCCTTGGCGAAGTGTTGGCCGAAAAGCAGCCTAGGCCCGGATATTAAAAAAAAAATTTGCCTGAAATGATATTTGTTTAAATCAATATATATATATATATATATATATATATATATATATATATATATATATATATATGCACACACGTATACATATGAGTGTTGCATAAAGAGAGAGTTGTGATGATCTAGAAGCTAATTGGGTGAGCAAATCGCCTCTGTCTAATTTTCTTCTGCCGGGTCGACATGATTGTTTCTTGTACCCCATTCGCAACAGGGGGACAATCATTTTAAAGCATCACGTTCCTTGGTCGTCTTTCTGCTATAATATGTTATTTAAATGATTGAGGGGTTCTCTGCGTTTAATGTTAATTTTGGAGATCGATTGCCTCAGATCAAATATCAGCTATGTTTCAACCTGCACGTCTATTAGTACACGTTCGTTCTTAAATCTACTCTGTGTACAGGCCTATGGAGATTTTCAAGATTTATATAAACATTTCTGGCCGTAATCGAAGGTTAACGAACTGGACGCGAGCAATATCCAAGGTAATCAATCCTTACTAGTTCCCTCACGTTTGTGGCGTGCTGTTAGGTTATTCAATGTTAAATTGATCACAACACCTATCAGATGATTGATTAAAATACGAGACGTTGCTGAGTTCACGGTTTGTACTACTAAGTATTTCAATGACAAAATAATCCTGGGTATGACGATAAATTACATCTGAAAGGATGGCTGCTGATCAAGAAATTGGAGGTTTTCAGCTCCTCTTAACAGCTATTATTTTTTGGTCCACCTTGATCCGGGGTGGTAGAATCTGCTAGGGTACTAGCTGTCGACAAATAGTGAACTCGCTAGGAAAAATATAATACTATCTAAACTTATTTATAAACGGAATTTTGTCTGTGTGTGTGTCTGTGTGTGTGTCCGTTACTTATAGACTCCAAAACGGCTGAACCAGTTTTCTTGAAAATTTACACAGTTGTACTATAAGCATTTGCGAGTGTTCTTAGCTAGGTTTTGTGTCGAGGTACCCCCGATAAATATCGAAAAACGATAATCGAAAAAATCGGCTTATGGAAGGAGTAGTCAAATTTGAATCAAACTTGATACACTCATAGACAAAGGCATAAGAAACGATATTCAGAAGTTTCAAGGTTTCAGTTGTTACAATAGTGCAGAAAATCGATAATATATATATATATATATATATATATATATATATATAAAAGGCAAGATGCTTGTGTGTGTGTCTGTTTATCTGCCTGTATGTCTATATTTTTTCAGCCTTTTTTTGCATCAGGTTTGGCTCTAAGTAGGTATAATTGTTGTTCTTAGTCTCAGCCATGATACCATTTACTCAGAGGACTCATTTAGCCCTCAAAATTCAGTTTACGACGAAAAAAACTTATTTGATATCGATACCAGTCTACGGTGTCACTTTAACTGGAAACAACTATTGCATTTTAGTGTTTCGTGCCAACGTCCAAAGAGTCTGAGCTACAGGACCATGGGTTAGTTTTAAAGCTTTCATTACACCCGAGCAACGCCAGGCTATACTGTTCATAGGCGGCTAAAATAAATCAGCCAAAAATCAGTGACCATGCAGCACAACTTAATCAAATTGGTCCACTCGTAAAAAAACAAAATACAAAAAAACCCGGAAAGATTATTTCGGGCAATAAGTTTTAGATGACAATTCATTAGACATAAATTGCTCAAGTCACGTCATTATAAATAAAATGAAATCTTGGGCTCAGTCCATAATATCGATAAAATATATAATCTATACCAAATTTTTTGGAGTTATTAGACCTTACTGCTATCTACAATTGTCCAATTACCTAATTGGTTGACCGCTTGAGTATACCAGGTGAAGTAAGTGTTGATGTATAGGTGGAGTAATGGATATGCAAATATGAATGAAACGAATCAGACAACAAAGGAGAACATTATCTCAGCGACTGGAAATTTATATATATCTATCTATATATATATGTATATAAACACAGAGCATAAATTCAGAAATAATTATAACTGAAGGTATTTTTAAGGGTTATTTTCAGATAACACTTCGTTGGAAAAAAATAAAAAATTAAATACAGTTTATGACGGTAAAGAAAAGAAAACATTTGTCCTTTGCTCCCCTCTTGGCGTGCTGGTTGAACGTATAAGGGGCTTCTTCATTACTAATGTTTATCCGAAACCTTAATTCACAGGTCTATGCACTAATGAGAATTCTCTTTTGTCACTAGGTTTCGTAATATAAACTTAATTTCTATCTTGGTCCATTGTCCGATGGTGATTTGTTTTCCTTGTAGATTTGATGAAAAAATAGAGAATATATATCGTATCTTTTGTGACAATGGATATCCTGAGAACGTCAGATGCGCTGTTGAGCACAAGATTACATGCTATATATCCTTAGCTTCTGGTCCTAGCCTTTGTCCCGTTAATTTAAAATTACCTGGGCTACGCTGACTGACAGAGTGTAGGCTTGTGTTACATTAGGTTTTTCCACTATCAGTTTACGGGTTGCTTTCGTCACTGATTCAGTATTTCCTTCATTTTTCAAAGATTTTTTTGGACTTTTTTCAAAGAAGTTGAATCGTTTACAAATTTAAATGTCAGTGTAATGTAGAATATGTTGGACGAACCAATCAGCGACCTGAAAACCGGATTAGTCTGCAGGTTACTGCCCGGATAAGACGGGGTAGTTCGAATCACTCTTTGAAAGTAACCCAGATGATTCGGCTATTGCTTAAAACATGTTCGACAATTCAGATTGCGAAATCTAATACGTGAATAATTCATTCACAGTTTTGCACAGAGAACAGTCCGCTCATCATCTACGTCTAAATGAAGTTAAATTACATCGACAGGCTTTGTGTAAAACAGACTGAGCATTTCTTACGCTCTCTCAAGAGGAAAATATTCGCAAGCAAATGTGATTTTTGTGATAAATAAATATGAATAAGATTAATATAATAATCTCGCTCTCTCTCTCTCTCTCTCTCTCTCTATATATATATATATATATATATATATATATGTGTGTGTGTGTGTGTGTGTGTGTGTGTCTATTAGTCTTTCTATCTAGCACAATCAGTTCGTATCTATCTATCTATCTATCTATCTATCTATCTAGCTAGCTAGCTAGCTATCTAGCTATCTATTTTCGTTCATTATCTATCTATCTATCTATCTATCTATTTTCGTTATCTATCTATCTATCTATCTATCTATCTATCTATCTATCTAAAATTTTTACGCGTTTCATGTGTAATATTTTTCTATTTAACATTTACTTAAAACTATTATTTTCTATTCGGAAATTATTGCATTATTTTTTGATTTAGCAAGAATGTAATTTAGTCAGGTTTTATGACATTCCCTTCTATTTTAATTATTCTGCGAATTGTTTCTTTGCTGTCAGAAACTTTTGCCAACGTAGTTCTCGTCAGAAGTATTGGCCGAAAAGAGCCTTCAAGAAAGTGCCTTCGCATATTTAAATCTCTCTCTCTCTCTCTCTCTCTCTCTCTCTCTCTCTCTCTCTCTCACTATATATATATTTACGCTCTCACACCCTGATTGAGCACTATGGAAAAATAGTAGATTTTGATAAACAGTATCTACTCTGGCGTGTACGCATCGCTCATTCAATGAAATGATTTAGAGCGCGCTAGCTATTTGGCGCGAATAATGATATGCGCTAAAAAGTCTGATTACTTCCACCGAACGCCCATAGCCCAGGGGTAGAGTCGCCGACTGACGCCATTTCGGTCGAGTTTCAATCCTGGGTAAAAAAAAAAACAAGCAATCGGAGTCTAACCGTACTGATGAGCTGTGATACGGCGAAACAGATCTGTTTGCGGATGACAATATATATGTTATAAATATATGTTTCTGGTGAGATGGTAATAGGATAGCCGAAAACGATCAAATATATAGGATATTTAAGATTTATAGGCTATATAATCCAGGAAAGAAAATACTTATAGAAACACAAAATAAATAATAGACTAACTGCAATAGACAGATAGTTAGATAGATAGTGAACAGTCTGAAATAAAGCTAGATCGATAGATAGATCGATAGATAGATAGATAATGGACTGGCTCTCTCTCTCTCTCTCTCTTACACACACACCCACAGCCATATATATATATATATATATATATATATATATATATGTGTGTGTGTGTGTGTGTGTGTGTGTGTGTGTGTGCAGATGACAATATATATATATATATATATAGATATAGATATATATGTGTGTGTGTATATATGTAGATAGATAGATACAAACTGACAGTGCTTGATAGACAGACGAATAGACAGATATATATACACAGAGAGAAAGAGAGCGGGATCCTATTTATATTTATTTATCACATTTTTGTGAACGCATTTGCTTGCGTATAAATTCCTCTTTATAGCGAGTTGAAATTAGCGCCTGCTGGCGAAAATCAACGAAATTTTGGTTTGAGAAAATTTTGCTCTTGGTAGAATTCGAACTTGCATTGTATTCTTGCTGGAAACACACACACACACACACACACACACACACACACACACACACACACACACACACACACTTGTACATACGTGTTTTTACATCTCGTTGTGTTCGTGTTTCGTTCTACGCCAGTGCATGTATATGAGGTCGTTATGCCTCCCTTCTTACGGCTTGTGTGGCAAATGCAATTCCTTCATGCAATAAACATAAATCAATCATCTTCTGCCATCAACGCCATTTTCGCTTGAACTATCTCAATGCATATTATTTGGCTTTGGGCTTACCGTTATTTCTACGCACAATTAAGCACCCTCATGTAATGGCAGATGTCAGGGTTGAGAGAATGAAACAAACATTATTTGCTTGTCGTATGTCCCTTGACAAAATACTCAGTACGTTGCAAATGCATATTCTTTTGTCAAATACTGTAACAAAAAAAAAAAAAACTGTTTGGTCGGTTTATTAATTCAAATTTAAAGTTTTACTCTCTCTCTCTCTCTCTTTCTCTCTTTAACACTTTTATCTCTCTACACCCCCCATATATATATATATATATACACTACCGGCCATAGTTATTAGTTTTTTTAGGAAATGATGTATTTCATACTATTTTTAGTATCTATTAGCAAGTTGATTATTCAAAATGAAAATAGAATGGTTCTTTTGTTATTATTACTTTGCAAAATTTTACAACGCAAACAGCAACAATTTACCCATCGCACCCTGTAGATTTTATATATATATATATATATATATATATATATACACCGCCTGATGAGACATTGAATTTTCAATGTCGAAACGAACGTACCTTTGTAGCGGATATATTTTGAATAATTATGTACATGTTCTAAAATATAATTTATAATATATATATATATATATATATATATATATTTACACACACTACCGGCCATAATTATTAGGCC
The DNA here is from genome assembly GCA_037127315.1 of Ascarosepion bandense. Lineage (NCBI taxonomy): Eukaryota > Metazoa > Mollusca > Cephalopoda > Sepiida > Sepiidae > Ascarosepion > Ascarosepion bandense. The sequence continues at coordinate 1,677,985 of JBBBDQ010001887.1, forward strand.
ACCCCAGTTTTTAAAAAATGATGTATTTCATACTATTTTTAGTAATTATTACCAAGTCGATTATTATAAATGAAAATAGAATGGTTCTTTTGTTATTATTACTTTGCAAATTTTTACAAGGCAAGGAAGCAAAGATGAACTCATCCGAATCACCCTAAATTTTCTTCATTCTTTCTTTGATGAAACTTCAATATAGGTAATTATCAAATATTTATAAATTCACTTGATTCACATTTTATTTTTATTTATAGTTATTCACTTGGTAATAAATATTAAAAAATAGTATGAAATACGTCAATTTTTAAAAGAATAATAATTATGGCCGGTAGTGTATATATATATATATATACATATATATAGTATTTTATATATATATATATATATATATATTTAAAATTGAATGACAATTGAAAAACTAAATTTCTGTAAGACGTTTCGTCCTTTAGAAGGACCTCTTCAGGATAAATCTGATTTAAAAATGAAATAAGAAATATGCTACATAGGAATTTTTTAAAGTTTAACTTAGATGTGGCATAAGGCTGAAAGTATTGAACACCCAGGAAGTATCAAATTCAGTTGTCAATGCTAATCTGATTTAGCGAGACATGTTTGCTAAACATGATACCACTTTTTAGTACTTCGGTAACTCATGTCCGAAAATCAAGTTTGAAATTAGGGAGCATCCGGTGATGATCAATCGCACTACACAGTTGCAACTGAACTCACGAGACAAGCTTGCTAACCGTTGAAGTGCAATTCGGTTTAATAACCATAGCTTAGATGTGGCACAAGAATAGTGAGCACCGATTGATGATTAAATTCATTACTCAGTCGTAACTGATCTAAACAGAGAAACCTGCTATGCGTTACAGAACGTTTGAATTGATACCCGGTTTACATACATGACTTAGATGTGGCACAAGAATAGTGAGTACCGATTGATGATTAAATTCATTACTCAGTCGTAACTGATCTAAACAGAGAAACCTGCTATGCGTTACAGAACGTTTGAAGTGATACCCGGTTTACATACATGACTTAGATGTGGCACAAGAATAGTGAGCACCGATTGATGATTAAATTCATTACTCAGTCGTAACTGATCTAAACAGAGAAACCTGCTAAGCGTTACAGAACGTTTGAAGTGATACCCGGTTTACATACATGACTTAGATGTGGCACAAGAATAGTGAGCACCGATTGATGATTAAATTCATTACTCAGTCGTAACTGATCTAAACAGAGAAACCTGCTATGCGTTACCTGCTATGCGTTTGAAGTGATACCCGGTTTACATACATGACTTAGATGTGGCACAAGAATAGTGAGCACCGATTGATGATTAAATTCATTACTCAGTCGTAACTGATCTAAACAGAGAAACCTGCTATGCGTTACCTGCTATGCGTTTGAAGTGATACCCGGTTTACATACATGACTTAGATGTGGCACAAGAATAGTGAGCACCGATTGATGATTAAATTCATTACTCAGTCGTAACTGATCTAAACAGAGAAACCTGCTATGCGTTACCTGCTATGCGTTTGAAGTGATACCCGGTTTACATACATGACTTAGATGTGGCACAAGAATAGTGAGCACCGATTGATGATTAAATTCATTACTCAGTCGTAACTGATCTAAACAGAGAAACCTGCTATGCGTTACAGAACGTTTGAATTGATACCCGGTTTACATACATGACTTAGATGTGGCACAAGAATAGTGAGTACCGATTGATGATTAAATTCATTACTCAGTCGTAACTGATCTAAACAGAGAAACCTGCTATGCGTTACCTGCTATGCGTTTGAAGTGATACCCGGTTTACATACATGACTTAGATGTGGCACAAGAATAGTGAGTACCGATTGATGATTAAATTCATTACTCAGTCGTAACTGATCTAAACAGAGAAACCTGCTATGCGTTACCTGCTATGCGTTTGAAGTGATACCCGGTTTACATACATGACTTAGATGTGGCACAAGGCCAAAGGCAAGAAGCATCAAGTGAGGATTGAACTTACTATTCATTCTTATTTGATTTAACAAAACAAACTTGCTAACCATTATGCAACATCAAAATTCGCAGAAATGGGATACATAGAAAATTTTGTAATTCAATTTGCTAACATTGTTACGTAATTCAAAATATATGCATTTTATATATAGTACATACATATCAATTTTTGATATAATATAATTTTTATTATATTTATATACTTTATACATAATATTCGCTCATATTATATATTACCTTTTACTGAATAACATTATATGAAAATTGTTATTGGATGACCACTTTTTACACATAAGAATGGATTCGCCTCATGTGTACATATAATCCTGCCTATACAGAGAACGGCAGGAGTTTCAAAGCAGTTGTCTTTGCTACTATGACACTGTCAGCTCTATGCTTTCGGGTAGAGAGCGCTTTCTGCTTCCGAGCAGAGAGCACTAACCCAGTCGTGGTTCTGCTGAAGGGTAGAATTACAGCTGGGGAAAAATAGACAGATATTTTTGGCTGGGAACACCCACAATAAAAAGAACTTGTGTCACATCTATCCTTGTGTGGGAAGGTTGGCAAATACCGTTGCAAAGTAGTTGTAGAATTGTAAAGCAGTTGATTAGTTGGTCAGTAAGTTGGTGCAGAGTTAGTTGGAGTTGTTTGGATAGAGACTCATTACCCGGACATACTATTTCACTTCAAGACTGTATATAATTAGTTCTATTAATAGTATTCCTGAATTGACTAACCCATGTTCCAGTTTGTATATCTTGTTCAATATAACTTACATTTTCTATCTTCATATCTGTTTTTATTATTTATTATTTTGTGTGGTTTCTCACCCGGAATCCACAACAAAAATAATGTAATATTAACGCAATTTCATATATCTATTCGCAGTTATTTTGCACAGAACTGCAATTATGATCATCCAGGAAACGGAAATGAAAATATAAAACTGTCAATAAGTGGTAATTCAAATAAGCAACATATGGGGAAAAATCTTTGAACTCCATCTTTTTTTCCCTAGCCACAAAAAAAAAAAAATTCTAGCTTTCATTTAGATACCAGATTGGGTGACACTTTCAAATAATTTTATTTATACTTTTGTATTTTTCCAATATACATCTATACACTTCTCTTGCATGCATACTGGTTTTTGATATGGTTCTTGATGGCCCTGTGGTGCATTCAACGTTGCTGTAGACCAACATTTTCACTCTTGTGGAACCCATGAAATAATTTTCATGCATTAGGGAACCCATGCATAAAATAATTATATGCCATTTTTTTTATACCTGTCTCTTATATTTTATCGTAGTTCAAGTAATAAAAGTATAATATAAACAGCGTGCATTTGCCCTGTTTTCAAATGAGTCACTCAGTGATAAACGAATCCGCAAGTCCTGTCCATTAATCACTATACAGTCGATTTCACACTGACGCCACATATACATTTCCAAATACATACCGTTTGTTTATTACAATTTTAAATAATATAAGCGGTTCTAGCATTTATTATAATAACAAATTAAGTTCCAGTAGTATACCATATATGCATTTTAAAATTACCCATATAAATTTAGCAATATGCTTTAACAAATTAATTACTGTTTCTTGCAGAAGTCCTAGCGAATCTTTCAGAACTCTAGGGTTCCTCGACACACAAGTTGGTAAATTATGCATTATGTGATTGGTCCCGACCTGGCAGCTCGACTCCAGCCACTTTTTCACCGGCGAAATGTGGCTTACCTCTGTCTATTCTACAAATATTTTTATGGCTTCTCCTCCGAAGAGCCTAGCTCACTGATGCCCCCTCTACAAGAATTTACTCGAGCAACCAGACTGGCAACAAAGTCCCACACTTTTACAATTAAATCAACTAAATGCAGTTACCACTTCTACTCCAACAGCTTCTTTTCTCGCACTTTCTGCCTGTGAAGCTCCCTTCCGTATATTTGCTTATCTGACGGCTACAATGTCCAAGAATTTAAATGCAATGTCAATTCCCATCTTTTATCCCCTTGACTCCAGTCCTTCCTTCGTTCTTCCCACATCACTCCGTCTATCTTTTTCTTTTCTCACTCTACCCTCGCAACTGTCATCATTCAGGAATTTCCATCCTTCTCTTGCCCTTTCTCACGACATCCCCCGTAACCGGTTCGCACTTCTCTTATGTACCCTGCTGCGCACTGGTTACGGTACCCCGTGGCTTTGGGAGGAAAAAGGAGATAACGAAAAGAATAAAACAAGCATTATGATTTAAAAGAGAATTCTGTTTATAATTTTTCCTGGTCAACTATATGCTCTTGTGACTATCTATCTATCTATCTATCTATCTATCTATCTATCACAACCTGTTCATTATCTATCTATCTATCTATCTATCTATCTATCTATCTATCTATCTATCTATCTATCTATCCCAACCTGTTCATTATCTATCTATCTATCTATCTATCTATCTATCTATCTATCTATCTTGGGACTTCTTGTGGAGCCGTAGAGTTCTGGGGAACGTGAGATGAGAAACACTGTTGTAAAGTATTCAATCTTCATCGCACGTCAGAATTTGTTACAAAATAATGGTATATTTACTCTACTTTTAAGTAGGCTCAGTAAGCTTAGCGAATCGTCGGTTGTCTAGTGAATAGCTGGACAAAGGTAAAATCCGTTTTTCATTTCTTCAAACGTAATGTAAAACACTTCTTCTTCTGTGTGTCGTGTCCTCTTAAGACGTAGACGAACAAGTCTCTCCACAACTTTCTGTTTTTTGTAGCTCTTAATAAATTTTATCTTTCTGCTATTTTTCTAAACCATGTTCTACCATCCATTCAATCGAACTAAGTAAGTTAGTGTTTTTTCCTTTGTCCCTCTTGCCTTCAATTTGTTCAATATATACTTAATCTTAATAGGATCATTTCATTATTAAGATCAATACAAAGGTATCTCGCTTATAAAAAAAGGGGGAAAAATTTAGGAGCCTTTCGGCCAACATTTTGAAAAATAGAAATCGTCGGCAAAATTAAAACGGAGAAGTTGCCAAGAAAAATTTTAACAATGTCTTCAGCTAAAAAAAATTATATTACCTATGTTGGCTGCTAGTCTCCCTGAAAAGCTCCAATTTAAACTTCAACTCTCTCTATCTGCACAGGACAGAACGTTGTAAATTATCGGTAAGAGACTCCAAGATGTCCAAATGAAGTCTCCTTCTTGTGTATGACGGAGAAGAAATCGGGAGACTAATGCGTCCTGCATTCTACAGACTTAAAGAGGTGTTCACCGATCGCTAACTCATGAGTCTGAGACCGCTCGGATGTAATTGGCTCATGTCTGCGCACTCTACCCGTACATGCTGAACGATCCTCACCTTCTAGCGTTGGATGGTCTTGTCCCCGTGTTCGGTCTCACACCGACACTTATGTTGATACTCAATAAAACTTTGTTGGTTAGTAGGTAGGATATCCTTACGTGGGTGACGGGAAGCAGTTATTGTACTGAAAATATTCCTAACATTAACAGCACTGAAACAACGCTTAATGAAATTGCTAATTCTGTCCACGGGAGTCTCAAATAAACAGGACACTTTGGAGGGACAAATTTCTTAGTCTTATTAAACTTATGAATTTTCTGTTTAATGACTGCCGAAAACACAATTTTGGGGTACCCATTAATTATTAGAAGTTGTTTAATTTTCCTTAATTCGGCATCAATTTTAAAATCTGAGCACACCATCAGTGCACGATGTGCAAGGGTCTTAATAAGATTGATCTTCCTGGATCTCGGAGCAAACGAGTCCCACGTTAAGTATAACCCAGAAAATGTGGGTGTACGATAAATACTGGTGTGAAAACATGAAAGTGCTCTTTCAACCCATCCTGGAAAGAAAGCTGCCTATTCTCTATTTCCATTGTATATTCTAAAGATGGATGGAGGTAGTTAAGCAGGGAGAAAAATTCTTCCGCTTTACTTCACACTGCAAATGAACTAAAAGTATCATCAACATAGCGGAAGTAACAATAGGGCTTATCTATTCTATCAAATAATAACCTCTCAGATTAGCCCACAAGAGTATTAGCTAATAAAGGACCAAAAGAACAACCCATCGTTACCCCACCCTGGCCTCCTATGCAAACTACGCGGTTATGGTATTACCGGTCGCCTGCTTGACCTAATCCAATCTTTCTTAAATAACCGCAAATTGAAGGTCGTTCTGAATGGGCGTGCCTCTTCGTCCTACAGCACGAATGCTGGTGTCCCACAGGGCTCTATCCTGGGCCCGACGCTCTTCCTTATTTTCATCAACGACCTCCCAGATGAGATCAAGTCCCAAGTAGGCATCTACGCAGATGACACTACAATATACTCCCGCTCCAGTAAGAAACCTGTCGTGGCTGACAGACATAATCTCGCTGCTGACCTTGAGCGAGATCTACACTCTGTGGTGAACTGGGGCAAGAAGTGGCTTGTCAACTTCAATTCCTCTAAGACCAAGCTCTTGTCTGTCAACCATTACAGGCAACCTCTTCTGCCTCCCATAAGCATGGACCAGGTGATTCTCCCGGAGAGGAATACACTACGCCTCCTCGGACTTACCCTGTCCTCAGACCTCAAATGGAAGCACTATATTGAATCCATAGCAAAATCTACTGCTAAGAAGGTTGGGTCACTATGTCGATCCAGGATATTTTTTTCCACCTGAATCCATCCTGCATATATACAAGTCAACCATCCGTCCGTGCATGGAGTACTGCTGCCATTTATGGTCAGGTGCCCCTGCCGTTCTCCTCAGTGTTCCTGACAAGCTCCAAAGGAGAGTCTGTAACGTGATAGGTACTGATCTGGCGAGTCGACTGCAGCCACTTTCCTATCGTCGAAATGTGGCCTCCCTCTGTCTTTTCTATAAATATTTTCATGGCTTCTGCTTGGATGAGCTTAAGTCACTGATGCCTCCTCAACAGGTGTTTACCCGTGCAACCAGACTGGCAACTGGGTCCCACCCATTCACAGTCAGGTTAGCCAAATGCAGACGACAATTCTACTCCTGCAGCTTCCTCTCTCGCACTTCCCGCCTGTGGAACTCACTCCCGTATTCTTGCTTTCCTGACGGCTACAACCTCCAGAAATTTAAATGCAAAGTTAATACTCATCTACTAACCACTGGACTCTAGCTCTCTCCTCTCCCCTGTATAATCTTCACTTTCTCTCTGCCCATGTATCTGTCATTGCACCTGCTTTCTCAGCTTTCTATTTTTCCTTTCTAACTAGCTTGTACTCCTCACTCTTTTCTAATTAATCTTTTTACATTTATGTAACCCCCTGCACATCAGTGGCGTTTCCGCCTTGTTCGGGGTGAAATGATTAAAAAAAAAAACAAAAAAAGAAAAAACATATATTTGAAGCTGAAGGAGACAGACTTTGTAGCCATCTCCATCAACTGGATGAAGAAGCTCTCAGGGAAAGACGGAGTTTTTACAGTGCCATGATACAAGAAGTCTGCACAGAACTCTATTATTTCGTCCAAAGGAATATTAGTGAACAGACTTACTATATCAAATGATATAAACATATTTGTTTCAGAATTTGGCTTCAGTTTGCGTATAAAATCTGCAAACTAAAATCAATCTCGCACACAATATTCCGAATAATAATTCATAACTAGTTAACGAACTTCATTAAGCCACTTGGCAAGATTATGTCAGTCAGAACCCACCGTAGACAAAATCAGCCTTAGTGGAACTTCAGTCTTGCGTATTTTCGGCAACCCATACATCTGTAGACGTTGGGAATCTACAGAACGGATATCATCATAAGCATATTTTCAATATATACATCTCCACAACTGAAACTAAGACCTGATCACCATGGAGGAAATTTAATATTTTGCGTTTGGTTAGATTGACGGGGTATCATTCATTTAGAGTTCTTGTGAATCACTGATTTTGCACATGCAGCAACGTGTCAGTTAAAGATTGGCTGAAAAGGGCTCTGCGCATGTCAATATTAAAAAAAAAATTGTACTCGTCTATGAAAACATAAGGCTGCACAGAGCAAGAAAAACCCGGGCAAAAATAATTTGAGATATATTTGGTCTGTTCTAAAACACACGCCATGTTCAACTGACATTTCACCAACGGATAATTACCAATTTGTGATTTTTGCACAATGCACAGATAAAGTAATTCTGTCTCTATTGAAAACCCGATTCAAGAATTAGTCCAATTTTTTTTACATGAAAACCTGATATTCTTTCTCAAAATACACCGATGATCTGCCTGATAGGTGGTAACAAGCAATAGAAAAACATTACATCAGCCATTTATGTGTCAAACTAGATACACGCTTTAGGTGATCCTGTTTCGAAAGAGACATGACTGACTGGGCAGAAGATTATCCCGCAGTAGGTTGCCATTGCTTTCTGCGGTAGACTGGCTGTTAGCCATAGCTATAGAACCCAATCTGTTTTAATATTTAACCCATAACTGTAGGGAAGAGATAGATTTATACCTTTCCCAGTGTATTTGTGCTCAAGTGATTGCAATGTATTCAAATGGAATTCGAACTCGGCTCCCCGATTTGTTGTTCCGAGTCGATGTCTACTGCATCGCTATACACAGCCGCTAAAACAATGATATACACAACTTAATAAAATTTAACTGCATTTTTTATGAAGAATATAATTATTTAAATTGTTCGAACTGTTGTTGTTATCTTTATTGCCATATTCTCGACATTACGGCTGTTGTATGCTCCGGTCTTCTTCAGGGGATTGGAATTTTGAACCAAGAACCTAAGAAACTTTACTCAAAATATACGGTTTGAAATGTAAATACTGCCTCATCTCAGAAGTGTAAGTAAATATCTAATCTAAACTTATTTATAAATGGAACTTTGCCTGTGTGTTCGTATGTGTGTGTGTACGTGTGTGTGTATGTGTATGTGTGTGTGTCCGTTACCTATAGACTCCAAAACGGCTGAACCGATTTTCTTGAAAATTTACACAGTTGTATTATAAGCGTCTGCGAGTGTTCTTAGCTAGGTTTTGTGTCGAGGTACCAGTGATAAATATCGAAAACCAATAATCGAAAAAATCGTGTAATAGAAGGAGTGGTTCGATTTTAATCAAATTTGATACACTCATATATATCGAGTTTCTGTACTCCTGTAAGAACTGCAACCTCGAAGCTTCTGAATGTCGTTTCTTATGTCTGTCTATGAGTGTATCAAATTTGATTAAAATCGGACCACTCCTTCTATTACCTGATTTTATATATATATATATATATATATATATATATATATATATAAAAGGCAAGATGTTTGTGTGTGTGTGTGTCTGTTTATCTGCCTGTATGTCTGTATTTTTTTCAGCCCTTTGATTTTAGTTTTTGCTTCGGGTTTGGCTCCAAGTAGGCATAATTGTAGTTCTTAGTCTCAGCCATGATACTATTTACTCAGGGGACTTATTTAGCCTTCAAAATTCGATTAAAAAAATTTATTTGATAT
>JBBBDQ010001887.1:1692500-1722500 GCA_037127315.1 Ascarosepion bandense
CATCTTTATAAGATTTGATGACATCTTCGTTCATTCTTTTTCACGTCGGGCTTATTGTGTAAATATTGCTTGTCTTGTCTCCTTTGACTAGGATATTTAGTGTATTTTTTTATTTGTTTTGCTTTGCTATTTAGCATACTTTGGAAATTATTATTTACTTTTTTAAACTTGATTCTGACTGTTAGATCACTCAATCTCTTTTAAAGTTGACTAGTTCGTTAATTGCAGATGGGTAACGCAGGGTTTTAAATTTAGATTTGAAATTTTCAAAATTTGCCTTGTGTTATGGTGCCCTGTCTATAGTGGAATGAACTCTTCCCCCTTCAATAAATAATAACCTGCGTGACTTCCAGGGAGCAGTCTTGAGGCAGTCGTAAAGCAATTTTGAGACAGACGTGAGGTAGTCGAGACGCAGTGTAACTAGACAGTTTGAACGCACACTTCTATTTGCTGACTGCTAACGGTCTTACTTTGTATATATGTTCTGTTATTCTAATACACTGGTTGAACCTACCTTCTTGTTTCCGTGTCTTCCTTCCTGGCCCTGACAGGTCACAGCACCTTTTAACTTAGGTATTTATGTAAAGAAAGTAGTACCTAATTCTGGAGAGGAATTTTTCAATTTTGTATAATAAATTTTGCATGTATTTATGTCTGTTCGGAAGAGATGCGTTTTTTAGTGAATGCGGTAATTGCAATTCTTGCATTTGTATTGTTTTTCAGGTATTTAAGAGTTGTACCCGGAAAGAATCAGTCGAATATAGTTGGTTGGAATAGTTTGTTTTTTGACATTTGTGAGTGTTATGAGTGTTGTGAGTGTTAAAATACACTGGTCATAACAGTGTTCAATTGAAGAACAAAATCGAATCACTGAATAGTTATAGGTCAGATTAAAATAAAATTAGGAAACAGCTGTATTAGAATGTGCTCAATACGTGTTTGAAAGGAAGTGAGCATTCAACATGTAGGTATTTAGACAGGGAATATCAGCCGATTACGATTCCATGGTTTCGAGCATTTCGGTTTCATCAGGTGATTTATTTTAACGGTAAAGTTCATAACCGGAGGTTCAAATAAAGAGAATCGCTTGTAATTGGGAATCCTTTTAACCGGGTTTGTACGAGCCGAGAAAATATTTTCTAATCTGTCTATATGAGGACATTAATTCTGACTTTTCATAAAATAACTTTTGTAGTTCTGGAAATAATACTATAGCCAATATTTCTCCTTGGCACAATCTGCAAGAAGTTGCAGGTGAATATTGTGAATGTCGTATGTAACTGGGAATTCTTTTAACTGAGTTTGTACGGGCCGAGAAAATATTTTCTAATCTGTCTATATGAGGATATTAATTCTGACCTTTCATTTAATAGCTTTTGTAGTTCTGGAAATAATACTATAGCCAACATTTCTCCTTGGCACAATCTGCAAGAAGTTGCAGATGAATATTAAGAATGTCGTATGTAATTGGGAATCCTTTTAACCGGATTTGTACGAGCCGAGAAAATATTTTCTAATGTGTCTATATGAGGATATTAATTCTGACCTTTCATTTAATAGCTTTTGTAGTTCTGGAAATAATACTATAGCCAACATTTCTCCTTGGCACAATCTACAAGAAGTTGCAGGTGAATATCTTTATATATATTTTCATTAACCAAACTAGTTCGCTATCAGTACTAACAGATTGTCATCATAACCAATCTTGAATTTTTACCCAGCGTAGGTAATTACTTCAATTAGTTTTGAAATAGTTTTTTAGAGAAAAATTTAAAAGCCTAGTAAATCTTAATGGTTGGTGGAAGATATGTTTTAACAAATTTATTTTCTGTGAACTAAACGATCTTAGTCTTGGGACAAATCTAACTTCATCAAACGGATATTGTTACCAAAATTTTAATGGTTTTATCTTGTCTTTGTCGAGAGTAATTATTTTACGAAATTCTCTTCATTTATTGATATCGGACAGCTTCCATTCCTCAGAAATTTAATCGAGTTTCATTTCATACCGCTCAAATACTGACATTCTCTGCAGTTACGATAAATGGATTCATTCATAATGAATCTCCATTTTGTAAAACCTCTTGGGATTAAACAAGTTAACTCCAGATTTTAAGAAAGAATTGTGTTTATGAATGACTTTGAAAGCAACTGGACACCTAATCTTAATTAGGGAACAAGATAGACCTCTGCTTCTGTTCAGAATACAGGGTAGAAGGGTGAGCCTATCGTTTGGTTCAAACTGTCCCTCTGCCTTTTGAAAAAAAGTAAAGGTTTATCTCTTGTTTCCTGTTACGATTAGCTTTCTGGTTCCTTCTTATGTCTTCTTTATCTCTATAATTCAAGGTTCGCGTATCAACTGCTGTCCAGTTCAAAATCCATTCCGGTTTTTTGAATGAGAGTAGAGGTTCTCTTGTTTCTAGTTTTGAAATATATTTCTGGATTCTTCTAAAGTCTTTATCTTTTGTGTCAGTCCCAGTCATCCATTGAGTCTTAGTTGCATTATTGCCTTGCTCGGGGTGAACCGATTTAAAAAATACAATCCATTGTTAATAATACTCCCAAAATTGGAGTTACTTCATTGGAGTTGAGAATCTACAAGATTCAGAACAATTCTTTTTTATGAATGTGAGAAATGGCCACTGCGCAGAGAGGATCTTCATAAACTCGAGGTCTTCGATCACTACTGCCTTCGCCGTATCCTGCGTGTTCGCCTCTCCGACTGGATCCCCAACTCGACCATCCGCGCTAGTTGCAACATCCTTGGCCTGGAAGAAACTCTGCTTAAAAGGAAACTCTGGTGGTTCGGTTACGTGCTGCGCCGGTCTGGTGGTGAATTCGTCTGTAAAATGGTGGCGCCCAACTCACCCACTGGTTGGAGTAGCGCCGAGGTGGTCAACTTAGGACGTGGCTCACTACTGTCAAAGCAGACATGGAGCTCATGTCCGGTCCTCGCGTTTTTGGTGTCCGACGCTGGAACCGCGAATGGCTAGATCATGCCGCTGATTCTGCTGCCGATCGACGAGGGTGGATGGCCTTGACGCGCGATGCGGTTAATTCCATTGGCGCCGGCTCAACCCACTTCGGGTGAATGCCGTTATAAGTACAAGTGAATAATACTTCAAAATGCATGCCTCATACTATCGATTTATGAAGTACCTGATTCTTGTCACGCTTTACCTATACAAGAATTATGTTAGCCGAAGGATAAAATATAACCATTATATTTGGGATGGAGCTGCTCATTCTTCCATTTCAAGCTTTATAAATGTCCGAGTGCTTCTCTTGTGTGAGAACACATGTCCCAGTCTCTTTTCCAGAGATGCAACTTTGCAAGCCTGTCCTTATTCATTCGTTATTTCCAGGAGAAATGTTCAGATTAGCTTTATTCTTTCGTTCCAACAGTTCAGATATTGACGCTTAGGACGCGACACGCTTATTAGACGAGAATCAAATCAGCCTCATTTCCTTAGTGTAAGAAGAAATATTCACTCAGACATCATTTTAACAAAGAACTGTTACTGAACGGTTTGAATTTTACTACTTCCAATCAAGAGTAAATCCACATATTTCTTCTCATCCTCTTTTCGCCTCCTCCTTTTCCATGCAAATCACAGATCCCATTCAATTGGAGTAGATATACTAAACTATCGCCCGGTTCACACTCCAGCCACGTCTATTGAACGGGTGAAGAGGCCCATCCTTGTTCCCTGTTTAGGATGTGGTTTCCGGTTTTCTCTTTTCCAATCTTTTCACTCTTACGTAGCCCCCTGCACATCAGTGGCGATACCGCCTTGCTCGGGGTGATATGATTAAAAAAAAACAAAATTACGTTTTTTACTGTGATTCTGTTATTTTGTTTGGATTTCGAGTCTTGTATTGGATGGAAATCTGTATATCAATCGGTATTTACTGTATTTATGATTCCACTTTTTTTCTTTATATAATGTTTTGCCTTGCTTGGGGTGAAATTATTTCTTTTTTAGGTTAATTTCTTTGAACCTCTATAAGAAATCAAACTCACCCCAGGCCTAAAGTGAAATTCTTACTTTGGACTTATTACTAAAGATTATGGAAAATAGTCGGCTCATTTTATTACACCGGTATTGCTTCACCGATAGTTAAAATCTCCAAAACTTTAAATGCAAAGTCTGTTTCCTTGAATACTATCCGTCTTCAATCCATTCATTCTTTGACAGGTGCAACACTCCAGGTCAGAGTGGACCTGGGAACAACAGCAATTAAGAGGTGGTTCCATGCTCCTCACAACCTCCTCATCAGAGGCTTTGCTGCCGGATGCAATTTACCGTCATGCCCAGGAGCACCTACTTTTGGCGTAGCACTTCTTGTTATTGCCAGACTTCTCATGAACTCCCGCATCGAGCTGCCCTCGATATTGACGGCGTAGTGGTAAGGGGATATTAGTATTAAAATACTACGAAAAAAGAACTTAACTGTTAACATGTGTTCATTGAAGATTCATTTCCTAATAGTGAGAACAGTGCTAATTAGAGAAATCTCTTTTATTTCTCTTCGTATTAATTCTAAAACGGTTAGCCGTTTTCATATGAAGACAGCCTGGCTATTTATTGTGATGATCTGCGTGTATTTTGTTTTTTATCTCATTATATCATTACAATACGGAAACTATCGAATAGCAATGTCCTTGACCAAAAGTCAGAGAGATATTAAAAATATCGGGTGAAAAGTGAGAGAGAGAGAGAGAGAGAGAGAGAGAGAGAGAGAGAGATCGTGGGGAGAAAGAAGGGGAAAATTAAATAAGTTTAACATGAAAGAACCCAGGGGGATAATGTCAACCATAGAGGATGGGCCCCGATTAAAACGGAAATGTTGACCACTGATTTTAGTAACAATGCCGCATACCCTTCCTGACAATAGTTACTCAATTTTTGGGGCGGATCTGAAGGAGACAACCACCATCTTTATATTTGTTGTTTTTCATTTTTTCTTTACTTTTTCAGTGAAATCTTATCGATTACACGCTAAACTTTCCGATTGACAAAAAATTTGGAAAAATTTCAATATTTAAACAATTTTAGTGGGGGCTCAGTTTTCCATACAACGTTATAATAAATCGATCTTCCATTTTGGAACCACTCGTTGGTACGACTTTGCCACTACCTGTAAATTTGTTGATGATCAATTTTTTTTTAAATTTTCACTGCGCTCTTATCGATTAAACCCTAAACTTTCCGTCTGACAAAAAAAATTTGGAAAAAATTTCAATATTTAAACAATTTACGGGGAGGCGGCTTAGTTTTTCATACAACCTTATAGTAAATCGATCCTGTGCAATTAACTTTTTTGCTTGCGCATATTCAACAACTGAATCCTTTGCGAAATTTTGGAATAAAGCCATTTTTGGAGTTTTCAAGGAAGATGCAATCGTAAAAACTGAAGAAACCTTGAAAAAGACAAAAACAAGAGCAACAATTTGTCCCCAAAAAATCAAAACAAAGCGACCCCAACGCGAGTGGTTTCAAAATGGAGGATCTATTTACTATAACTTTGTATGAGAAATTGAGACCTCACCTAAAATTGTTTAAATATTGAAAGTTTTCCATACTTTTTTGATAATCGGAAATTTTATGTAATAAAAGATAAGACTGTGCTGAAAAAAGTAAAAAAAAAAAAATAAATAAATAAAATAATAAATAAATAAATAAATAAATAAATAAATAAATTTAAAAGTGGTGGTAGTCTCCTTCAGGTCCACCAATTTTTTCTATCTTTCTTGCTGTCTCTCTTTGTCTGTTTGTTTGTCTGTCTGTCTATTTCATACACTCTTTCACGCTACATAAAAGTCATTTTTCTTTTTTTTTCTTTCTTTCTGCAATTTGTCTTTCGTTCCTTGTTTTTTGTCTATTTTTTCGTTTTTTCTCTACTTTCATTATTTTTCTCCGTTTTTGTTTTTTTCATTCTGTCTCTATCTTTCTCTATTTTTTCATTCTTAACACTATGTTTTTCTTTTTTGCATACCTCTTCTAATTTCTTTCTTTCCTTGCTTCTCATCTTTCTACACGCTTTCTTTCCATTTTCCTCTTTCCATGATTCGCTCTTTCCGTCGTTCCTCATTTTGCTTATTTTCTTTAGTTCCTTGTTATTCTTTCCATTTTTAATTTTCTTTATTCTTATTTCTGCTTTGCCATACTATATTTTTCCTTTGTAATGTTCGTTATATTTTCTTTTCTTTTTGTCTTTCTTTTATTTCCTTCTTTCTATTTAACATGTCTTTCTCTCTTTCCGTCTCTTATCTTTTTTTCTCGTCTTCTTTCCAACTTTGTCTTTTGTCGATTTTCTTTCTTTCCATGTTTCTTTCCCCTTTTTGTTTTTTACATTTTTTCCTCCTTGTTTTGTTTTTTTCGCCTTCTCTTTCGTTTGTTATTTTTCTCTCTTTCTTCCCTACTTACATTTCAGACACCCTTTTTTTTTCTCTCTTTCTTTCTTTCCCACTTCTAGATTAGAATTTTAATTTTCTTTTTTCTTTCATTCAATTGTTTTTCTTTCTTTGTTCTGCAATTTGATTTTCTTTCTTTCTAATTTTACCACCTTCTTCTGTATATCCTAAATTTTTACCCAATTTCTCATTCTTATTTTTTTTATGAATATCTTTCTCGCTTCCATTCTTCGTCTTATTTTCTCCCGATTCTTCCTTCTTTTTCTCTTTCCCGTTTTTTCTTTCTTTTTACTTTATCATTATGTACTTCTTTCTTATTCTATTTTCTTTCCTATTTTTCTTTCTTTTTCAGGTGTTTTTTTCATTTTTCTTCATTTAATGTAACTACTATTCGTCTATTCTTTCTTGTGTTATTTCTAGTTTTTTTTTTTTTATTTTGTTCCCGGCTTTCTGGATTTTTCTTTTAGTTTCTATTTCTTTTTTGTTTTTTATTTGTTACTATTTCCTTCATTTATCTTTTTTCCTACTTTTTTTATTTGTCTCTCTTTCCGTTGATCTTTGTTATTTTTTATTTGTTTTAGCTATTTCTTTTACTTTATGTATTTCTTTCTTGCTTTGCTTTCGTTTTCTATTTGGTTTCCATTTTATTTCATTTGTTTTTTTTAATGCTATCCTTTTTTATTTGTTTTTCTCTTCCTTTTCGGTTTTTTCTTCTTACATTTTCTTTTATTATTCTTATCTAAAATTTGCACTTCTTATTTCCTTCGTTTCTTCTTTCCTTTTTATTCTTTCTTTTTCTATTTTTGATTTTATCTCAATTTCTCAATTTGTTTTACCTTTCTTTTTCTCTTTCTTTCTTTTCTTTCTTTCCTTTTCATCTTGCTTCTCGTTTTCTTTTCTTTCTCTATTTTCCGTGGTTCGCGCATTCGTCGTTCTTCATTTTGCTAATTTTCTTTCGTTCCTTGTTTTTATTTCCTTTCTACTTTTCTTTATTCGTATTTCTCCTCTTTCATTATTTTCATCTTTCATCTTCCTTTCCATTCCTTCCTTTTGTATTTCGTTTAATTATCCCTCTCATCTTATACATCTTTTATTCTCCCTATCTTTCCATACATCTTTTATTTTCCCCTCATTACATACATCTTTTATTCTCCCCGCTCTTTCCATGCATGTTTCATTTTCCCCTTCTTTCCCTAGATCTTTTTTCGCCCCTCTTTCCATACATCTTTTATTCTCCCTCTCTTTCTATGAATCTTTTATTCTCCCCCTCTTTCCATACATCTTTTATTCTCCCTCTCTTTCTATAAATCTTTTATTCTCCCTCTCTTCCCATACATCATTTTTCTCCCCCTCTTTCCATACATCTATTTTCTCCCTCTCTTTCCATACATCTTTTATTTTCCCCCTCTTTTCATACATCTTTGATTCCCCCCTCTTTTTCCATGCATCGTTTATCTTACTGCTTTTTACCCTCCCTTCCTTTGTCATTTTCGCTCTTATTCCGCGTTCATATCTGCTTTTGGATAGGAATCAATCATTGATTTCCAGGAAATAAGGAACCCGAATTCGGCTGATTGATTTCGCTTTAAGCATGTTTATTCTCAAGTGCTGCCATTAATCTTTCTAATTGTCATAAACAAACACGTCTCCGCATTTACAGAAACTCAAATTCGACATTAGTATCAGCGGTGAATCGGCTGGTTATTATCGCGCATTGCAATCAAGTAGATATGCAGTGGATAAAAGCAAATTTATTTGCTCACCAAAGTTAAACAGCATCTGCATTCTATCAGTAAGAATGTTTATCAAATCGAAGCCTCAAGAGGCACTCAAATTAACTGGTTATTGAACGAGTTGTGCATCGGGAACATAAGGATCGGATGTTAGAGTTGAATATTATGAAAATATGGCGTATAGTTAGCGATTGACCTTCGGCTTGAAAAGGTATCAGTTTGTAGCAATCTGAGAAACAAATACGTCGATGTTTGCTCTACACAGCGACGGTTCTTGCGGAAAAGCTGTCTGGGTGGAACTTTGTCTTTACAAATGGAATACGGATGGAATGAGAGTGATGTGATTCTTCTGATGTAGCCCAGTGTGATTTTAGCGCTAAAAATTTGCGGAAGCTGAACCAAAGAATGGTGTTTAATCAAACATTTACCATAGAAATCGCTATAGAATTGGAATGGGTTGCGATATGTGAGTTTGCATCCTAGATATGGATAGAAATAGCCAATGTCTGCTCTAGTCTTATTCTTGTGAAGTTAAGACATCGCAAAAGGAATTAAGTACATTGTGGATATGTCATACTATTTTACCAATATTTTTCAAAATGTGTAAATTGTCGACATTTTTTATATTTAATTTTACGCACATTCTATGTTTGCATTGTATCTGCATTGTATAGTAGGATAAGTTGGGCACCTTTGTGAGAAAAACAACATGACAACGCAATTCCCTCCTCCAAAGATTTGGAAACGGCATATTACATTGCTTGACATTCACAACGGAAGTTCTAATGCAAACATATCTGAATGCTTAGGTGTCAATCTGTAGACAGTGTAGAGGATTCGGGAAAGAGCTTAATGATTCTGATGGTGATTACAAAGTTAAAGCAGCTCAGAAAACTGTCACCGATCGTTCTGACAAGAAAATAACTCCCGAATTTGTTGATGAGGACCTCAAACTCAACAATGAAGCCTACATCAAATACCAGGTGGTACTTCCCTATGAAAAGATGGTGGCTTGTGGAAAACCATACATATTTTTTTTTTTTTTTTTTAATCATTTCACCCCGAGCAAGGCAGAAACGCCACTGATGTGCAGGGGGTTACATAAATGTAAAAAGATTAATTAGAAAGGAGTGAGGAGTACAAGCTAGTTAGAAAGGAACAATAGAAAGCTGAGAAAGGAGGTGCAATGACAGATACATGGGCGGAGAGAAGGTGAAGATTACACAAGGGAGGGGAGAGAGCTAGTGTCCAGTGGTTAGTAGGTGAGTATTAATTTTGCTTTTAAATTTCTGGAGGTCGTAGCCGTCAGGAAAGCAAGAATACGGGAGTGAGTTCCACAGGCGGGAAGTGCGAGAGAGGAAGCTGCAGGAGTAGAATTGTCGTCTGCGTTTGGCTAACCTGACTGTGAATGGGTGGGGCCCAGTTGCCAGTCTGGTTGCACGGGTAAACACCTGTTGAGGAGGCATCAGTGACTTAAGCTCATCCGAGCAGAAGCCATGAAAGTATTTATAGAAGAGACAGAGGGAGGCCACATTTCGACGATGGGAAAGTGGCTGCAGACGAGTCGCCAGATCAGTACCTATCACATTACAGACTCTCCTTTGGAGCTTGTCAAGAACACTGAGGAGAACGGCAGGGGCACCTGACCATAAATGGCAGCAGTACTCCATGCACGGACGGATGGTTGACTTGTATATATGCAGGATGGATTCAGGTGGAAAAAATATCCTGGATCGACATAGTGACCCAATCTTCTTAGCAGTAGATTTTGCTATGGATTCAATATAGTGCTTCCATTTGAGGTCTGAGGACAGGGTAAGTCCGAGGAGGCGTAGTGTATTACTCTCCGGGAGAATCATCTGGTCCATGCTTATGGGAGGCAGAAGAGGTTGCCTGTAATGGTTGACAGACAACAGCTTGGTCTTAGATAAATTGAAGTTGACAAGCCACTTCTTGTCCCAGTTCACCACAGAGTGTAGATCCCGCTCAAGGTCAGCGGCGAGATTATGTCTGTCCGCCACAACAGGTTTCTTACTGCTACATGCCACACAAGCAGGAGAACCCAATCATGTCTGTCTGAGATTTTTTGCAAATATATAACCCCTTATATCTGGACACATAACTACCGAGATGTCAACCCCTTAATAATAATGTGTAGGGCGCATTTGAGCGAGAGACTAAAATAAACTCGTGGTACCGGCAATGATGAACCGAAGGTAATGATTATGGCAACATTCACCAGCTTAAAGAAAGTGATCTTTCACAAGAGTTGCAGGACATTCCGAAGTTGTCTGAAGATAATGCTTAAAGCCAATAGCAATTTTATTGAATAAATTAACTATTTAGTACTTAAAAATATTTTTGTGCAATTTTGGAAAATATATCTGTTAAAAAAAATTTAAATAATAATATCAGTACCATTTTCATTTTTGAGTAATTTTGACAACAATTTATACATTGCACCCTGCGAATATATATATATATATATATATATATATATATATATATATATATATATATATATATTATATATATAAATTTTCTATATATATATATAAATAATTTTTTTCTTATATATATATATATATATATATAAGAAATAATTTAGGCAGACACGTTAATTCATGGTAAATCGTAAGTAAGGGTCTATTTCAGGCGTTCCATCATCACCTTCCGTTTTTATTGTACAGAAGATTTTACACGAATCATTTTGTAGACATTATAATGTTGGCTACCCCACAATAAATCCATATTTTGTTGGTCTCAAATATTTCTTTGATTTTGTATCACACACACGCGCAGACACACACAAACACACACACACACACACACACACACACATATATATATATATATATATATGGAGTAGATAGATCTATCTATCATCCGGTTCACACTCCACCCACGTCTATTAAACAGGTTAAGAGGCTCATCCCTTGTTCCCTGTTTAGTATGTGGTTTCCGGCTTTCTTTTTTCCAATCTTCTCACTTTTTTTTTCAATTGGAGTAGATAGATCTGTCTATCGGCCGGTTCACACTCCACTCACGTCTATTGAACAGGTTAAGAGGCTCATCCCTTGTTCCCTGTTTAGGATGTGGTTTCTGGTTTCTCTTTTCCAATCTTTTCACTATTACTAAGCCCCCTGCATATCAGTGGCGTTACCGCCTTGCTCGGGGTGATACGATTAAAAAAAAATATATATATATATATGTATGGCCGCTTAAAGGTGCCAGATACCTTAGGGTGAATGAGTAGATCTAAATAAATCAAAAACAAAAAATGACTGTTTATGCTCCTAACACACTGTCTTTCTTATTTCTTTTAAATTCTGTGTCTCTCTTTCACTCTTTATTCTCATCATTTTTTTCGTCTTTTTTTCTTTCTTTCCGTTCTTTTTTCGTTGCTATTTTCTTCTATTTTTTCTTTTTTTTTTTCTTTTTACGTGCTTTTTCCTTCTTTCTTTTATTTCACTTTTCTTTATTTTTGACATTTCTCGATTTTTTCTTCTCCCTCTTTTCTTCGGATTTTCGTGTTACATATTTTGGTGTTACATATTCGACCTCTGTTAAGGGGTTCCGTAGATATTTAAACTCTTTGAGCTTGCTTCGTGTTGGTACCTCCAATTCGTAGTTCCCATCTTGGTCTCTTCCTCTTGCTGACAACAACTGATGTTTCATTCTTTTTTCCCGCTTTCTTTTGCCATCTTTTATGTGCGTTGTGGTGCAGTGGATATCGACTCGGGTCGCCGAGTTCGAATTCCAGTTGAATTCTACGCATTCACTTACGCACAAATACTCTTGGAAAAGGTATTAATCCGTCTCTTCCTTCCAGTTATGGGTTAAATAACAAAACAGATTGGGTTCTATAGCCTTGGATAGTAACCAGTCTACCCCGGAAAGTAATGCAACCTACTTCGGGATAATCTTCAGCCCAATCAGTCATGTCTCTTTCGAGACATGATCGCTCAAAGTGTGTATAACGTATGGCACTTAACTGACGTAATATAATAGTTGGAAACATGATTAGGGCTTTTACTGGTCATAAAGCGGGGTTTTTAATTGTTAGGAAGTAATAAACTGATACCCCTAATTACTTCTTAATAATATAATACATCTCTTCCCCCTCTAGCTATGAGTCAAATAACAGACTGGATTCTATAGCCTTGGTTGGCAACCATTCTACCGCAGAAAGCAATGTCAACCTACTGCGGAATAATCTTCTGACCAGTCAGTCATGTCTCGAAAGAGCGTGTATCCCGTATGGCACTTAACTGACTGATAGAAGTTCCTATGGTTTCCTTTCTGAGCCTACGATTAAGACAGTTTTATATGCATATCTTATGGTGTATCTCTCAGCCATCGACCCTGAAAGGATTTTTAATTATCTCACAATCGCCTCGCTGTAAATTTTAAAAGCATTGTGACAAGACTAATCCTTGATTTACGTCTCTTTATATTTTTTTTTACATACATGGATATAATATAATATGGATGTGCGTTGTGGTGCAGTGGATATCCGCTCGGAACGAGAAATCGAGGAGACGAGTTCGAATTCCAGTTGAATTCATTGCATTCACTTACGCGCAAATACCCTTGGGTAAAGGTATTAATCCGTCTTTCCTTCCAGTTATGTGTTAAATAACAGGACAGATTGGGTTCTATAGCCTTGGCTGGCAACCAATCTACCGCAGAAAGCAATGGTAATCTACTGCGGGATAATCTTCTGCCTAGTCTCTTTCAAGACATGATTGCCCAAGCGTTTACCACGTATGGCACTTAACTGAATGACTGATATGTACTGAAATCATTTTTATCCATATGCAGGCGGTTTGATCCGAGTAAAATTTCTAGATTTTCTAATAATTATGCTCTTTGATTATTCTAAATATTTTTTCAGCGCCCTTTATTGAAAACTTTTGATTGAATATATAATTCTTTTACACATCTAATAGAATCCCATTTTTGCGTAAAACACTTAAAGAGTTTCCGCTGAAGTATTTGCAAAGGTGCATCCTTAGAAGTAAAGCAGTGGTATTGAATATTTTCGTTATTTTTTAAATTTTCGCCGACTTAATATCATTTCCAATCTCCTTGACAAGTTGTTCACCCATAAAAAGTTAAATGAACCAGATCTTTTTCAAAGCTTGAACATTTTTCACGCAATTCTTTTTTTTAAATGAACTTAGCATATGTTTTGATTTTTCTTTTCTTTTTTTGTCATACTTAAAATATTTCAGCAATCTAATGGAGAAGTTATTATATCATTGATTATTTTCTAGCTAATTTTTAGTGGCTACACTCCTTTCACATCCCATTCCAAAATGCCTTCAGTAATAAATAATTCAAACGCTTGAGGCTTCCCCACACAAATGCGTTGAAAATTCGCTTCACACGCCAATCGTCCAAGAAACCACTTAATCGTGTCGATTCGTTTTCCTCTTTATTTGATCTTATTTTATTAAAAATAAAAAAAAGTCTTTCTTTTCTAATCTTCACAATAAATAAATAACTTTAAGCTGATCTCGTATAGAATTAATTTGGCATCGAATTTCTGAAAATATGTTTCTGCCCATACGTCGAACGCCTATATCTGCTCGCCACCGATCGCTTCGCACAACGCCGACATCCGTACCAGAAAAAAATAGCTTTGTAACTGAACCTTTAGAAAGTCTGCCAATTGGGCCAGCTGCGTGCCATCGTCGGTTGAATAATAGACGAATTATAACATGGTATGGTGTATAATGCATTAGATTACGCCCACACAACCAGTAGCCGTTTCATTCTAACCTGCATCGCTCTTAACGTGGCCACCAAATCAAATTATGCACACCAGGCTATCCACGGCCGGTAGATATGGTGATTAAAACTCCTGTGGAGCCTCATAAAACTAACATGAGGCGAAAATGACTGCCTATGGAAAAATAATGCATAGACACGATTAAACAACTGAAATAAAACATTCTATTGGAAAACACACACACACACACACACACACACACACACACACATATATATATATATATATATATATATATATATACACATGTGTGTGCGGATATACGTATACACAAGAGTATATTGGAAAGTTAGGCAATTTTGAAATTATGCGATAAAACCACCATGGAAAGGCTGACACGCGACATGACGTATGCGTATTGGGGTGACGCGTAGCTAGCCTTGTGCAGCATTAAAATGTTTAATCGAGTGTCAGGACGCATCGTAGTCGTAGGTATTGCGTACTGCGCTTTTTGTGTGCAAAGGGAGTCAAACCTGCGGAAATCTATCGCGGAACTTTCGTGCAAGCTCCAACGAAAGTCAACGAAATTATCCCTAATAAACATACCAAATTTTGAATAACGCGCACATACACAAATATATATGTGTGTATATGTGTCCGTGTGCGTATGTGTGCGTTAGAATATATATATATATATTTCTATTTTATAGACACACATTTTTATAGACATTTTATATTATATTTTCTATTTTCTATCTCTCTCCCTCTCTCTCTCTCTCTCTCTCTCTCTATATATATATATATATATATATATATATATATATATACAGAGAGAGAGAGAGAGAGGGAGAGAGATAGAAAATAGAAAATAGAATGTGATAGGAGAGAGAAGATGGTTTCAAATATTGTAATGCTGCACGAACACACCGACAAGCCTTACAGGGGGATTTCGGATATTCTTGTTGTCAACGTTTCAACTGTCAGTCGTGTCATAAATGCGAAGAAACAAACTATGTTCATCAGTTTAAAACGTAAAGAAAAATGCGGTCGGACGAGAAAAACAACACCAAGAGACGACGTGTACGTGATCTGGGAAGATGTGAAAGATCCTAGTAAGACATAATCGTTTTGTTTAGATTAATTTGCACAAGGGTGTAGGTCGCTGTGGGATTATGTCAAGTGAGCGAAAGAGGCAACTGGCTCTTTGCAGTTATTTTGATTAGAGTTAATCCTTTTGTCATATGTGTGTGTGTGTGTGTGTGTGTGTGTGTGTGTGTGTGTGTGTGTGAATTAATAAATATACATATGAAGGTGCACATACATATAGTATTATTATCCATGTTTTAATAAAAGAGTGCTTAACATATATATATATATATATATATATATAGTGTATCGAGGCAGCAGATAATTTTCTAAATATGTACTGTTAAATATAAAAGACAATGAATATCTATTACGTTTAATCATGAGCCGTTCTTAACATCGTTTTTGGGCTTTAATTTCAGGTGAATATAAAGACAAAAACTCTCCAACATTTGGATAATTTTTTATTAAGTTGTTTCTTTATTTTATATCCAAATTTCACGTTATTTATTGAATGACAATCGTAGAAGTTTTTATACCAAAAACACTCACGTTATTTATTGAATGACCTTTGTAGAATTCCTTATACCGAAAAAATCACCTTATTTATTGAATGACCTTTGTAGATATCCTTATACCGAAAAAATCATTTTATTTATTGACTGAACCTCGTAGAAGTCCTTATACCAAAAACATTGACCTTATTTATTGAATGACCCTCGTAGAAGTCCTTATACCAAAAACATTCAACCTATTTATTGAATGACCCGCGTATTTGAAGGAAAATCAGTGGGAAGCGATGTTCCGTCCGTAAGAAAGTGACTGAAGTCAAAATGCCAAGTCAGAATCGATTACATTAAAGATCCTTCATTGTTTTATGTCAAGGACCTTGATATGAACAGAAGGAGCAACAGGTCAGTTATGATAACGGTATACAATGCACGGGAAAATGGGAGATTATTAAATTTGCAAGACTGCTTTAAGATTACTACAATATTTTAAATAAGATGTTTAAAAACCCAAACTTCGATAATGCTGCAAAAACGCAACATATAACTAACGGACGGCTAATGATCGCAGAGAAACATAAAAATGACACGATAAAGGAAAACAATAATTGATTTCATCCTCGAAAATAAATGGTCTTTGAGGAACTCATGAAATTTTATAGATAAGAAATAATGTAAACAGTATGTAATATCGAGATCCAGATGAAACCCCCCACATCTAAATGAGTGGAGTAGATTTTAGGCTCATAGTCGTTAAAAAGATAAAGAGGACCTGACAGATGGTAGACAAATGGATGCGAGGGTGATGTCTACACAACCAGCATATTTTGACAAATAATAGGTCAATTTTTAGGATTTTCTGTATCATTCATTTTTGGTTTTATTTTTGGTGACAACTTGTGTGAACCATCCAGGCATTGTTGTGGACTCCAACATCATTTAATCAAATACAGTTATAATGATATAAGTAGCAAAGAAACTGTCAAGCCAGAAGTTTAGAAAATTGTTGAAAATTTCTGTCGATCTCTATTTGTGAAATTTTATATCTCTATTTTTTTTTAACTATTTTGCAATTGCTATTCTTGAGATTAATAACATTTAAATAAAAATTGTTTTTAAAATAGGGGATTTCGTAAGTTGAATAATAAAACTTTTAATTGAAAATAGTAATGAAAAGTTTTTTAATATGTGACGCACCTCGCATTCACTTAGGCGCAAATACCTTTAGGAAAGATATTAATCCATCTCTTCTCTCCAGTTTTTGGTTAAATAACAGGGCAGATTTGGTTCTATAGACTTGGTTGGCAACCAGTCTACCACAAAAAAACAATGGCAACCTACTGTAGGATAATCTTCTGCCCAGTCAGTCATAGCGCTTTCGAGACATGATCGCCCAAGCGCGTATCACGTATGGCACTTAACTAACAGTCTGAATATAATAGTTGAAAACATAATTAAAGCTTCTACTAGGCATAAAATTGGGGATCAGTTTTATATTGCTATTAAGTAAGAAACTGATTACCCACTAATTAATACATAATAATATAATACATCTATTCCACCTCCAGTTATGGGTTAAATAATAGGACAGATTGCGTTCTATAGCCTTGGCTGGAAACCAGTCTACAGCAGAAAGTAATGGCAACCTACTTCAGGATAATGTTCTGCCCAGTCAGTCATGGCTCTTTCGAGACATGATCGCCCAAGCGTGTATCACGTATGGCACGTAACTGACTGACGCTCCCTAGTAAAACCAACTGTACTTTGTATCCTGTTTGCGCTTTCCCCCAAAATTTAGTTCATGTTTCTTTTAAAGGGTATGGAGAATAAACGGACGGACTAATGGTAGTCACAGAATTTTCTTTGTAGAAAGACTGGTATCGCAATGCTAAACATGTCTGGGACCAAGTTAATATTGAACTCAGCACAGCATTAACCATTAGGCAGACTAACTTGCACCTCAATTACCCCGACAAGGCGTTCTACGCTTCCTATTAGTGGGGAAACTTTTGACTTTCCCTTTCTTGTATAGAAATAACAATCAGAGAGGAATGAATTTACCCACACTAGTTGATTTTATAAGGGAAATCTGCGGGGGCATTTTTCAAAGACGAAAACTTTCTTTCTCTCTTTTCCATTACTGCAGGACTGGATCACCGTATTCATCTCTGGGGGTCATAAAGACCGACCGCTGACCAGGCAACACGGCCAGTCGAGATACCGAGGCGATGACAGTCTGATCCCAAAGATTCCATGTTGGCGACCTCGCTTGCCTCTGGTCGTAAGGTTATCGAATGAACATCAGTAACGTTGAATACAGTTCATGTTCGGCTTCCATTGAAGACAAGCACGAAAATAAATATGGGGATCTGCATCGACCTGTTAAAAGGGTTCACGTAGCTTCTTCCATTGCTTTTATGAACAAAGCACAAATGGAATTAAAAAGCACATTTAACTGGCTTTTGTGTTGGCGTATTTATACAAAGAAAGTAAACAAAACAATAAACAGTAATAAGAAATGCAAATTGCCTGACAAGAAACCAATTTAATCTCGTAAAAAAACTGCATTTCTTCTCTATCCTATATCATGTTTACATATAATACAATCATTCTCTCAGGAAGACAACCTCAAATGTGGTGAATTGGTTAGCAAGCAAGTTTTGCTAATATCATTACAATTGAATAGGAAATTTAATTCTGACTGGGTGCCCCATACTTTCGGCCTTGTGCCACATCTAAGCTGCACTTAGAAAATCACCTCCTTATTCTCACGAAAAACTTGAATTTCTAGCCCTTTTTCCCTAATTTTCAATGCCTTCCGACAGGATAATCATTTGTAGGTACAATAACCCCATTATCAATATGGCAATTTTATCGTTGAAAGGACTTCAGACGCCAACCTAGTCCTTTACTATTTTTTACGGCTTATCAACCCTTTTGTAAGTTATTGAAAACTATAAAATATTTTTAGATTACATTCATCTTTTTTTGAGATAATAATGATTTAGTGATACAACTCTTACTAATTAGTCTATTGCTTGGAAGAAAAGAGGTGACTTCATATTATATCAAACACGACTCTCCAATCAACAATTCTTAGCCATTTTGAAATAAACCCACCGTACATCCAAGCATACAGTGCCTGGTATTCACAATCACTCGCTTATTTAAGTTTTGATCAGTCTCAGTGTTGCTTAACTTCGGTGTTATTAGAAGAACCGATGTTTCAACGTGATATGTTCATAAACCTAGTCATTTAAGTTCCATTTCGCACTAATGCCCTTGGAAGTGGTATGAATCCATCTATTTTCCGGACCTTCTGCCCAGCTGCAACAGGGTAAAAAGGCAAGTAAAACTGAGCTTTCTAGCCTTTGATGGCAGCCAATCTATTATAAGAGGAATTTTAATTAAAAACCACGAAGAAACCAGCGGGAAACCATTCTACATATTGTCTGAAGAATCCATGATAATTCACAGATAATGAAGTAAAAGAATCTGCAAAAAAGCTTGTGTCCCGAAAGAAAAAAATATTTTAAAAACTTTTTATTAATTCCTCGCCATTTACAATATTCTCATATCTGATTTTTAATTCATTTCCAAAGTAAAATCATTTACGTTGCATTTATATTATACATATACATATACATATACATAGGGGATATGCATATGCATATATATACCCACTAAATACGAATTTGAACGAGATACTAAATTAGCAACTAGATCCCACCCTTTTACAGTGAAACCGATAAAATGCAGCCGTAACTTACTCCAACAGTTTCTTTCCTCGCACTTCCCGACTGTGGAATTCTCTTCCAAAGGATTGCTTCCCCGACGGCTACAATCTCCAGGAGTTTAAATGTAAGGTCAATAGACACCTCCTAACACACTAACCTGCTCCCATTCTATCAAACACTCTTCCCATCTGCCCAACCCTCATCCTCGCTATCCTTACTCATCTGTCACCTTCCTCCTGACATTTCCTATGTTTAACCACTCCTTCTCTTTACCTTCCCCTATGTAGCCCCATGTGCAATAATGGCAGTGGAATGCCTTGCTTGGGGTGAGATGATTAAAAAAAAAAAAGGCGAGAGGTGATGTGGGATTAAAAGAAGCGTTTACATTTAACTCTTTCAAGAGTAAAAGGATGACAGATTTCTCCATAGTTTATCTTGATTTTCGCAATTAGATTTAAGAAAATTATTTCAGCGTTCAGGGTGGAGTGTGAACCGGGCAATAGTTTAGTCTATCTACTCCAATTGAAAAAAAAAAAGGAGTGACAAGATTGGAGAAGAGAAAACCGGAAACCACATCCTAAACAGGGAACAAGGGATGAGCCTCTTCACCTGTTCAATAGACGTGGGTGGAGTGTGAACCGGGCGACAGTTTAGTCTATCTACTCCAATTAAGTCTATCTACTCCAATTAATATATATATATATATATATATATATATATATATATATATATATATATATTGACTGTTTAATACTTAGTTTTTGGTCATAATAGGCTTAGACCAGTACACATTTCTATTAAAAAGTGTTCGATACAATTATATTGTAGAACTTTTGAATATTTTCGATTTTTAAACGAGTTATTTCGCTACCCAGATTTCTACCATGAAAAATTAGAAATTATGATATTCCCAAATAAAGACGAACTGTTAAATGAAAGAACAGAAATTATGACTAAATGCATCCACACTAAGAAATACCTCTTAGGTTCATACAAACATGGATGAAAACGTCAGAACGCGTTTTAATTTAAACATTGCGCGTTCATAAATTCCCTGCTACGTGAACGTTCAAATAAAACACCGTTACAAGAGCGTTCTTAAAAAGAAAAACGGGAAACGGTAAAATCAGTTATTAAAAATCGCCTGAAGACACCACTCAATGTAGAAACCTGGGTAGCGATGTAACTCTTTTACAAATGGAATATATATATATATATATATGTTACAGAAATTAACGAAGATTAACGAAACTTGGTTATAAGCAACCGACAATTTGAAATGATTTGTTTGAACATTATTTTTTATCGATACTCATATTTAAATAGATATTCTGCTTTTAATTAAAAAGTATTATACATTTATATCTACTGGCCTGATTATTTATGATAATTATGATACACATTTTTGTAATAAAAATGTGTCGTAAATAATCAGGCCGGTAGATATAAATATAAATACTTTTTAATTAAAAGCAGAATATTTACTTAAATATGAGTATCGATTCGATCAAAATTAATGTCCAAACAAATCACATCATATATATATATATATATATATATATATATATATACACTATCGGCCTTAATTATTAGGCCACACCAGTTTTTTTTTTAAATAAATGATGTATTTCATACTATGTTTAGTATTTTTTGCCAAGTAGATAATTTTCAAAAAATAGAATGGTTCTTTTGTTTTTATTACTTTGCAAAATTGTACAAGGCAAGGAAGCAAAGATGAACTCGTCCGAATCGCCCTAAATTTTATTCATTTATTCATTGACGAAACTGCAATATAGGTAATTATTAAATATTTATAAATTCATTTGATGGACATGCTATTGTGCAGTATTAACAAAACAACTATTCTATTTACATTTACAATTATTCACTTGGCAATAAATACTAAAAAATAGTATGAAATCCATAATTTTTTTAAAACACTTGGGTAGCTTAATAATTATGGCTGGTAGTGTATATATTATTACTATAAGTGGTATATATATATTGACTGTTTTATACTTAGTTTTTGGTCATAATAGGGTTAGACCAGTACACATTTGTATTAAAAAGTGTTCGATACAATTATATTGTAGAACTTTTGAATATTTTCGATTTTTAAACGAGAGGGTTTGCGTGTTTGAGTAGGTATCCTTATTAATAAGCAGTTAAATTGACCTCTAATAGACAGGGACTGATAATCTATTTAATTTTTTGGGGGGGAAAACATTTTTAATCTCACTTTGCTTTCAATTTCTACCGGTAGTCACATTTTCTTGAGCAAAAATCTCTATCCCAAGTCCAGTAAACATTATTTCCAGTATTAACAAAGATACAGAGATGCCTACTCAAATAAGCGTATTTACGAAATTATAACGCTTACCGTAATAAGAAATAAAATTTTATTAAAAACATCTTTTGCATATATATACGACTCCTGTAGAGTCGAAATCAAAATTGTGAAGGTGATATTTTTAGATTCTCGAAAAAAACCCAAAAAAGGATCTGCAATTTAATCGGTCTTGACTTGGCATCTCGACTTCACTCACTTTCTTATCGACGTGACTTGATTTCCCTCTGTCTTTTTTATAAATATTTTCATTGCATCAGCTCGGACAAGCTTTTTTTTTTCTGGTGCCCCGTCCACTTGAAATGAAGCCTGCTACTTGATTGGCATCCAGGTCCCACCCTTTTCAAGAGTTTCTTTACTCGCCCTTCCCACCTGTGCAACTCTCTTCCGTTTACTTGCTTTCCTGATAGTTGCAATCTACAAAAGTTAAAGGCAACGTCAATTGCTATCTTTTATCTCCCTGAAACCCACTAATTTTTAAAATCTTTTCTTTAATACACTCTGTACCAAGTATTTTCTCTGAGTGTAACTTCCTGCACGCCATTGATTGTCTTATAATGCATGTGAAATAATTAAAAAAAGGATTAAATTTGCAAAATCGCTTTCGGAAGAAAATAAAAAAAAACTGTTAAAAATATTTCCTTTTTATTACCGGAGTCATTTCGAAACCTGTCAAGAAGATTTAGGAAGACACAGGAAACGTAGCTTTACTTGACAGAGAAATAATCTTTGCAATCTATAGAAATTTATTTGAAAATTTGGTTATCAAATCATTAACATCATCATCATCTATTTCTCATTTTGCACAATGATCATCATCTCGAAAAAATTCATAACCGAAAGAAGGAGGATACAGTTGTACATCTATTGAGCGCAAAACATTGAAAACAACTTAGTTAAAAATGTCAAGAGGAAGAAAAAACTGCTAAAAAATTCTTAGAATATTAAAGAAGTGGCAATTATCGTTCGTAAAATTATCAATCAATACAAAAAAAAAATAACGATCTTCTTCTAATTGTTTTCCTGTTGGCGCCGTTTATTCCAAATTCAAATGAAGTGACAAACTCCCGTATAATTATGACGGCCATTTTAACTAAAACGGGCTGGGCTTGTTCGTTGCCAAATGAATAGGTTAAAAAAAATACTGAAGAGAAAAGGCAAAGATTGAAATAAGGGCGAAAAGGAGAAAAAGCGGTGAAGAAGAGCAAAAGGTAGGGTTTTTAGTGTAGAGTGGATCTAATTAGTCGATGGCAATAATGAGAAAGGTTTTGAAAGTTAATGGTTGGATGAGAAAGGATTGGCTCTAAATATTTTCGTTACGATTTAAACCTGGATTTCATATTTGAAAATAAATTGGCATTAGCTACAAGAACAATAGTAATGAAAATGATTGGTTGGTTGTTTTGTTTTTATAGCATATCAACCTCTGTGGGTCATTTATTGCAAACTAAATTTTATTTATTTATTGCTGGTAATACCTTTTTTTTTCAACAATTTATTGTTGTTTTAGATAAGTTTTGTGTCTAGTAATACTTTTTTCTTTTCGAGTATCAAGATTCATTGGGATTTGTTTTTAAGGGCAGGGTCCCCAATTCCTACCCTTGTTATTTAACCCATAACTGGAGGGAAGGGACGGATTAATACCTTTCCCAAGGGTACCAGTGCTTAAATGAATGAAGGGTATTTAACTGGTATTCGAACTCGGCTCACTGATTTTTTTCTTTCCGGGTCGATATCCACTGCCCCACAGCGCACATCCGTCACTATACGCTTACAACACCCGGTATTCCCAAGTGGTCAACCACCTAAGTACTGACAAAATAAAATGACATTAGCTACAATAATAATAGTAATGAAAATGAAAAGTGTATGTTAGTATTTTTAAAAAATTTGTGCATAATTCTTCTCATCTTTAACTTTGTTTATCTATTTACAATAGCAAGATGATTAGGAAGGAATATTATTATTACAATGATTTCCAATAACGTCAGGTCGCTCCTCCCTTCATTTAAAGAATTATTGTCAGCGACTCATTTGTTATCAACAAGACGAACCTTATGAAAATGTCGATACCAAAAACAATTTAA
Source organism: Ascarosepion bandense (assembly GCA_037127315.1). Taxonomy (NCBI): domain Eukaryota; kingdom Metazoa; phylum Mollusca; class Cephalopoda; order Sepiida; family Sepiidae; genus Ascarosepion; species Ascarosepion bandense. The sequence goes on from JBBBDQ010001887.1 coordinate 1,716,155, forward strand.
TTTAAAATACTAGAGCGATTGCCATTCTTTTGCAATATTTGTTCCACTAAACACCGCTTTTACGTCATTATTATGACTGCCATCGAAGACCAAGAGTTACCACCCCCTCCCATGGCAGCCAAGATTTTCTTCCGTGCCTGAAAAACAACGTGCTTCATCACTGATACCAACGTCACAACTACACTACCACCATCGCAACCAAGCACAACCTACACATCGCCAATTTCACCACCTTCATCCCCAAACAACATCACCGCCTACATCACCTCAAAAACGATAACTTTCCTCCCACCCTTACAACCACTAATGTTAACATTGCTATCACCCTCACCATCATATCCACTGATTTTACTATCACCATTTACCTTCACAACCACTATCACTAACTTTAATACCATTACCATCACCATCACCACCATAACTAAACATGCTAACACCATCGCCGTTACCATCGATGTTACGGTCTCAGTTATGAGCAAATATTTAAGCCCCCAAACAGAGCTGAAAACACTATAAAAATATAAAAAAAAGCTTTTAATAGTAAAATTACCAATAATGCATAATCAAACTTTTTAAAAAAAATTACCAGCAATAAATTTCTGTAAAAAGAAAGACAATGGAAAATTACACGCAATACATTTTTGCTAAATAAATTACTAATGCTCCCAAGAAAATTTAATTTCGGTATTAAATGACCCATACGGAGTCGATATACTGATGAACAAAAACAAACTATATACAACATTTTAACCGTCACTTTTGCTACCACCATAACTAACTTCATTATCATTATCGCAACCTACAATAATGATACCCATAACATTGTATAGATACTTACCATCGCCATCACAACCATCATTAATTTCACAGCCATTGCCGGTACCATATTTCTAGCCATTTCCATCGTTACCAAAATAGCCAATGACAGTGTGATCACTAACATCGGCACTATCCATGACTATCATCACTTTTATCAATTGAATTTCGCAGATTAGCGCAACCGATATCTCAAAAAGAAATCTTGCAAGTAAGAAAGAACACATCACTTGAAGACTTACAACAGTAGTAACAACTAAAACGAAGGACACATGAAAACAAAAATAGTGATATAATCAAGATGACGAATTTCCAAACTACTTTAAATGTTTGGAAGCCCCGATCAATACTGAGTAATAACAGCTAATGGAATGTGAAAAACCTATTTTTCTAAGAAAACAATTTTAAGAGAAAGTTTTTTATGAATTAAACCGACACTAATTTTAACTATTCTTCTAAGGAATGCTTCTAGTATGGAATCAGTTGTTTCTCATTACAGAAAGCGTATTCACTATAATCCCTGTATGCTTTCTGCAAGTTTATAACACAACCGCTTTCTAAGATCAATGGTTTAAAAGGGCTTTGAGTGAGTGATGCCATAGGTTTTTGGAAAATGCCATCCTTCTTTAAATATTGGGTACTATCGTTACAGAATCGTCAACAAAGAACTCTACCAAATATTAAAAAAAAAACATATCACATGAGCAGTTTCCATTTTTTTATCACCTCAGCCCAAGCAAACCTGTGATCGCACTAATACGCAAGGGATTACTGAGAGTGAAAGGAACCGGAGGAAACCCAATCATAAACAGAAAACAAGGGATAAACCCCTACTCCTGTTCAAATAGACTGTAGCCCTGTTATTCAATAAATAATGAGATAATCAAGATGTTGATATACAAAACTACTACTAATAAAAAGAGCTATATCAGATTCTGATCTTCTTCTTTATTCATCGTTTCCACTCAGATCACAGGCGAACATGCCTCTCCACAACGTTCGATTCCTTGTAGCGCTTAATAAACTTTTTATTTCTGCCATTTTCGAGAGACTTATTTTCCTGAAAAATTGTTTTATGAGAAATATTTTATACATTCAAACCGACCTGAATACTGGCTGCTCAGTTTATGAACACCAACTCTTTCCTTATAGGGAAACGGCTTATATTACAATTACCATCATCATACTACAGGTGCTGAAAGGTTCTTACCTTATATTATTTCTGCAATCTGACTAATGACTAAACACAACACTTTGTTCGGAGAGCGGAAAGTCTTCTTCATCTGACTGGAAAAATTCCAGTAAAACTTTTCTAATTATTCTTATATCTCTAATCTGTCTTAATCAAGGGATTCAATCAATATGTTTGCTGCAGATTTTTTTTTCTTTTGGTCTCTGTTTGGTGGTTGACTCTATCAGAAACTGAACAACCAAAAGATTTAGAAACAAAAAGATATGAGGCTATATTTAGCGGGTTCTGCGTACCCGGAATCGCAAATAATGCATCCCGGGGTAAAGAATGTGTCCATCGAAAGTCGTACATAAGAACTGACTAAGTAGTTCAGGGGGTTACGTAAGAGTGAATAGATTGGAAAAGAGAAAGCCGGAAACCATGTCCTAAACAGGGAACAAGGGATGAGCTTCTATACCTGTTCAATAAGCATGGGTGGAGTGTGAACCGGGCGATAGTTCAGTCTATCTACTCCAATTGAAAAAAAAAATAAACAAAAAAGAAAATTGAAAAGTATGGAAAAGAGAAAGCCGGAAACCACATCCTAAACAGGGAACAAGGGATGAGCCACTACACCTGTTCAATAGACGTGGGTGGAGTGTGAACCGGGCGATAGTTCAGTCTATCTACTCCAATTGAAAAAAAAAAAGAAAAAGAAAAGTGAAAAGATTGGAAAAGAGAAAGCCGGAAACTACATCCTAAACAGGGAATAAGGGATGACCCTCTACACCTGTTCAATAGAACAATTTTTTCCCTGAATTCATACACGGTGACACTTAAACGGAACAATTAGTGATTGACAAAAATTAACGACACTGATTGAACAAGGAAATCATTTGCAGAGATACCAACATTGGCTCGGTACCGAGACATATATAGAAAACTGGTTAAGTAAACATGCTGTGCAGTGACCCATTATGGGTGATGGGAAGGATTAATAAGATGATGATGGTGGTGGTAGTGTTGGTGGCGGTTGTGGTGATATATCCGGAAATGTAAGAAAACCGCCATTTTTGCACAAATAATCATGGGATCTACTTAAATAAAACATTCACGAATTCATCTCTTCTCTCCCCAGCGATGAGTTAAATACCAGACAGCATTCTCTAGTCGTAATTGACAACCAACATAAAAGAATGATAACTGCGAAGTGAAAACTGTATATGGTTTTAGTGTGGTCCACATACTAGAACTCTGACTAATGTTCACTCAGAATAGCTTAGTTTTTTTAATTGATTTTACTCCAGTCAAGGTAGTAAAGCCACTAAGATATAAGACGTTACTGGGTATCGAAGAATTCTGAACAGAAACATTAATAATGAGCGAGAAGAAAAAAGTAATCAGGAGTCTCGTCGCTGTAGGCGACGAAAAAACAAAATAAGCTAAGTAGATGGACATATGCAGAAAGGAACAACCATGTTGAGGCTGAGAAATCACGCTGATTTACAGCGAGGATTCAAGTTGAAGCTGGCTCTGATATTAATAAATCTAACAGTTTTTTTTTTCCAATGATTACACTGCTTCTGAAAATGACATATAATTTAATGTTGGTAAAAATCAGTTGTTATTATAGGATGTGAACAATCTTATCGAAAACACAAAATAGATAAACAGCTGAAACCAAAGTGATGAATAAATTAAGCTGCACATTTTCCAGTCCATCTTACGAAACACCATTCTAACGTTTTGCGTATGCTTCCCAGGAAGCGACCATCTCATTAATCGATAATTATTGCACGTAGTAGTTGCCTTGGTGACGATCGATCACCACCTGTGCCTCATCTCGATTCGGCTCGTCTTAAAGTCAAGCATTGAAAAAATGTCATTGTTGTTAAGTATACACGTCTCTCTTTTTTAATTATTTACTCTCAAAACGATATATAAAAAATATAACTAAAAAGATACATGAAAATAAATAGATTACTGGGATAAATCACATTGTCGTCTAATTTATTGATGGAAGTTCATGTTTAAGTATGAATTGATTTGACAAGTCTGATACAAGATTATTGATTATGTGCACTACTTAAATTAAAAATTCTAGTGCATGAGACAGTCATATTAAATTTTATGCTTCAGTTAACAGGAACAGAATATGCCGACTGAATCCGTTGGAGATGATTAAGAACTTCGAATAAATAAAATTATAGTCCAAGTGGATGGCAACAGACTCAAACATAATCCAAACCAATGGCGACAAACAGACTCAGACATAATCCGAGCTAATGGAGACACACAGACTCAGATATAATCCGAACCAATTGAGACACACAAACTCAAAAATAATCCGAACCAATAGAGACACACAGATTCAGACATAATCCGAACCAATGGAGACACACAGATTCAGACATAATCCGAACCAATAAATGCGCAAACTCATACATAAACCTGTCTAATGTTTACCTGTAGACTAATTAAACACGACTACTGTTTGGTCAAAATTCGACCAAGAACTTGAGCAATATTTGCATATAGACTCTTAGTCTCAGGCATGATGCCATTTATTCAGAGGACTTATTTAGCCTTCAAAATTCAGTTTACGACGAAAAAAACTTATTTGATATCGATACCAGGAAATCAAAATTTGACTTACATCCATTCATTTTTCTTTCAGTCTACGGTTTCGCTTTAACTGGAAACAACTATTACTTTTTAGTCTTTCGTGCCAACGTCCAAAGTGTCTGAGCTCCAGTACCATTTATTAGTTAAAAGCTTTCATTACACCCGAGCAGCACCGGGGTATACTGCTAGTGCACAATAATTATAAACAGTCAAATTTGCTATACGAAAAATTATTAAGTACCGTATTTCTGCCGTAATTCCTCAAAAACACGTAAAATTTACAATATATTATAGAAAATGGAAACATTCTTTCTAATCTACATAACAATCTTGTTCTTTCTAATCTACATAACCACATCAAATCCAAACTAGCGATGACTAACATAGTGTATGAATTTCAATGCCCTGTACAAGATTGTGTTTCTTTTCATAAATTAATTACACTACCTCTTCTCGAATTAGACACCGTACATGCTGCCTATCTAATAATAATAGGGCAATAAATGAACACTGATTAACCCATAATTTTCCCCTACTATCAACCTTATATTATTTAACAGTTGAAATGGACTTGTAATTGATTTTTTATAAAAATAGGTACACACGCGATGCCCAGCTGACAGCTTTAAAGAACTTATTCAAAAACACAAAAACACAAAAATTATATTTCAGTCAAACATGAGGACGAAATAAAAACAAAGGAAAAATGACATCCTGGAAAATAACCAATGAAGTGTCTGAAAGCACTAGAAAATTCGAAAAATATGGTACATTTTTTGCACTTCCCATCTCCAGCAAAAAGGAAACATGTAAGAATATTGTAAAAATTAATAAAATGTTCCTTATCTCTCGTTCTTAATAAAACATGCTTAATTGACAGATTGCTACACAATATATATATATATATAGTCATCCACAGTCAGATCTGTTTCGCTGTATCACAGTTCATCAGTACGGTTAGACATCCAAATGCTTTTTACTCAGGATTGAAACCCGACCGAATTGGCGTCAGTCGGCGATTCTACCTCTGAGCTATGGGCGCTCATTAGAGGAAAGGGAGACTCTTTAGCGTGTATATGATCATTATACGCTTCCAATAGCTGAGAGAGTTATAATTCATTGCTAAATGAACGATGCGTAGATGATAGAGTAGCTACTGTTTTTCAAAGTCTACCATTCTTCCAGAGTGCTCAATCAGGGTGTGAGAGCGTAAATAGTCATCCGCAGACAGATCTGTTTCGCTGTATCACAGCTCATATATATATATATATATATACAGAGAGTTAAAAACTGATATACTTACAGGAAAACAGTGATATTTGCAGACATGGCAATTAACAGTTTCTGGCGACTGGCAGTTTGACACCTTAGTTTGCTATATATATATATATAGGGAGATGAGATAGACTGTTTACTTTTATTGCCAGATGGGACATAGAAATCACATGAACGTTTTTGTCCGGTGAAGCGCATTACATAAGACGATGTCCATATTATCACACACACATACACACACACACACACATATATATATATAATCTCACTGTTCACTTTTATATTACATACGCTTCATCTCCCTGATATAGACCACTTTAATTTATATACATTGCATATCTTAAGACTAGATTTTTATCACACAAACATACACACACACGTATATATATATATATATATATATATATATATACATATATATATATATATATATATATACATTGAGAGATAGCAGAGATA
>JBBBDQ010001887.1:1727500-1770000 GCA_037127315.1 Ascarosepion bandense
ACACCCAAATGAAAGCAATAAAGCCACTATGATGGGGCTACACCCAAATGAAAGCAATAAAGCCACTATGATGGGGCTACACCCAAATGAAAGCAATAAAGCCACTATGATGGGGTTACACCCAAATGAAAGCAATAAAGCCACTATGATGGGGTTACTGAGTAAGAAAAAATATAAAAATAATTATTAAAGAGAGAGAACCAAAAAGTGCAGAAATTTAGAACACAGAAGAAAATATTACTACTGCATTTAAATTTTTAAAGTTCAAAGTTGATTGCTAAGTAAGAAGCAGGAAGAAATTTTCACTGTCGCATATTCCTAAAGAACTTTTTTTTATAAGCGTTTCACCCCGAGCAAGGCATGTCACTGCCACTACTGCGCAGGGGGCTACATACAGTGGAGAAAGGATGGTTTAATATAGGAAATGTCAGAGGGTTGGTGATAGGCGAGTAGGGATACCGAGAATGGTTAAATATAGGAAATATCAAAGGGTGGGTGATAGGCGGGTAAGGATACCGAGAATGAGGGTTGGGTAGATGAGAGTGTTCCGAGAATAATTGGGAGTTAGTGTGATAGGAGATGTCTATTGACCCTACAGATAAACACCTGGAGATTGTAGCTGTCGGGAAAGCAGACTTGTGGAAGGGAGTTCCACAGGCGGGAAGCGCGAGAAAAGAAGCTGTTGGAGTAGAATTTACGGTTACATCTTATCTGTTTAACTGTAAAAGGGTGGAACCTAGTTGCTAATCTAGTTGCTAAGGCGGCACCAGTGATCTGAGTTCATCGGAGCAGAAGCCATGAAATAATTGTAGAAGAGGCACAGGGAAGCCACATCACGCCGGTGAGAGAGTGGTTGCAGCCGGTCTGCCAAGTCAGTACTAACCACGTTACAGATCCTCCTTTGTATTTTGTCAAGAAGCCCAAGGAGAGCAGCAGGGGCACCCGACCAGATATGGCAGCAATATTCAATACACGGGCGGATGGTAACATCAAGCCATTTTAATTAAAGAGTAATAAAACCTTACTTTCCAATTTAATAATGTGCTTGAATTCTGATAAAATAAATTCTTCTTCTTCCTCTTTGTGCTTTGTCCTTTCAGGACGTAAGCGATCATGGCCTTCTCCGTCTCTCTATCCCTGGTGGCTCTTCGCACGCTTTCTCCTTTAACATCTCGTAGCCCCCGTTCTGTCATCCACCTCAAATATATTAACCGCTGCTTTCCCCTGTCCCTTTTACCTTCTATCTGGCCTGTTGGTATCAGGTTCTCCAAGCCCTCCTTCCTTATTGCATGTCCCAGGAACTTCAGTTGTCTCTTCCTTATACTCAATATTAATATCCTTTTTGTTTCCATTCTTTACAACACCTCGTCATTGCTCACATGCTTGGTCCACGATATCCGCAGCATCCTTCTGTAGAAAAACATTTCAGCTGCTTCGAGTTTTCCCTTCATCTTTGTTGATATTGTCCAACATTCACTGCCATATTGAAGAACGACATCACATAGCAATCCAGTACCCTCTTTATTTCTAGTGAAATTTTTCTTTTTTACTCAGCTTCTGGAACGCATCCTTCGCCATGCCAATTCGCCTTTGGATCTCTGTGTCGCACTTTCCAAGATATTAGAATACTTCCAAGATATTTAAATTTTCGTACCTGCTTGATTTTAACATCCCCCACCTGTATTTGGCACTTTGCGCTGCTTTTTTTGCTGAAAACGAGGAAAACTGAAAAAATACGTAGCAGTGAAAAAAAAAACAAAAAACTGTAATATCTAATAGAATAATTAATTAATGTATTTTGTCGATTCCAATCAGCCGTTCCTTTAAAATGCAGAACTTACTTCGACTTTCACTTTTATGCGACAAATGACGTTGTTCATTTGAGCCCAGTGACTCACGTTATTTCACCGAAGAGAAGACAACAATAACCGGATAACTTCGTTTTATGATCCCACTTTTGTTTCTGCTCTCTCTTTCTAAATGTCCATCTCTTATTTTTATTTTTATCTCCGCGTCTCTCCCCACTCTGATTTTGCCTTGATATTTCTTTTTAATTTTTCTTGTTTCACTTATTTCTCTAAAAGAATCTTCTGTTTGTATGTTGTTGAATTAAATCTCTAGGATGGCTCAAGTTTGTTTTATGGGCAAAACATTGCAACAGACGGATTTAGAAAGAAAACAAAGCCAAGTAATCAAGCCTGATTTCTTTTGATCATTGCACCTAAGAATGACAACTTTTCGTTTAAAAATATGAAAAACTTGCCGCAGATATCGAATACGGATAGACAGTAATCTTTATTTGCTAACTTTAAACTTCAGTCTGGCGCAAGGTGGAAATGCTCAAAATAATTTGCTTTACTTGTAATTATTTTTTTTTTAGTTGTTTAATATTTACAGTGTCAACAGCGTTCATTGTCTTTGACAGTGATTCTCTAACTGTGCTGAAAGAAAAAACATATTTTTCCATTTTCTTTAATTTGGCAAGGTTGGTTGTGTTATCTGAGTTTACCATTTTTAATAATCTACCTTAGCGGGTGTGCCTTGTGGTGCAGTGGATATCGACTCGGAACGACAAATCGGGGGGACGAGTTCGAATTCTAATTAAATTCCTTGCATTCACTTACGCGCAAATACCCTTGAGAAATGTATTAATCCGTATCTTCCCCCTAGTTATGGGTTAAATAACAGGACAGATTGGGTTTTATAGCCTTGGCTAGCAACCAGTCTACTGCAGAAAGCAATGACAACCTACTGCGGGATAATCTTCTACCAGTCATGTCGCTTTCGAGACATGATCGCCCAAAGCGTGTATCACGTATGGCACTTAACTGACTGACTGAATATAATTTTTGAAAACATAATTAAGGCTTCTTATTGGCATCAAGTGGGGGATCAGTTTTACATTGCTATGAAGTAAGAAACTGATCTTCCACTAATTACTACTTAATAATATTATACATCTCTTCCCTCTTAAGTTATGAATCAAATAGCAGGACACAGATTGGGTTCTATAGCCTAGGCTGGTAACCAGTCTAGCGCAGAAGGCAATATCAACCTACTCCGGGATAATCTTCAGCCCAGTCAGTCATGTCTCTTTCGAGACATGATCACCCAAAGCGTGTATCACATATGGCACTTAACTAACTGACCTTAACTGCGATAAAAGCTAGAAACCGAATACCGTATCGCGTCACATTTTAACATTTCTTTATTTACTTTGGCTCAAGGACTCAAACTACTTCAATTGCCTTGTATTTCTGAAACTCACACTGTTTCTTAGGCTTTTCTTAATTTAGATTCTGATAACACACAGTCATGAAGCAACTGCGCAAATTTAATCATCATCAGTGAATAAATCTATTTAAATCTAAAGTCAATAGTCCTCTCCTATCTCACTAAACTGCATCATCTCTCTCATGCTCCTTTCTCCGTCCACTCGACTCTCAGTATTCTCATCCTTCTCTTACCCACTTCCTGAAAGCCCCTATAACCTGTCACACTTTCTCATCACTTTCTTCCTATATAACGCCTGCAAAACAGTGGCAGTAAAATACCCTTCTTGGGGCGACATGATTATCTAAACTTATTTATAAATGGAATTTGTGTGTGTGTGTGTGTGTGTGTGTGTGTGTGTGTGTGTGTGTGTCTGTGTGTCTGTTTGTGTGTGTATGTGTGTGTGTATCCGTTACCTATAGACTCCGAAACGGCTGAACCGATTTTCTTGAAAATTTACACAGTTGTACTATAACCGTCTGCGAGTGTTCGTAGCTAGGTTTTGTATCGAGGTACTCCCGATAAATATCTAAAACTAATAATCGAAAAAATCGGGTTATAGAAGGAGTGGCCCGATTTTAATCAAATTTGATACACTCATAGACAAAGACATAAGAAACGATATTCAGACGTTTCAAGGTTGCAGTACTTACAATAGTGCAGAAAATCGATAATATATATATATATATATATATATATATATATATATATAAGGCAAGATGTTTGTGTTTCTGTCTTTTTATCTGTCTGTATGTCCTTTATACAAATCCACAATTTTTATCCGATTCTCAACAAACCTGAGCTCCAGGACCATGGATTAGTTTTGAAGCTTTCATTACACCCGAGCAACGCCGGGCTATACTGCAAGAAATACATAATAATATAACTGAAATAAATCAACAGACAGCTGCATTCATTAACATTGTAAGTAATTTTGTACGATTTTGTTGAATTAAATGTCGAGGATGGCTCAAGTTTGTTTTATTGGCAAAACAATACAGCAGACGGATTTAGAAAGAAAACAAAGCCAAGTAATCAAGCCTGATTTCTTTTGATCATTGCACCTAAAAATGACAACTTTTCTTCGTTTAAAAATATGAAAAACTTGCCGCAGATATCGAATACAGATACATAGTAATCTTTATTTACTTAGTTTTTCCACAGTCTGTACCAAAATTGATATTTTGCAAACAACAGTGCTTACAAATAAAGGATGTGTCTTCTAATTGAACTCATTCAGCCTCTACAAGGATTAATTCTTGGCAGCCACAAGCTTACCAACGTAAGATGACACAATGTCTGTAGCAGACACAAGAGGTAAACTCCAGAAACGCCTGCTGAATATAGTGAATGGAAGCGAGAATTGAATACTAAATATTAATTGCAAGAAAATGAAATGCAAGCTTTTTAGCAAAACTCACAGTCATTATAGATTGGAGATATCCAAATAAAACCATTACAAACTTTAAATGTCTGGAAAATGATTTAACAGAAGACTAAAATGCGACACCAAAATCCGAAGGAGCGAAGTTGCCTTATATAAGTTAAGTAAATTATTAAGATAAATATATATAAAACGTTTTGTTAAAACAACAACAAAAAAGGTACTGCACTGTTAAGTTTTTTAATTGGTTTAATCATTTCACCCCAAGCAAGACAGTTTTACTGCCATTTGCGCAGGGGGTTACATAAGGGGAAAGTGATGAGAAAGAGGGTTAGTTATAGGGGATGTCAGGAGGAGGGTAATAGTCGGACGAGAAAACCGGTGTATTGGGGGTGTAGTGGATGGAGAAAAGAGCATGAGAGAATGGATGCGAGTTAGTGAGATAGGAGATGTCTATTGATCTTATATTTAAATTTCTGGAGATTGTAACTGTCGGGGAAGCAGGTTTATGGAAGGGAATTCCATAGTATAAATTGCGGTTACATTTTATCGGTTTCAGAGAGTGTGACCTAATTGCTAGTCTAGTAGCTCGTGTAAATTCATACCAAGGGAGCACCAGTGAATATTTATTCAATATAGTCCTTCCATTTCGATTTGAGAGAGTGAGGCCAAGAAGGCGTAGTGAATTGCTCTCTAGGACCCTAGCTTTATCTTCTGATGATAGGTAGGGAAGACTCTCTCTGGTGGTCAATGGAGATCAGGTTCGTTTTGGAGGCATTAAAATTTACGATCCGTTTCCTACTCCAGTCAGTTACAAATTAGACCTTCTTTCGAAGTGAAGCAGCGGGTTTAATTTTTCAGTTTTATCAGATTTCTTATTGAGTCGGGACTAAATGGCGGTGTCATTTGCATAGATGCCTACTTGGTAACTGATTACAACATTGATGAAGAGCATAAATTGCGTAGGACATTGGATAGAGCATAGAGGGAGGCCCTCGTTCGTTTGACCTGCTATATAATATCACTGCTCTTATATATGCAATGAACGAAGAAAGTTGGTTGGTTGGTTGTTTCGGTTTTATGGCATATCAACCTCGGTGGGTCATTTTTTGCCAAGTAAATTTTATTTATTTATTGCCGGTAATACTTTTTTCTTTCAACAATTTATTGTTGTTTTTTATATAAGTTTTGTGTCTAGTAATACTTTCTGTTTTTCGAGTATCAAGAATCATTGGGATTAGTTTTTAAGGGCATGGTACCCAAGACATACCCTGTTATTTAACCCATAACTGGAGGGAAGGGAAGGATTAATACCTTTTCCAAGGGTACCAGTGGTTAAGTGAATGCAGGGTATTCAACTGGAATTCGAACTTGGCTTACCAATTTCTCTTTCCAAGCCGATATACACTTCACTACTACGCACACCCGTCACTAAACGCTTACAGCACCTGGGATTCCCAAGCGGTCACGCATTCAAGTACTGACCAAGCTCAACGTTGCTTAACTTCGGTGATTGAGAATGAAGATGGAGAAACAGATTGAGGTAATGTGAATATGGGGCGGACCTGAAAGAGACTACCACCACGCCTTTTGGGCGGACATGAAGGAGACTACCACCACATTTAAATTTTTTTTTTTTTCATTTTTTCTTTCATTTATTTCAGCGCAGTTTTATCGATTATTACATAAAGTTTTCAATTATCAAAAAACATTTGGAAAATTTTCAATACTTAAACAATTTTCTTTTGGGGGTTGCTCAGTTTCTCATACAACGTTATAGTAAATCTACCCTCCATTTTGGAACCACTCACGTAGGGGTCGCTTTGTTTTGATTTTTTTGGGGACGAGTATGGTTTTGTCTTTTTTAAATTTTCTTCAGTTTTTTTGGTGGCATCTTCCTCGGAATCTCCAAGAATGGCTTTATTCACAAATTTCGCACAGAATACAGTTGTTGAATATGCACAAGCAAAAATGTTAATTACATAGGATCGGTTTACTATCAGTTTCTATGAAAAACTGAGCCTAAAATTGTTTAAATGTTGAAACTTTTGCGATTTATTTATTTATTTTTGTAAATCGGAAAATTTAGGGTTTAATCGATAAGATTGCACTTAAAAATGTCAAAACAAAATTGATAATCAACCAATTTACAGGTAGTGACAACGTCGTACCTGCGTGTGGTGCCGAAATGGAAGATCGATTTACTATAACGTTGTATAAAAAACTGAGCCCCCTAAAATTAAATATCGAAATTTTTCGAAACTTTTTTGTCAATCGGAAAGTTTAGGGTGTAATCGATAAGATTTCACTGAAAAAGTAAAAAAAAAAGAAAAAATAGAAAAAGAAAAACAACAAATTTAAAGATGGTGGTAGTCTCCTTAAGGTCCGCCAGATATGGCTCCGCAGAAGCATGCTGAATATATCATAGACACAATATGTTTGCAGCGACCAAGTTTTCAAGAAAATGAAAACCAGACAGACAATTATTCTTTACAGGTAGAGACAACAGAGATTTCTAGGGTACATTTTTTTAAAAACCCGAACAAGACAGTAATTCCACTGGTGTGAAGGGGGTTACATTGATAGAATAAAAAATGTACAGTGTATGTCGAAAAATGATGAGAAATGGATGGGAATCAAGTATTTAGAAAATGACAATTGACGTTGCAGTTTAAACATTTGGAGATTAAATGTATCAGGACAGAAAGCAAATGAAAGTGAGTTCCAATTAGCGGAAATTGCAAGAAAAGTAACTGTTAAAGTAGAAGAGTTGGCCATATTTAATTATTTTAACGGTAAAATGGTGCGATCTTGATGCCATGAAAACACTTGTAGAAAAGACAGAGGGAAGCCACATTACGTCGATGAGAAAATGACTGAAATGGTGGTGTTATCTGCATAGATGTCTATTTGGGAAATTGATTACATCACGAAGATCATTGCCGAAGGTCAGGTTCAGATTTTAACGAATTTATTTTTGTTTTTTACTCTTAGAAAACCGAAAATGACCTCTAGTTTTGTATTCAAAAATACTTTGCTGGGAATTTTTTCCCCTTTAAAAATGTGTTATGGTTATTCATTTTCTCTTAAAAAAAGATGATTTGCTGGGAATATTTTTGCTTCAAAAATGTATATTTTACTATAAAAGTCTATTTTTATGTATATATTTCTATAACAGTGTATTTCTATGTATTCATAGTGTTTTGACCAGTTTGGGTGGGTAGCTATTTGCCTATAGCTGGGACCCTAACAGGTGCTACCACTCCGGGCTAGGGGGAACCTTGGAACAACAGCAATTAAGAGGTGGTTCTATGCTTCTCACAACCTCCTAATCATGCCCAGGATCATTTTCACGATTTGATAAGGATTATTGGATCAAATCAAACTACAGTAGCTCGGGATATTGTACAGAAGGCCATCATGGCACACCTGTTCAAATGCTTTTGAGATATCAAGAGCAACAGCCGTTCTTATTAAGAGTCTGGTATATGTATTCAGTGATGGTCGTTTGTACATCAGCGATAAACCTGGCAAAACGGAAGCCATATTTTTTTGTCAAAGAAGATATTTACTTGAAACTTTCGTCATTGAATCCGTGCATTTTGCATTGCAAATCAAACAGCTGTGATTGTCAGTGTTCCAGAATTTTCTCAATATTTAGTAACCAAAATAAGGTTGTTTTGTTTTTTCTTTATGGAAATACACAACGATTCTATGCCAAATAACTTAAGCATTTTTTAACGTTAATATTTTCTAACTAGCAGAAATTTCATCGTTATTCGTTTATATAACAATTATTCCTTTATATAGCAATTATTCCTTTATATAGCAATTATTCATTCATTGTAGCGAGTGCGTGTGTGTATGTGTGTGCATGTGTAAGTGTGCTAGTGTATATATGTGTGTGTGCGTGTGTTTGTGATATATATATATGTGTGTGATTGAGAGTTGGGACCTTTTATGGTCTGATGGTCAAACTGATAACATCAGACCATAAAAAACCCAACTATCAATCACACATATGCACATCATAAATACACACACATATACATGCTCTAGCACACACAGAACACACACACACACACACACACACACTACAATTAACGACAGCAACAGCAGCCAGGAAGGACCATTTGTTGAAAGGCACAAACCCTCTAACATTCTGAAGATGAGATTTTAATCTCGAAATATTAATGTATAATAAATAGGTGATACCCATCAAGTTATTTACCTTCCTTAATTTTACTTCTTTTTTTGCCAAATCATGTTAGAGGTTCAGGCTTTGGCTCTCAGTAATCAAGTATCAGGTTAGAACGAAATGTCAGAACGGTTTTATCGCCTATATTACAAATGAAGCTACCAACGCTTATAGATAAGTATAATCACTGTTTTCTAGATGGTCTTCCCATCTGTCACGTTAGTAAAATTCTCTTTTTTGAGGTAAAATATCAGATCATCTCCTGTTTACTTACTCGTGGTGTCAACCCTGAGCCTTCCTTATGGTTGTGCAAACCCATAAACAACTGCTATTCAGAAGAAGCAAGGACGGGAGAATATAGAAGATGAGGTATTTTTTTCTACCGAGCTGCCTAAGAAATATTTAGTCAATCATGAAGTGTGAAGTAAGGCATTATCGTGATTGAGGAACAGTCCCTTTCTATTGGGTAATGCTGGACATTTTCTGTTGAAGGTTTCTTTTAAACCATGAAAGTTTTGACTGCAGAGATCAACGTTGATTCCTTGATTATTGTCTAACAGTTCATAATGGTTAATTGCTTGAATATCCAGCCATACACTCTCTACAGAATCTGATATCCATAACGATCTTCAGTTGTTAACTGGGGCAAGGAATAGCTTGTCCAAAACGCAT
This sequence comes from Ascarosepion bandense, assembly GCA_037127315.1. Taxonomy (NCBI): domain Eukaryota; kingdom Metazoa; phylum Mollusca; class Cephalopoda; order Sepiida; family Sepiidae; genus Ascarosepion; species Ascarosepion bandense. The sequence goes on from JBBBDQ010001887.1 coordinate 1,737,028, forward strand.
CCAAAACCAAACTGCTCTCCATTAATCATCTGAAAGATCCCGCATTGCTAAAGTTAACATTCGGAAAAATAACCTGTCGCACGTCCTTGGGCAAAGGATCTCTGTTGTTATAAAAGACTATATTGAATCCATTGTTAGATCACCTGCTAAGATAGACAATTTTTCTTTCCCTAATCTATCGTACATAGCTATTCGTAAATGCTTATTATATTGATGCCATATATGGTTCGGAGCTCTTGTTATTTGTCTAGAATGCCTTGATAAAATCCAAAGAAGAATCAGCAGTATTTTTAGTCTTGATATGGCATCTCGGCTTCAGTCACTTTCACATCGCCGTAAGATTCCTGTGGCTTTTCTATAAATACTTTCATGACAATTATTCCGATGAACTCTTCGCTATGGTAATTAAAATTTGAACTTTAGCGCAGTACCATACTGCTATCAAGTTCTCATCACTTTAAAGTTGAGTTCGCGCAATGTAACCGTAAATTCTCGTTTGTGGCACTGACTTCCAGCACCATGCTTTCCAGATAACTTTAATCTTCAAATACTTAAATGCAATGTCAATCGCTATCTGCTGTCCTCCTGATTACTTTTCTTCTGTTATCGTGCCTTCTAATGGTTATGTTTCTAATTCAAGTGACCCCTTGTGTCGCAGTTGCTTTATCACCTTGCTTGGGGATGAACTCGCTTAAAAAATAGAAACTGTTTGCAACAGTCTGCAAGTTGTTCGTGTGTATCCGTAGGGAGATTGGCAGACCGCTTGCAGTCTCTCTTTCACCAGCGCGACGTGGCTTCCATGTGTCTCTTCTATAAATACTTTCACGGCTTCTGCTCCAATGAACTTAGATCACTGCTGCCCCTTAGATACGAATTTGCATGAGAAACTAGATTAGCAACTAGATCCCATCCTTTTACAGTGAAACCGATAAAACGCAACCGCAACTTCTACTCCCATAGTTTCTTTTCTCGCACTTCCCGACTGTGGAATTCCTTTCCACATGATTGCTTCCCCGACGGCTACAATATCCAGGAGTTTAAATGTAAGGTCAATAGATACTTCCTAACACACTAACTCGCTCCCATTCTTTCAAACACTCTTCCCATCTACCCAATCCTCATCCTCGGTATCCTTACCCATCTATCACCTTCCTTCTGATATTTCCTACACCTAACCACTCCTCCTCTTTACCTTCCCCTATGTAACCCCATGCGCAATAGTGGCAATGGAATGCCTTGCTTGGGGTGAAATGATTAAAAAAAATTAATTCGGCCTTGTATCATATATAACCAAACACCCTACAGCTTACAAAATTTTTCCAAAATAATCAGAAAATTTTCATCATTAGAAGGTTAGTAGAATGTTGGAATGTGTGAATTAGTGTAGAAGAATACAATATACAGTTTGAATTTTAAAATAGCAATTTATTAAAAGAATGGAATAACAAGAATTGGTAGAAATTAATGTTCAATTAGAAAGTTAAGGGTATCAAGAATTGTTCTTAGTTGTTATTTGTTGGAGAGTGTTCATGCATACGTACGTATGTATGTATTAACGTTTGTATGGTAAGAATGCCTTTGAATGAAGAAAAATAAGTAAAAGGAATCAGCACACGAGAAAGAAGGAGAAAGAGAACAAGGTGCGACGTGACCTTATGTCCGGTTCGAGTTGAAGAGGAAGTTACATTTTAGTTGTATCTCTCTCGCTGTTTCCATCTGTCTGACTGGCCGACGCTAATCATTTTTCGCACTTGATCCGTTCAAGTCTTTTAAATGCTTCCATTGGTCAGAAAATTAATTTAATATCTACTTGCAAAATCTGGCTTCGACTTTTTCTTTAAGCACGAGGTCAATCACTTTTCTATTTGGGAAAAACCAGGATTGTGAATTGTCATTGCGAATTTTTGTAAAAGCGAAGAAGAAAGTTGATTTTAATTCTTAATTTCCTATCTCACACGTGATTCTCTGCAGGCCTGTTGTGCGGGACACACTTTCATGGACTGAAAGTTAGGACTGTCGTATGACTGATATTAAGTTTTTCATTGAGATCCCTTGCTGCAATTGTAGCATTTGCAGCTACAGCCACTCCCAAGTCCTCTGATTCGATTACTTTTGGACGGCGTCTCACTTCACCCGTCCCCTAAACTAAAATTACCAGATTGAAAACTGGAAAACCACCCGCTTCACATACCTTCTATCAGTGCATCGGTCCGCATAAATACGCCGGGTACATCATGCTTCTGCACTTGTGTTGACACTTTTATAAAACTCATTTCTAATGTGCTCCCTAGTTGGAATTAACTTAGGCGGTAATTTCTAATTATATCATGAATATTATTACGATCTGAAGAAAAAATATATAAATGACTGGTAGAAGCGTTAATAAAGAGAAATTATTTAATAAATATTGGTCAACATTTTCAGTTCAAAAAAGCGGACTGAACTTGCGTTCCAACTTTGTAGTAATATTATTTTTCGTTTTATTACAAATGTCAGCCATTATTAATTTTTGAGCACTACTTCTTTTATCTTAATTTAAATTGCTTTTCATCGCTACTACCCAGACATTCAGACGCCTGTCCTCCGTAAATAACCCAGCTGGGAAATAGTGGATAAGCGATCGCTATCCCTTTCGCTTTGGGAATTATGATGAAAGAACTACAAGTCAAATTAATATTCAACACTCACTTTCTCTCACTCATACAGTACCTTTACTCATATGTTATACCTACACTATGTTTGTATATATCGGTTAATTTATCTATGTCAGTTGTGCTTGTTTATCTATTATTGTAGTTTTGCTTTACAACGATAGTAAATTATTCTCTTTAGTCTTCGGTAATGATTGTCGACATATTCTAAGAGTTTTTTTGTTCTGTTTTTACCAGAAGGTAGAGATCTTTATAGTGAAGGATAGGGTATTATCAAAACATTTCCACCATCAATAATATACTATTTCAGTCAGTCAGTTAAATGCCATACGTGATACACGCTTGGGCGATCATGTCTCGAAATTTTGATCTTAGAGAAGATTTTGAAAGAATATGGAATGTATATATACTAAAATTTAAGCTAATTGCCATTGAAGGCTTTGGGTCAGTTCTAGGGAATCTTCTGAAAGACTTTCATACTATCGGGATGGCGCTCTGCATAATCAGTCAGTTAAGTGCCATAAGTGAAACAAGCTTGGGCGATCATGTCTCGAAAGAGACATCACTGACTGGGCAGAAGATTATCCCGCAGTAGGTTGCCATTGCTTTCTGCGGTAGACTGGTTGCCGACCAAGGCTATAGAACCCAATCTGTCCTGCTATTTAACCCATAACTGGAAGGAAGAGACGGATTAATACCTTTCCCAAGGGTATTTGCGCGTAAGTGAATACAATGGATTTAACTGGAATTAGAACTCGGCTCCCCGGTTTCTCGTTCCGAGCCAATATCCACTGTACCACAACGCACATAAAACACCGATATTTTTCTTCATAACTCTAAGAAACAAGATAAAAAGAAAAGCTGAAACCTGGCATCTTTAATTTCGAGAAAAAATAGATAACCGGATGACTAAATGCCAGCTTGCGGAAAATATATACGGTGGCCCAGTGGTTAGAACCTTCGTCGTTTGACCATGAAACTTGGGTCCGAATCTCAGCCTGGTCGGTTTGTCAGGAAAGTGACTTTTTTTATGCAATTCCAACCGCACGTACTTTTTAAAAGTACATGAAAAGCTTTGTGAGTGAAATTGGAAAGACAGAAAACTTTAGAAGCCCTCGATGGTTGTGATAACACGAAATCACCAACCATTTTGCCGGAGAGTTTGAGCGTCCCTGATAACGCACTTTCTGCAAGAAACAGTAACTAATATCCGTGGTCATGGAACCAACACAAATCTGTCTGAGAACAAGCATCCTTGGAAACGAGTGGCCAGCCATATATACATTAGTTTGCAGCAGTATATTCGTTCTTGGTTGTGATATATATGTTTGAATTTTATTCGACGCTCACATGATATAATTTCTCACTTAAGTCTGTAAATTTCTCACAACCCCTAGCACTCCAAATTCTATCATTCAAAAAATTAGAATCACTGTTTTATACGTAAGCCAATTGTAGTAAACAGGTTATCATCGCTCTCCAGTCACGAGATGCTCGAAAACGTGTCATGCCACACGCATTTTAGCGAACTACCCCCGTTCCTTACCTATTATATTGCTTCTGAATTCAAACGATTGCCCTGTAGAACCGATTCCTAAGAGAATACGTCTCTGACCCCTACAGTCTTAACATGTTAAAGGATAACCGTTATCTCCTCAATATATTCGCGTAAACTGTGCCTCTTATTCTGTACGTCAAGGGACTCCTGGGTCTTGTATATGGTAAACATCATTCTAAAAAAAAAACAAAAGAAGGTTGAGTTTTTAACATCCCTTATTGTTCAATTTCCCCTATTCTTTCGCCAAAACTCATCAAGCAGTTTATTCGCTGTTTCTCCTGGCCATGCTTTCTTCAATATATCATCTGATTATTAAATTATCCAAATTCTTTCCTCTACATAATCTGTTTCAAAAAATTTCAACTGCATCTTTCTAAGTTTATTTATGAAGATCCTTGATCAACTAACCTGCCAATGCACCTTCTGATACCTTACTACGAATCAAACACGCTAACCACACCCCATTTGTAGTACTTATTTTTGCGGATTTACGAACTTGTTCTCGTTGTCAACATCGTCACTTCTGTAAACCGAACAGCTAACTGCACCAGGCTTCACAATTAATCGCTTCCTTACCAACGGCAATTAAAAAACCACTCATCACCTTTTAACACAGCTATTTATATATTCTGAAAATAATCAATACAAATTTGTAGAAATTTTTAATGCTTGATTGTTCTTCCCTTTTGCAATCATACACTTGTTATAACAAAGGCGATCGAGACGTTGTTTGTGTCGATTCTAGAAGAGCAAATAGTCCGAATTCAAAAGCTAGCAGAAGGTAACAAGAAAGCATACCCCTTTTTTTTCGTCGGTTGGCTTCGTGTTTCAGTGAGACGTGGCATTAAAGGATTTATTATATTCATTGTCTGCACCAAATTAAAAGAAAAAAACTTCTAAATATAAACTGTAACTATGCCGATTATAGCTAAAAAAATTCTCTGTGATGTTATCATTTCTTTAGAAAATCGACGTTAATAAATCTGTCTTTTGCATACTTTTCTAATTCATACATTTCTGATAGAGGGACTTTGATGTGGTGTAATGCTTAGCAAGCTTGCTTTGCTAGATCACTTACGACTGAGAAATGAGTTCGATTCACACTCGATGCTCCATATATTCGGCTTTCTGACACATCTAAGTTATGCTTAATAAATCGAAAGGTACTTGTGGATATCGACAAGGAACGAGAGATCGGGGTGCCGAGTTCGAATTCCAGTTGAATTCCTTGCATTCACTTACGCGCAAATACCCTTGGGATGGGTATTAATAAGTTTCTTCCCCCCAGTTATGGGTCAAATAATAGAACAGACTGGGTTCTTTAACCTTGGATGGCAACATTTCTACCGCAGAAAGCAATGACAATCTGCTGCGGGATATTCTTCTGCCCAGTCAGTCATGTCTATTTCGAGACATGATCGCCCAAAGCGTGTATCACGTATGACATTTAACTGACTGACATCGATATGATGCAATGGTTAGAACGGTTGTCTTGCTAAATTTGTTACGACTGAATAGTGTGTTCGTCACTGGTTGCTTTACACTTTCGGTCTTGTGTCTCAACTAAGATACGCTTAGATACACCACACATTTCTGATAGGAAAAAAAATATCAAGAATTAATTTCTTGAGCTGCATAATTGGTACAGGATGGGACAGAGCTTATTTGGAATAAAAAATAAAACAAAAGTAATGCATATATATATATATATATATATATATATATATATATATATATATATATGTAATTCTTTAAACAGCATCAATCACAGCAGTTAAACTTTATGTTTTACAAGCTTTAAAGATGACATCATTCAGATGGCGTCCATTCTGCTCAATAGACTGGGTTAATCGTACTCTGAAGTTTCGGTCAAGTCTTTCCAGTATATCGGTGGGTATGTTGGCAACAGATTGACGAATGTTGTTCTTCGGGTGAGCCAGGGTGTTAGGACGATCGTTGTAAGCAATTGACTTAGAAAATAGTCATAGAAAATAGTCTCAGGGTGATAAATCAGGGGACCGTGCTGACCAATGCACATCGCCTCTCAAAGAGATGACGTTTCCTGGAAAGTTCTGCTGCAAAACTGTTATTGAAACGCGCGCTGTGTTTGTCGTGAAAAGTAAACAGAAACAAACTTTAAATCCCGCACTCTCGACTAAGGCCCTTCCCAATATCCTCGGAGCAACCATCTCTTCAAGGCGCCAAATTCAAATAAGCAAGTTACTCTGCCCCACCCTGTAATAAAAAGAACGATATCCAGAAGTAATCCGAAGAATAGATCGGCTGTAAAATTGAGCTCGAAATGCTAAGCAGTTCAGTTGGATCTACAAAGTTTGCAATTCGCTGTTTAGCTTTATTGTTACAAACAATCTTTAAGATTATAAGTTACTGTTTCTATCGGAAAGTCACAATACTTATTATTTTCCTAGATACTCTAGTAATTAATAATTTATAAAATAAAATACAAATATCGAGGCCTTAAAAGTAGATATTTTGTGAGTGCGTTATGACAATAGCTTCGAGTGTAATTTACCAAGGAAAAGAGATTTTGTCTCAAGTTAATCTTTAAACAAACACTCATTGTCTTCGCTTGGTACCTAGGGAATAAATAATGTACACAGCAGAATGATATCACGTAACTCTACTTTGTTATATCTTATTCACCGTCAAATGAAAGAAATAGTACTCGAGGCAGATCACTCTTTGTCTAAAAACGGTGATTGATTTGTAATTTAATATCGGTAAAGTAAAATGAAATATTCATTATTCACAACGGAAGTCGTAAAAAGGTTCTAGACGACGTTTCATTGAACTAAAAAGTAGTTCATTGACTCAATTAATATGTCCACCGAAACAGATATTATCTCGAGCAAAAAGTCTGGCAATATCTCTTGGCTTTAAATCTTGCCCATACAAGAAATGTGACCTAAGCAACAATCTCTTTGTATTCAATAATTAATGCTTATTACATTAAATTAATGCTTATTAAATTAAATTAATAAGCATTAATTTAATTATATTTTAAGCGAGTTCACCTCCAAGCAAGGCAATAAAGCAACTGCGACACAAGGGGTCACTTGAATATGACTTGATTATCATAATTTAATATTTATAGATTATACATCTATCAAACATTTTCATCGTTTAATCGATTTTAAAAACCTTCTAGAATGACGGACTCTTATCTAATATCATGTTTTTGTTTCGAATATTCCCAGCCACATGAATATCCCGAGAAGCATTTAGGTAGGATTACTAATTCTTTTTTCTGCTTAAACTCTATAAACGGTCAACAACTCTGATATTAATGTGTAGATTGTTTTAAGAATAAAGGTATTCAACGGCTTTTTACACATTTTTCAAGCCAAACGTTATTTAACCAAACTGCAAAGATATGAGTTATTAGAGGAAAAACATTCTATATCCACTTCCATATCAACAACCTCCACGTCTGATATAAATTTTATAATGTAGGTGATTATGACTCTCAAAAGCTTACATTTCATTTTATATTTGTGAATTGCAAGTAACTTTTGGAAAGATAGTGGAGTTGTCCATAAATACATTTTTAGTGCTTAAAAGTACTCTTAGTGCCTTCATTGCCGATTTCGAGTTTTTAAGCATCATATAACTGGGGAGTGTTATAACAGAAGACGGAAAGTACGACACAAAGATCCGAAGGCGAATTGGCATGGCGAAGAAAGCATTCCAGAAGTTGAGTAAGATATTAAAAAACAGGACAATTTTGCTAGAAATAAGGAAGAGAGTACTAGATTGCTATGTGATGTCAGTTCTTCAATATGGTAGTGAATGCTGGAAAATATCATCAAAGATGAAGGAAAAAATTGAAGCAACTGAAATGTGGTTCTACAGAAGGATGCTAAGAATATCAAGGATCAAGCATGTGAGCAATGATAAGGAAATGATGGAAGCAAAAAGGAAATTAATTCTGAGAATCAGGAAGAGACAGCTGAAGTTTCTGGGACATGCAATGAGGAAGGAGGGCTTGGAGAACCTGATACTAAGAGGCCAGATGGAGGGAAAAGAGACAGAAGAAAGCAACGGATAACATATTTGAAGGACCTAATCAGGTGGATGACAGAACGAGGATTGCAGGAGAAGGCGTGCTCAGAGCCACCAGGGATAGAAAAACGTGGAGAGCCATGATCGCCTACGTCCTGAAGGGACAGAGCACATAGAAGAAGAAGATCGGCCCCGGCAGTAGATTCTTGTTGAATTCCTTATGGTTTAGAATTCAGAATAACCTTTTCAGAGAGCCTCGTATAATCTAGCATTTAACACATAGCTGGAGGGTAAAGGTGATGGGTTCATGCCTTTCCTAAGATGAGATGTAAAGTCAACGGACTACAGAATGTATATTAATTAAGAAGATGAAAAGATGATGAATACATGCAGTTAACGTAAAGTCAAAAACAGAGAAAGTAACTTCAGATTTTTAATCAGTTAACTCAGTCAAGAACTGAATATTTTAATCTACAACCGCAAGTAAAAAGAGAAAAAAATGTCGATGAGAGAGATGAAGCAGGAAGCAACTGTAAATTTATTGTAATTATTGTATATTATTTTTCACTAGCAGTATAGCCTGGCGTTGCTCAGGTGTAATGAAAGCTTTAAAACTAATCTATGGTCCTGAAGCTCAGACTCTTTGGACGTTGGCACGAAAGACTAAACAGCAATATTTGTTTCCAGTTAAAGCGAAACCGTTGACTGAAAGAAAAATGAATGGATGTAAGTCAAATTTTTATTTCCTGGTATCGATATCAAATTTTCTGCACTATTGTAAGAACTGCAACCTTGAAACCTCTGAATATCGTTTCTTATGTCTTTTTCTATGTTTGATTAAAATCGTACCACTCCTTCTATAACCCAATTTTTTCGATTATAGATTTTCGATATTTATCGAGGGTACCTCGACACAAGACCTAGCTAAGATCACTCGCAGTTGCTTATAGGATAACTGTGTAAATTTTCAAGAAAATTGGTTCAGCCGTTTCGGAGTCTATAGGTAACGGATACACACACACAGTCACACACACACACACACACACACACACACACACACACACACACACAAAGTTCCATTTATAAATAAGTTTAGATGTTACTTATTACTCTTTTGTATTTTTGTAACTGAGATGGTTTAGTTTTGGTAATATACAAATGTTACTAGTGTTATTATAAATATGTTCCGATTTACCATGAAATAACGAATTATGAATTAATTTTTCTTATATATTTTTAATCAGCTAACTCAGTCAATAACTGAATATTTTAATCTACAACCGTAAGTAAAAAGAAAAACAATGTCGGTGAAAGAGATGAAGCAGGAAGCAACTGTTTATTTATTGTAATTATTGTATATTATTTTTCATATGATCTTTCCTTGTCAGAGGACTTAAATGTCCCAGTATTCCCAAGCCCACTGGAGTTTCAACTCTTTTATAGCAACTCATGTCGTTAAATCTATACGATATCAGTGGCCAAACTGGCGGTAGAGGGCATCGCTAGTCGGGCATGCGTAACCAAGGCGGATGTTTACAGACCAAACATTCGATAACCCGATGCAACCAGATTTGTCAGATCTCACATTCCTCAGCCCCCTTTGAGCCGCGAGGGTGGGAGGCGCTTCTGGTAAAGTGTTTCGTCTTCTCCGTCCATTAAAATCCAATTCACGTGAATGGTCTTTTCAAACTCTCTGTGATCCGCAGCCATCCCCGCCACCGCCATTAGAATAGAGCGTGGGAGAAAGGATATGGGGAGAAAGGATGACGATCTCGATTCGAGCGGGTGTTGACGTTTCCTTTTTTTTAATTTTTTTTTTTTGTTTAATTTTTGATATATTAAGGCAGACAGTTTTGTCGTCTTTACCAGCTGGAAAAGAAGCGAAATCGTGTAGGAAAAAAACAAACGTTTGCCTATTGTCGAAAACACTTAAAATGGCAGAAATAAGAAATGAAAGAAAAATTAAGAATTAATATTGAAACATTTTTTTTTTTATAAGCGTTTCACTCCGAGCAAGGCATTTCACTGCCACTACTGCGCAGGGGGCGACATAGAGTGGAGAAAGGATGGTTAAATATAGGAAATGTCAGAGGGTGGGTGATAGGCGGGTAGGGATACCGAGAATGGTTAAATATAGGAAATGTCAGAGGGTGGGTGATAGGCGGGTAAGGATACCGAGAATGAGGGTTGGGTAGATGAGAGTGTTCTGAGAATAATTGGGAGTTAGTGTGATAGGAGGTGTCTATTAACCCTACAGTTAAACACCTGGAGATTCTAGTTGTCGGGAAAGGAGACTTGTGGAAGGGAATTCCACAGGCGGGAAGCGTGAGAAAAGAAGCTGTTGGAGTAGAAATTACGGTTACATCTTATCTGTTTAACTGTAAAAGGGTGGGACCTAGTTGCTAATCTAAGATTTGTATGAGAGAAAACTTGCGAAAAAGCCTAGAGTTTAATCTATGATAGCTATACTGCGTTATTCTAGGTCACCTTAATTTAAAGTCCGGGGAATTCAGAATAGGTCAGTTGATACTTGGGCCAAAACAGTATATGCCCCTTCTTTTTCACATGTCATAAGATATATTGTTTGATCAACAGATGATTCTAAGGATTACTGTGGCTGGTATTGCATTCAATTTAAACGTTGGAGTTTGACATGATAGATGATAACAAAATTTTTTCTTACAATTTTTTACATTTTCTTTAAGGAAATGAGTTCAAAGATTAAGTTTACGTTCAAAATTGCTGCATTACAAATTTATTCCAGTGATCAGCTTTATAACACAGCCACATAAAATTTATAATTTTCTGAATCTTTACAAAATGTATATAGACAAATTTCAAGGCCTACGCATATTATTGTGACTTCAAATTTACTTTAAAGGGAAGTTATACTGAACAATTTAGCTATATTATTATTATGTAATATCTATCTATCTAAACTTATTCATACATGGAACTTTGTCTGTGTGTGTGTCTGTGTGTATATCCGTTACCTATAGACTCCGAAACGGCTGAACCGATTTTCTTGAAAATTTAGTAAGTTGCACTATAAGCATCTGCGAGTGTTCTTAGCTAGGTTTTGTGTCGAGGTACCCCCGATAAATATCGAAAATCGATAATCGAAAAAATCGGGTTAAAGAGGGAGTGGTCCGATTTTAATCAAATTTGATACACTCATAGACAAAGACATAAGAAACGATATTCAGAAGTTTCAAGATTGCAGTTCTTAAAATAGTGCAGAAAATCGATAATATATACCGGGTCTGATCAAAATCAGTTTTTCAGCCGTTTTATGTTAGTTTTTGCTTCGCGTTCGGCTCTAAGTAGGTATAATTGTAGTTCTAAGTCTCAGCCATGATACCATTTACTCAGAGGACTTATATATCCTTCAAAATTCAGTTTACGATTAAAACAACTTATTTGATATCGATACCAGGAAATCAAAATTTGACTTACATCCATTCATTTTGCTTTCAGTATACGGTTTCGCTTTAACTGGATACAACTATTGCTTTTTAGTCTTTCGTGCCAACATTCAAGGAGTCTGAGCTCCAGGACCATAGATTAGTTTTAAAGCTTTCATTACACCCGAGGAACGCCGGGCTATACTGCTAGTTTGTCTATATTTCTGCAATGAGTTAGTATTTACATTATTTGGACTATTGTCCTCGTCTTTGTTGCCATTTGTACGACGTTTCATAATAGATCATTCTATTTGTCTATATTTCTGAGATGAGGTAGTATTTATAGTATTTACATTATTCGAAATATTGTCCTCATCTTTGTTGCCATTGTATGACTTTTAATAATAGATCATTCTATTGGTCTATATTTCCTCGATGGGAAATCATGAGTTACCTCCCTCTAACCCTGCAAGTTACTTGTTCAGCACTGCTGTAGCCTGGTATTGAACTCACAACTCTTGACTCTTAAAGTCAGAAACAAACCGACATCTATATCCACTGGGCAATGTATTTTTGTACAGTGCAGTAGATTTTTGTGCAATTTTCAATAAACAATTCAAATTTAAAACATTTTGTCTCACAATTTTTTTTTATCGTATCACCCCAAGCAAGGTGGTAACGCCACTGGTGTGCAGGGGTCTACATAAGAGTAAAAAGATTAGACAGAAGAGAGTGAAGAGAAAGACGAACCAGTTAGAAAGGAGCAAGAGAAAGATGGGAATACAGGTGTGATGATAGTTGCAGAGGTGGAGAGAAAGGAAAGGATATACAGGGTGGTGAAGAAAGAACTAGAGTCAAGTGGTTAAGAGATGAGTATTGACATTGCATTTAATTTCCCGGAGATTGTAGCCATCAGGAAAGCAAGAATATGGAAGCGTGTTCCACAGGCTGGAAGTGCGAGAAAAGAAGCTGAAGGAGTAGAATTGTCGTCTGCATTCGGTTGATGTCATTGTGTATGGATGAGACCCAGTTGCCAGTATGTTTGAACGAGTAAATACCTGTCGCAGAAGCACCAGTGACTTAAGTTCGTTGGAGCAGAAGCCATGAAAGTATTTATAGAACAGACAAAGGGAAGCCACTTTTAATTGGAGTAGATAGACTAAACTATCGCCCGGTTCACATTTCACCCACGTCTATTGTACAGGTGTAGAGGCTCATCACTTGTTCCCTGTTTAGATGTGGTTTTTCGGCTTTCTCTTTTCAAAATCTTTTCACTCTCACGTAGCCCCCTGCACATCAGTGTCGTTACCGCCTTGCTCGGGGTGATATGATTAAAAAAAAAACATCCCGTCGGTGGGGAAGTGGCTGGAGTCGAGCCGCCAAGTCGGTACCTATCACATTATTGATTCTCCTTTGGAGCCTGTCAAAAATACTGAGATGAACAGCAGGGACGCCTGACGATATATGGCAGCAGTACTCCATGCACGGACGAATGGTTGATTTGTATATATGCAGGATGGATTCAGGCGGGAAAAACATCCTGGCCCGACACAGTGACCCAATCTTCCTAGCAGTGGAATTATTGACATCAGTAATTTTGTGGTGTATAAACTTTTATCTACTTTTGTTTTTATTTTGCTAATTATGATCTGTCTAACGATCAAAAAACTTTATTTATTAAATAACCTTTTTTTCTGTAATCGTTTATAATTTTTCACAGTTTCATTTATCGAATAAAGTAAACAGAACCTGTATATTTTTCATGTGGTGATTCAAAATTAGAATTCTGGTTGAAATATATTTTCCATTCAACGTATGTAATCCAACATATATCAACTTTATTTGGATTTATTTTTTAACTAGTAACGTTTTGAAGTCAGTTTGTAAACAATAATCTGCGGAAATTATGTATTTCTGTACATTTTTCTGACGATATTTAAACTTAAATGCTCACATATTTCTAAAAGAATATTGATCTAATATTTAGCATTACTACTTAGTACATCAAACGCCAGCTTTTGCACTGACTGCAATGATGATTGTCTAAAAAAATGTGAAAAATCAACTTGCCTTATAATGGTGACACGTCCACAGACATTTTTACAGCTTTTAATTGTATTCAAATTCGTTGGTTAACACATTAGTAGGACTAACATATGGATGACGACTGATTTTTGCCAGTTTAACATTGTACGAATGTCACAAAAATTAACTAATTAATATTTATGTAGATTCAAAATTATAGATTAGAATTATATGCGGAAAATCATTTTATAAAATATACTTGAATAATCTAGATAAAGATCATACCCTTAAGATTAAAATTATGCGCTGAATAAATTACTATATATAAATTGAATTATTGTGCTCCCAAATAAATATAAATAATTTTGTTACAGAATAAAACATTGAATAAAATAAACAAAATAAGTAAAGCATGTGCATGCGACCTAAAAATTGTGATCTCTTATCGTTTATAAACCCTGCAAAAGAATTAAACTCTACCGCAGAGACTACACAACAAACATTTGTTTTGATAGATTACTGCATTGTACATTGCCGTTGTGAAATTTCACATGTTTAGTTAATTCGGAACTATTTTGGCATACTTTATGTTATGACCGAAGGGTCATAGAAAGATAACATGGACTCGGATATAAGGTTGAATGGTATATTCTCGAAAAAACGTAATACAAAGATAAACATGGACTGGAGAGTACTTCCTCTCGCAGGCGTCCTGACTCCATCATTCACTCACTCAGAGTTGGTAGCCAATTATAAGGTGTGGACGAGTCCATTTGTAGGTAGGTCCCTACACTTTATTACAATTTTGAAAGAATAAATTTGAAGAAATTGCGTATAGTAAGTTAGAAGTATTGGTGTACTAGAATTCTTTTGCAAATCCTCACACTGAAAGATTTCGTTTGAAAAAAGAATATAGTACTGAATCATTAAGCGAAGATGAAGAAGAGACATAAAGCAACAGAAATGTAGACCTACAGAAGGATGCTGAGGATATTATGGACCAAACGTGTAAGCAATGACGAGGTTTTGGAGAGGATTCCAACTTAAAAGAAACTTATACTTAGCATCAGGAAGAGACAGCTGAGGTTTCTGGGACACGTAATGAAGTAGGGGGACTTGGAGAATCTAGCACTCACAGAACGGATAGCGGGAAAGCGTGAAAGGGGAAAACAATACTTGATGAGCTTGAGCAATTGGATAGCGGTGCAGGATTCGAGAGAAATACTAAAAGGAAAAATGTGAAGAATGACAAAGAATAGGGGCGAGTGAAAGTCCATGATAGAAAAAAGAAGAATTTAGTATGATATTTATCTCGTCTCCTTATTGAGACTGGATGTGACAGACGGTCGAGTTTATTATGGGGAAATCAAACGCGCAAATTTTGTATCTAGTATTCTTGAAGATATCGCTAACATTTTTGTCGAGATTTACAAATTTGATATTTCATTCAATTTTTTAAGCCAATCGATGAAATTTGAATAAGCTGATTTGTTTTTAAATATAATTTGAAGAGAATCCCTACTTTGCGTTTTAATAATTTCTTTCATTTGATTTAATTCTATAGGATTTTATGGTAAACAATATTTTCTCAAGAAATTAATTTTTCCCGTTTGATCAGTGAAAATTACATTAGGATTTCTTACTCTTGAGCATGCAACTTATATGAGAAAATATTTTTTCTAGAGCCAAATTCCAACTTTTTAGGTGTTTGGCCTCTGATTTGTTCATATTTCTCGCAAAAGCAGGGCGAACCAGAAAGTGGATTCTTAAAATAAAAGATATGCAAAAAAAAAAAAATAATAATAATAATATTGGATTTTTATTAAATAAGTATTTGTTATTTTAATCGTTAAATTATTTTTTAAATAGTGAAAGTATTTTGCCTGGAAAATAATTAAAATTTTTCATTTTTCCAAAAGAATGAATACAACTTTCTTGTACTAAACTACGCACTCTATTGACGGAAGCCACAAAACTTTATATGTAGATGTCCCCGGATATGTCTGGTCAGGCCATCTTCAGAACGGTCAGCGATATCACACATAAATTGTGTATTTTCATCCTTCATGCACACTCACTCTCTTATCGTTTTTCGTGCGTTTGCGTCTCTGGACCTTCTTGATTCCCGTGTAAATATATTTTCTTAATTTTAATCGGTCATTACCATTATCCATCCAATTATTTTGAGTGAATTTAAACGTTGAGAGTGACTTCTATGTTGAACCACCTAAACGTACTTTGGTTTCATTTTTAACATTAAGTTCTATTTTTCTGTCCTTATAGTAAATTTAGTTTATTTAGTTTATTTGTTATTTATATTTCTTATTAACATGAATCTATAAAATAATATAAAAAGTGGGTTTTCGACTTACAACAGAGATTCATCTTTACGATGCAGCGTCACGAGATTTTCTTGAAAGTTTGAATTTTTCTGCGATTTTCTCTGTATAAAATATGACATAATTCACCTAGGCTAACGCAACAGTAAAGTAAAAGTCAAGGACAAATAAAGAACACATTTCTATAATGTATGTTAAGATAATTTGGACAGAAAAGACACATATAGGATATAAGCATAATAAATACATTGAAATGTAATTGTTTTAAGTTGCTTGTATATTTATTGCCAGTAACGTCATTCACTCTCGATCTGCTGCCATTTATGGTCAGGTGACCCTGCCGTTCTCCTCAGTGTTCTTGACAAGCTCCAAATGAGAGTCTGTAATGTGATAGGTACTTATCTGGCGACTCGACTACAGCCACTTTCCCATCGTCGAAATGTGGCCTCCCTCTGTCTCTTCTATAAATACTTTCATGGCTTCTGCTCGGATGAGCTTAAGTCACTGATGCCTCCTCAACAGGTGTTTACCCGTGCAACCAGACTGGCAACTGGGTCCCATCCATTCACAGTCAGGTTAGCCAAATGCAGACGACAATTCTACTCCTGCAGCTTCTTCTCTCGCACTTCCCGTATTCTTGCTTTCCTGACGGCTACAACCTCCAGAAATTTAAATGCAAAGTTTATACTCATCTACTAACCACTGGACTCTAGCTCTCTCCCCTCCCCTGTATAACCTTCACTTTCTCTCCGCCTATGTATCTGTCATTGCACCTGCTTTCTCAGCTTTCTATTGTTCCTTTCTAACTAGTTTGTACTCCTCACTCTTTTCTAATTAATCTTTTTACTTTTATGTAACCCCTGCACATCAGTGGCATTTCCGCCTTGCTCGGGGTGAAATGATTAAAAAAAAAAAAAGAGAGGGCAAATGTGTAATATCTTGTCTTTCTTGCAGTACGCGAAAGTAGCAACAAATCTTAGAAATTCACCAACTTATAAACAAAACAAGATTAATGGAGACTGCGTCATAACCACGAATCATCGTAGGTCGGGGCTATCTACTGTATATAGATTATTATGTATTGTGACATGACAAAAAGGGAATATATTTTGGCCTCTGTTGGTATATTTTAGTCTAAGTTGTTGGTATATTTTAGTCTAAGCTATTTTACGGACAGAGTAGAAACTGGCCCTAGATGAACTCAAACCTCGGTCTGAAACAGCCTAGCCTAGAATAACCCGGTATAAACATGACCGAGGTTATGCATTAGCCTCTTACAGCGTTTCTCCCCTATCAAAATGTTTACTGATATTTTGATTTATCTTAGTTCTTACATTTTGCCCCGATTCGCATTTATGCCCTTATAACTGTTTGTTTCGGTTGGCAGGTCCAGCATTGAAACAGAAATGCATAAGTGTTGCACTGGACGGTTAAGATATGTACATTTGCATACATTTTCACGTCATCATCAAGCGTACAAACCTGTGAAAACTTATGAAACCATATATATACTAAGTCTGAGTGAAAATTGACGTGATTGGATGCTCTGTATAAGTTATGAGCAAAAGAGGAACCAATAAATTGTGCTATCATCTAGCATAATACCTTGGGAGTATACGAGGGTCATTCAATAAATAAGGTGAATTTTTCAGTATAAGGACTTCTACGAGGGTCATTCAATAAATAAGGTGAATTTTTCGGTATAAGGGCTTCTACGAGGGTCATTCAATAAATAAGGTGAATTTTTCGGTAAAGGACTTCTAATACAGATAGAAGATTACGTTTTATTTTTAATTTTCAACGTAGTCTCCCAGTAGCATCAAACACTTTTCCCATCTGTGCACAAGCTTCCGTATTCCCTCAGCGTAAAATTCTTTGGACTGATGTCTCAGCCAATCGCTCACAGCAATTTTGACTTCATCATCACTTTCAAACTTCGTGCCTCTCGTGAACCCTTTCAAGGGATCAAACAGACACTCCACCCACCCTTCCCTTGTTCCCTGTTTAGGATGTGGTTTCCGGCTTTCACTTTTCCAATCTTTTTTCTTTTTTTTTTCTTTTCCTTTTTTTTTTCAATTGGAGTAGACTAAACTATCGCCTGGTTCACACTCCACCCACGTCTATTGTACAGGTGTAGAGGCTCATCCGTTGTTCCCTGTTTAGGGTGTGGTTTCCGGTTTTCTCTTTTCCAAATATTTTCACTCCTACGTAGCCCCCAGCGAATCTGTGGCGTTACCGCCTTGCTTGGGGTGATATGATTAAAAAAAAGATGAAAGTCTGAAGGGGTAAAGTCTGGGCTGCAAGGGGGTGAGGGAGTAGTTCCCAGTTCAGCTCGCTGTTTGGGCTGCTGTGTCATCTGGACTTCGAGTAGGCAAGGTCATCATGGACAATTTTGTGTGCTGTCCCAATAGATAGGATTAAAGTCCTTGCAATGCCATGCAAAGTCACCCTTCTGTCAGACTGAATGAAGTTATTGACTGATTCGGTCACCTCAGGAGACCTGACTTTTGTAGACCTCCCAAACCTGTCTTCATCTTCAACACTGCTCCGTCTTTCTTTAAACAATTTAGCCCACTTGTAGACATTTTTTTCGGCTGAAACATGTGGCACCATACACAGTTGACATTCTCCTGTGAATTTCAACTCGTTTGCATCCTTCAGCCACCAAAAACTTAATAACTGATCTTTCTTCAATCCTGGAACATGCAGCAATATATATATATATATATATATATATATATATATATATATATGCAATTTGCTATATATATTATATTATTTATACATTATATATTATGTTATGTATACATCATACATTATATATGCGCGATACTTATTTGAAAGTGCTCAATATCAGTGATAGAGCTGACATATTCATACAGATTGGTGTGAGTTTGTAACCCTGGCTTTCACGGTCTTGCGATCCTCAGAATATCTGACGAACGCTAGAGCGTGAAACGCAGGGTTACAAACCCACACCTATCTATCTGAATATATATATATATATATATATATATTTTAATTCAGATACTTCAATCCAAGGGAAAAAAGCAGGAAGGTAAATTCCAAAAAACTCGATCCTAATTAATATTAAAAATTTTATTTTAATATTAAAAAATGATACAGGAAGAGAGCTCCATGTAATAAAATATTACAGAGCAAATATATATTATTTTTAAATATTATTTTTTAATTTCTTTGCAATCTATTTAAAAAGGAGAGTAGACTAATTTTTCTCCAGTTTCTGAAAGGATTTTTCTGTTGCTGAGGTGATGTGTTGTCCCCCGTGGGGATCTTCATATCGAAATGGCCATTCAACATCTTTGAATTAATCCTTTTTTAATATATATATATATATATATATATATATATATGACTAATACCATCGATAAAACTCTTATTAATTTCAATATCTTTACTCTCGGGATGAAAATCTCTGATTAGATATGTTTTTATTTTGTGATTTCATTACCTACTATTAACCTGACACGCACGCAAACGCACATATATTCATATATGTACTCGAATATTACAAGTCGTTTTGTGATTTTATATATTCATTCGTTATGTACATGTGAGTGTATTTCTATTCTAAGTATACCTGTGTGTTTATATGTGTGTGTAAGCATTTTAGGATAAAGCGCTTTCAGACCTCTACCAATGAAATTGTGCGATTACTAACATAAAAATACTTCTCAGTTTTCCCCAAACCATCTTTTCTGACATATTGATAGACGATGCCTCCTTTCCTGCATTCTTTTGATTTCTTGAGTTGTTACTGGTGTTCGAGAAGATATCATATATTCAATAAGTAAGACCGTAATATTAAACTACGGATGAATCGATCATATTATATGTCTAATGGATGTCAGTTTGAAAGGGGACCTTTAGAACGGATTCCAAAAGAAGGAAGATAGTCATGTCATTTGACGTAAGTTTTTAGAAAGAAGATTTACTTGAGCAACGTGTAGCAGCATTAAAATGAAATTCGGAATAGCAATTGACTGCTTCTTTTACTTCAATTCGGAGGAACTGAATTTCGAAAGATAGGAGCTTATTTCTTTCGTGTTATGATATAGGTTTCCAAAATAAATAAAACAATCATTTTGTATGATCACCGAGTTTTTTTTTTTTTTGTTTAGCCGGATATCAAACTTCATCTGTTATTTAATGCCTAAATATGAATATTTTGAATATAATTTTATACTTTCATGTACAGGTCTTTTGTATATAATTTTATACCTTCAGAATAAATGTTGGTTTATATACATATATACACTATAGTCATTCGCAGACAGATCTGTTTCGATGTATCACAGATCATTACGGTTAGACTCCGATTGCTTTTTTACCCAGGATTGAAACCCGACAGAATTGGCGTCAGTCGGCGATTCTACCTCTGGGCCACGAGCGTTCGATGGCAGAAGGCAGACTTTTTAGCGCGTATATCATTATACACGCCCAATAGCCATAAAGATCTAATTCATTATTGAATGAGCGATGCGTATATGCCGGAGTAGCTACTGTTTTCAAAGTCTCCCATTCTTCCAGAGTGCTCAATCAAAAAAAAAAATATATATATATATATATATATATATATATATATATATATATATATATATATATATATATGTGCGTTGTGGTACGGTGGATATCGGCTCCGAACGAGAAACCGGAGAGCCGAGTTCGAATTCCAGCTGAATCCATTGTATTCACTTACGCGCAAATACCCTCGGAAAAGGTATTAATCCGTCTCTTCCTTCCAGTTATGGGTTAAATAACAGGACAGATTGGGTTCTATAGCCTTGGTCGGCAACCAGTCTACCGCAGAAAGCAATGGCAAACTACTGCGGGATAATCTTCTGCCCAGTCAGTCATGTCTCTTTCGAGACATGATCGCCCAAGCGTGTATCACGTATGGCACTTAACTGACTGATATATATATATATATATATATATATATATATATATATATATATATAACGTAGAATACTTGGTATATTTGTCAGGTAAATTGCGATAGAGACGAACTCAATGTTATTTTTTTTTAATTTAACAGTAATATAATTTAGAAAATTTTTTAGATATTCTGCAATTTCATGGGTGATCCGTTTCCTGACTATCTATATTTTCGTTCCCCTTCCTTTTTTTCTTTCTCTTCTTTCCGTTTATCTTTTTTCTATATTTTATTTATAATTTTCTTATATAACTTTTAATTATTGTAACTATATTTATAATATAATACTACAAGTGGTTATCTTTTAATTTGTATTATGAATTATAATTTACATTATTATTTTTACCCTAAATATATCCCATTGTATTTAATACTAAATTTTAATGTTAAATTTCCATGTCATGCAGATGAATTACAACAGACGCTGGTGTCGATCTAAATGTTAAGTTTAATTTCTCTGTATACTGTTCGTTCTTCTTCCCTTTCTTTTCTTTTTCTTTCTCTTCTTTCCATTTATCAATTATCTATATTTTTCTTCTTCTTTCTCTCTTTGGGTTTTTTTGAATGTGCGAGGAATTGTTTTTGTACATTACCGTTACAAATGTCTATTCTCGGTACGAACACGTGAACGTCTGTGTGTAATTATTTTCTGGAATATTTTGAAGATTAACTGTTGTATCACTTGGGTCTGACGAGCAGCAAGGTTAGCCGCGAAATACGTATTACCCATAAAATTGTAGAATATCTAAAATTTTTCAACTATATATATATATATATATATATATATATATATATATATATATATATATATATATATATATATATTGTAGATCATAAAATGTATAGTTGATAATATTCTTATAAAAACTAAATGTTGATTTTAGTTTGAGTGTTCACTATTTGTCCATAGCTGGGACCCTAACAGCTGCTACCACCTCGGATCAGGGTGGACTTGAGAACAACAGCAACTAAGTGGTGGTTTCACGCTCCTCAAAATCTCCAATCTACCTTACTGCCGGATGTTGTTTATCGTCATACCCAGGACTAATAAAAATTCAAACAAAACGAATAATAACTTCCTAGGATCTTTCACAATTTTCCTGATCACATATAAGTCGTCTCTTGGCGTTGTTTCTCTCTTCCGACATCATCTTTCTTTGCCTTTTGGACTGATGAATCTAGTTTCTTTCTTCACCTTGATAATATGACTGACAGTTGAAATGCCGACACGAACATTATCCGCGATCTCTCTTTAAGTCTCGCCAGTTTGTTCGTGCAGCGTTATAATTTTTGTACACTTCCTTGGAATAACGTCCATCGCGGACAATATTTGTAAGACTACTAATCGACAGGTGAGTGTCTTGGCGTGAAAAACATCTGATGCAGTCACGGATGAGGAAAAATTTTTCAATGACAAACAAATTTCATCATACACGCCTAAAATAGATTTCTATTATTGCACTTTACCGAGAATCAGAGACAAAAATAGAAATTATATTACACCCTGTCAATACAGTGGGCCTAAAAATGGACGTATGGTCAAAGAACGGAAACCCAAGCATTTTTTTCAATTAATTTACACAAAGGTGTAAGTTCACATTACACAACTCTTACAGTAACAGTCACTCGTGAGTGTCTCTTGAAAGTTCTATTGGTTGAACATTAGCATAAAAAGTTATTATCATGAGTTTGTAATGACGTATCCATTCAGCATGTATCACTTCAGATCATAATATAGATTCTTTATCATATATATATATATATATAGATAGATTCATATTACTGCACACCACAGCAAATTATCTAAACTGATGAATAAAAATCGATTACACCCTGTCACTTCATTTGGTCTAAATCTGACCGTATGGAGAAAAAGTAAACTAATGCAGTTGTTCAAATAATTTGCACAAGGGTGTATTTGGTAACGTATTTATTCTGCTTTTATAAACATATGTCATCTCATTGTTATATTGTGTATTATAGATGAACGATTTTTGAATTCAGTAAATCAATTATTAGAATAAGTTTGTCGAAATTTTGAAATTGTTAGAACCAGCTACTGAGATAGCTTGCATTATAAAGCAAAACGTTTGAATTTGACAGGTCTGGAAAATCCGTTGCATGGGGAAGAACGTATTCCAGCAGATCCTTTTTTGCAGTGATATCATTTGTCGATTTACCTGTCCAAATGTTTTAGATTCTAATGCATCATTCAAACAAGACTGCTGTTTAGTGTAACTGCGCCGTGACAGGAATTTGATAAAAATATTTCCTGTCAAATCATCGAAGAGAATCTTTTTTTTTCTATTACATAAAGATAAGGTTCAGATGTTAAAAGCGCTTCTGGGCCGAGCCTGAATTTTTCATTGTTTTTCAGTGATTACAATGAAAACGCCTTTTCATTGCCACAGAATATTTATCCTAAGTGTTTTCCTGTGTCGAACAGCTAACAAAAGAGGAGTCTTTGAATACTCAACATTATTCCTTCCCTAACATTGTGTGTTAATCATTGTCTTTGCGTGTTAATCATTAGTCTTTGTCAAGAATTTTTTTCCAGCGCGTGTAAAACAAGTCAGAGTGCAGGATGGTTAAAGTAGCAAAACCAGAAAAGAAGGGAAAACCTAACACAACCTTCAAACATTTGTCAGCTTTCATTGGGATGATATCTTTTTATATATATTTTGAAACGCTATAAATATTTATTTTCTCTTTATTTCTCAAATAAAAGACTTTTTTTCTATTGTTTCAGGTACGTAAAAGAGTCTAATCCCTTGGTTGAAAACAAAATAATGTTGTCTGAAATGCGGTACAGGTTAGTCAATTTTGAGCACACTACTTTGTCTATATAGATACGGACACACACACACACACACACACACACACACACACACACACACACACACACACACACACACACATATATATATATATATTATTTGTTTGAACATTATTTTTTATTGATACTCGTATTTAAGTAAATATTCTGATTATCATCGAAGAGTATATATATTTATTTTTACCGGCCTGAGTATTTCACCATAGGGGAAGTCACCAATAGAACTGGCGCGTCTTAGACCTCTCGGTCACGTTAAACAAAGTCAAATTAATCCTATGCAACCTGATTTTTCGATTCACGCAAATAACCATATCTGCGCTGAAATGTATCGTAATCTCAACAAATGTAAACATACAATGTTACGAAAATTAACGAAGATTAACGAAATGGTTATAAACAACAGACAATTTGAAAATAATTGTTTGACCATTATATTTTTTATCAATACTCGTATTTAAGCAGATAATTTGTTTATAATAAAACAGTATATATATTTATTTGTACCGGCTTGATTATTAACGGTAATTTTTTGTTACGAAAATTTGTGCCATTCGACACATCGCAGGTTCGAATCCTGCCAAATGACACACATTATATTTTATCACACACACACACACACACACACACACACACGCACACACACACACACACACACACATATATATATATATATATATATATATATATAGAGAGAGAGAGAGAGAGAGACTTACCTGTCACTTTTCCGATCATAGTTCTATTAAATAACATTTCTTAAAAAAACATAGCCATGTACGAAATATTAGACAGATTTTTGTCGATAACACAATAATACTCATAAAAACTACTTTCAGGTATTAGAGGCCATTTACATTAATTCAAAGTGAGCTTCAGTTAATAGAATCTCATTTCAATGTAATCACAAAACATTACATTGCATTTAGACATATGGTTCCGTTGTGAGCATTTTGGTCACTCATGTGTTATGACGTCATAAAACCTCATTACTAATTTACTACCTGCGTCTGCTATTCGTTGACTGTTATCATCGCGTAGCAATGTTTTATGGCAATACAAGAGGATATCATCTTTGATAGTGATATTTTTATGTTAATGTCCATACAATCACACTGATGATGTCACATATGAGCCGGAAATTTAGGACCAGCTTAATACGAACTTATCCAAACGTTGGACGATTATTGTCTCTATTTTCACAAGAAATTAAAGATAAAATACGATATTTAGTACGGCTCATGATTAAACATAACAGAGGAGAAATCGCGTGTAATTAGCGAGGGACAGTTCAAATAAAATATCCCCCAATATAGGAAAAGGTGGTTCAGAATTTTGCATATAGCTAGTTCCAATAATCATTTAAAGAATTTTGGATCAGTTTGTATATCTTTACGTAAAACTTCTCTTTGTCGGCAGAAGGATTTCGTGAAGTCTCTACATTTGTTGGGGATATTTTATTTTAACTGTCCCTCGCTAATTATTTACACACGATTTCTCCTCCCCTTGTTAGAAGTATAAATATTTATATGCCTGTTTATTTTAACGTGTCCCTCCTTTGTATTGCTCTTCATTTTCGTTACTGTTCTTTTCGATTGATTTATATTTCTTTTGATGAGATGTTGGACGAAAGGGTCTGAGGGACTGTCAATAAATTCCTTGTTTTTAAAATAATATATATATATATATATATGTCATAAAATTCCGATGTTCAAATCACGCGTATGCCCATTTGTACATGAAATCCCTAAGAGAAATTTCACGCATTATCGGCCACTTTATTTCAAAATAAACCAAGATATTTAACCGGCGGAAGTTAAAAAAAAATATACATCTCAGAAAAATTAAAGGGGTGGGATTCTGTTTGCTTTCAAATTAATCCCACCCCTTTAATTTTTCTGAGATGTATATTTTTTTTAACTTCCGCCGGTAAAATATCTTGGTTTATTTTGAAATAAAAAAGTTGCCGATGATGCGTGAAATTTCTCTTAGGGATTTCATGTAGAAATGGCCATACAACTGATTTGAACATCGGAATTTATTTTATTTTATAATTGGCTCTGTAATTTAAATATTAATTACATTAATCCCTCAACCTTGATCAGTTTTAATATTAATGTAATTAATATTAATTAGGATTGGGTCATTGGGATTTGCCTTCCTGCTTTTCCTTTTGGATTACTGTTTTATATATATATATATATATATATATATATATATATATATATATATATATATTGGTTGACTGAGATGCAACTTCCTATTTTATGTATGACTGGCAAGCCAGGAATCCTCTTACTTAAAAATATGTGATTTGTATTCTTTGAGGTTTGTTAACGTAGCAAGGGATGTACGTTGTGGTTCAATAGATATCGACTCGGAACGACAAATCTGGGAGCCGAGTTCGAATTCCAGTTGAATTCCTTGCATTCGTTTTCGTACAAATACCCTTGGGAAAGGTATTAATCCGTCTCTTTCCTCCAGTTGTGGGTTAAATAATAGGACAGATTTGGTTCTATAACCTTAGCTGGCGACTAGTCTACCGCAGAAAGCAATGGCAATCTACTGCGGGATAATCTTCTGCCCAGTCAGTCATGTCTCTTTTGAGACATAATCGCCCAAAGCTTAGCGCACTTAAGTGACTGAATTTAGCAAGTCTTCTATACCAAATCAAGACATTGGAAGAACTTGAAGGGCGAATACCATAATTTATGTCTCCCATACCACAAGAATTCCTGGTGGAATCAGTTGAGACGATTCCTGGGTTGCTTGAGATCCTGGCAGAGAAATCTGGAATCCATTTCGGATTTTAGATAAAACCACATACTAAACATTTTCTTCTGATATCCATTTCTCGTACAAATTGTAGTTAATATATAAATTATAATTATTTTAAAACGGGAAGTTAATTTTCAATCACCCTACTTATATACGTTACAGTATAATTAAAAATCAATCTTTACCACGTTTAACGTAAATCCGTTTATTATTGCTGAAGCTGTTTTTTTTTTCTTTTTCTAATGAAATATTTTTTCTGAAGATTTCGGATTAATAGGGAAACGGTGTCAAGCGAAACTTTATTCTAGATTATTAATGGCCTTGTATATTTCCTGTTTGTATCCAAGTACACCCCCACACACACATCCAGATATACACACGCATACACGCATTTCTATATTTCCATTATTTGCTTTCAGTTTTTACTGTTTTACAATAAATTAACCTCTAACGTCAAATCGGGGCACCGAGTTCGAATTCCAGTTGAATTTCTTGCATTCACTTACGCGCAAATACCCTTTGAAAAGGTATTATTCCGTCACTTCCCTTCAGTTATGGGTTAAATAACGGAATAGATTAGGTTCTATAGCCTTGGCTGGGAACCAGTCTACTGCAGCAAGCAATGGCAACCTACTGCCGAATAATCTTCTGCCCAGTCAGTCATGTCTCTTTCGAGACATGATCACCAAAGCGTGTATCACGTATGGCACTTAACTGACTAAATATAATAGTTGAAAACATGATTAAGGTTTCGAGAAGGCATAAATTGGGGGATCATTTTTATATTGTTATGAAGTAATAAACTGATCCCTCACTAATTACTACTTCATAAACAATACATCTCTCCACACTCCAAGCCATGAGTCAAATAACAGGACAGACTGGGTTCTATAGCCTTGGCTGGCAACCAGTTTACCGCAGAAAGAAATGGCAACCTACTGCGAGATAATTTTCTGCCCAGACAGCCATATCTCGAAAGAGACATGATCGCCCAAGCGTGTATCACATATGGCACTGAACTGACTCACTGAGTCTCTAAAGCAGTAACATTTGTACGTCTTCGTATTTTGTGTGTCAGTTTCTGGACGAAGGATTTTTCTATATTTACATTAAATAAGCAGCCTAAATAATGTTACGATCACGAGCCTTGTATACTGTTCTCCTTGCACAGTCCATGTTTAAGAATATCGCAAGTTGGTTAATTGTTCATTCTATGGGAGTCATGTTTCCACTAATTCTGAGTATAGACATTCTACCCGACTCTGAGTTTGAACTTAAAATGATAATGTCCCCAGATTCTGTAATTCAGTAATTAAGGCGTTAATGTTCTAGCATATAGTGTGTGTGACTAGTTATTACAATCTTGAGGCTAATGTTCTTTTTCAACTCTCTTTGATTACTGTAGTCTTTCTGTCTAACCTCACTTCCTTTTTCCACTAATTCTCAGTATATCCATTCTACCCGACCCTGGGTTTCATTCTTTCATTCTTAATTTTGATTTTCCAACACTTTCAGAGATCGGCTAGGAATGGTTTATACACATTTCTTCGGTAATGCTTGACTCAGTAGAGTTGCTACCGTGGAATTGTGCTACTGCTGAATATTGACTTGATCTTGTATTTGAATCCTTTCTTTTTTTTTTTTTTTTGGCACGTCCTTTATTTAAGAGAGAAAGACAAAGACCGTTTGTCGACTCTTCCTCGCCAATTCTTCTGTTTTGATGTTAATTCTATGCTCACTGGTTAGTTGTTACGCTGATCGTAATCATAAATTAATTGTAAATGTAGCATCAGCAGTTATATAAAATGGATAATAAATCACTTTGGGACGCAGAGGATTATGGCTCTCCGTAATGTTTTAACATTTTT
Source organism: Ascarosepion bandense (assembly GCA_037127315.1). NCBI lineage: Eukaryota > Metazoa > Mollusca > Cephalopoda > Sepiida > Sepiidae > Ascarosepion > Ascarosepion bandense. Next base: position 1,765,461 of record JBBBDQ010001887.1, read on the forward strand.
GTCATTTTTTGTCAAGAATCAAGAAGAGACAGTTGATATTTTTATAGAACATAAAAAGGAATGAGGGCTTGGGAAATTTAATACACACAAGGTAAATTCAAGACAAGACGTACTGATGGAAACAACGCATATATATATATATATATATATACACACACACACACACACACACACACACATATATATATATATATATATATATATATATATATAAACAGAAACAGAAAATCTAAGCAAAAGTTAACAACCGAACATGATGTTGGCTCTTGCTTAGATTCTCTGTTTTTGTTTGCTCTACTTTCGTATTGATCGCTTTAGTGTTAGGCTTTTCGTCTTGGGGTATTTTTCTTTCTTACGAGTGCTTGACTTTTGTTCATGTACTTCGTTTGTTTCTGTTTTTGCATCCCCTTATTTTCCCTTTGAGTTTGTTCTCGGTGGGTTGTACAAGATGATTTAAATTATAGCTCGATTATACTAAGTTTTGGTAGAGTTAGTTCTCTTACTATTGGTATTGTTGTTGCTATAGTTATTATTATTATGTCATTTTTCATCATATTTCGATTTCTGCTTTGGTTTCACTACCAACCAAGTCTGCGGGGAGACCTAAGGCAGGTAGTGGCGTGTTGTTATGGCTCCATTTCATGTTTTTCTATCTTCCCTATCATCCGCAGCATTACATAGATAAAGTTTTCCTTAGTGTGTGGGCTGTACTTAATAAGACAATTTTTTGTATATCTCTTAAGCTGGGGTTTCCAGGGATTCTTTCAATGTGTTGTTTTGTTCCATTTTTTATCATTCCAAGTGCACCTACTATCACTGGCACAACTCTTGTTTTCAATTTCCACATTTTTTCTATTTCAATTTCCAGGTCTTTATATTTTGACAGTTTTTCAAATTCCTTGATTGCTATGTTACAATCCGCTGGACAAGCCATATCAATTAATAGACAAGTTTTCTCCTTCTGGTTTTTAACAATAATGTCTGGCCTGTTTGCTTCAATTTTTCTGTCTGTGTAGATGGTGTAATTCCATAGAATGGTTACATCTTCTATTTCTGTAACCGGTGCTGGATGATGTTCATACCAGTGTTTGTTTACAGATTTTCCATAATGTTTGCACATTGTCCAATGTAAATATTGCCCAACTCTATCGTGGCGATTTTTATATTCGTTTGGGGCAAGCACAGAACAGCCTGAGATTAGGTGGTCTATTGCTTCTTGGTGTTTATCACAAAACCTGCATTTTGGATCCATATTATTATGCATAATCTTTGCCTGAAAGTTTCTCGTGAATAGACTTTGGTCTTGTGCTGCAAGTATAAATCCTTCAGTTTCAGACTTTAATCCAGATGCACGTAACCATCGATGAGTATTAACTTTGTCAACATTGGATTTATTGGCACGTACTGGATATTGGCCATGCAGAGGTTTGTCTTGCCAGCGCTGTTTCATCTTTTCAAGAGCTTTATCTTTGGCTTTCATTTTCATATTTTTTGCCGCAATAGTTGGTTCTTGGCTTCTGTTTTGCTTTTCTGCAGAATCTACTAACTGTAAATCTTGTTTGTATTTATTGTATTAACTGCCTTCTTTTATTATTGAATATTTTTTCTTTCTTTCTTCATGTTGCCTTACTAATTGTATCATCCAATCCTTTGTTGTTTCTATGTATGTTAGTAAGCCAATAGTTGTTGTCTTGTATGACAATTCCAGCTGAATAAGACCCCTTCCACCTTCTTTACGGGGTATGTATAGACGGTCTACATCAGCCTTTGGATGATGCATCTTATGCTTAGAAAGAAGCTTTCTTGTTTTAGCATCCATTCGCCTGATGTCGTTTAGAGTCCAGTTTAAGATGTTGAAGCTATATTGGACAACTGGGATTGCAAGGCTATTAATGGCCATAACTGTTCTGTGAATTTAATTCAGTTTTTAATATCATTCGTAGCCTTCTATAGTACTCTTTACGCACTATTTCTTTCATTTTTTTATGGTGAATGTTTTCGCTCTCATTTACACCTAGGTATTTATAAGCTTCTTCTGGTTTCAATTCTTTTATTGTTACAGCAGGGTCTAGGCTAATTGAGGATGTTTCTTGTATTGATCCACGTAAAACTGTAGCTTTAGCACATTTATTCAAATTAAATTTCATTCCAATGTCTTCGCTGAAGCATTTTGCAGTTTGTAGAAGACCTTCCAGCTCATTATCATTCTTAGCATATAACTTTAAGTCATCCATGTAAAATAGATGGCTTATTTTCTTTTGGCCTGTTTTATAATCACATTCTGTCTTATTAAGTTGACTGGTTAGTGCTATTAATGATATGCAGAATAGTAAGGGAGATAAAGAATCACCTTGAAATATACCTCTTTTGATGTTTATTTCATCAGACTTATAGGTTCCATTTATATGATTGAGGTAAAGGGTTGTTTTCCATATAGACATGCACTGTTTGATGAAATTGATGATGACGGGCGATATCTTGTATATATTTAAAGTCTTTAAAATCCAGTAATGTGGCACACTATCGAATGCCTTTCGGTAGTCTATCCAGGCAGTACTAAGATTTTTCTTTGTACTGTAGCAGTTTTCCAGGATCATTTTGTTAATTAGCAATTGGTCTTTACAACCATAACAGCCACGTTTGCATCCTTTTTGTTCAAGCGGTATCATGTCATTTCTTTCTAAGAATAAATATGTCTGTATTGTTAAAATAGATGTTAGTAGTTTATATGTTGTCGGAAGACATGTAATTGGTCTGTAGTTTTTCGGGTTGTTTGTGTCACCATTCTTGGGTAGAAGAAATGTAATTCCTTTGGTCATCCATGCAGGAATTTTAGTGGGATCGTCAACCATTTCTTGGAGTTCTTTGGCTATTTTTTTATGTGCTGCATTTAAATAATATAGCCAAAAGTTAGGAATTTTATCTATACCTGGGAATTTCCAAATGTGTGCTTTTTTTTAGTACAAATTTAACATCATCTTCTGTAATTCCAGACCATGTCTGTTCGGGTTTATTTTTCATTCGTTCTATCTCCTGCGTAATCCAATGTACTTCCTTGCTAAGTTCTTTAGGGCAAGCCCATATCTTTTCCCAGAACTGTGTGACTTCTTCCATTCTGGGGGGTACTGTCACTTCAATTCTTTTTTTACCTATTTCCCTGTAAAATCTCTTTGTATCAGTCTGAAAGATCTTGTTTTGTCTGTAAAATCTTGCTCTGTTTTCATAGCGTCTTATTCTTTGAGCCTTCAGTTGGATTTTTTGCTTTATTTTTTCTTTATTTGATAAGACGTAATTTTCATTCCTGATGTTATATTTTTTTCGGCTCTTCTTCTTTTCTTAGTTCTTACATTTATTCCTCTACTCAGTTCATCCAGTACTGACAGTTCACTTCTTAGTTGTTCGATTTCTTTTTCAATTTTTCTTTTCCAAGGTGGATCTTCACTTCTGCGAGACTGCCTTGTTTTTATTTTGATATTTAATTTTTTTGTTGCTGCTGTTGCTGATGCATATATTACTTCGTTAAGATTTGTATGAGGGTCTTCATCCAGTATTGATTTCAGTGCTGCATTGTAGAGTTTAATAGTTCGGAGATTTTGTTTTGTTGGTTGGAATTTTGGGAGCTGTTCACGTTCCTCCATTGTAATACTTTGTATTTGACTTAGATGGTTTTTTATTTCTATCTTGGCTTCCTGTATATTGTTCTTATTTTCCGTCAAATAATTATCTTCGATGTGTTCTGAACTCGTTTTATTCTTGTCTTTTGACTGACTCAGACTCAGATCACACCTTTCCAGCACTTTTAAACTTACATCATTATCTTCGCAGTGATTTACTTGTTTCACGGTTTCTACATTATGACCTGTGATTTGTTTGATGTTATTACTTTTTATTTCTGGTTCCGGTTCCTTTTCATATTTTGTTGATTCGACTCTTCTTGTTACAATTCTTTTAATTTCATCAATTTCAGCCTCTGTCAGTCGGTTATTACGAATAATGTACCTACGTACATTGGCCAATTTATTTTCGTCAATATACTTTCTATTTGCTTGACCAACTTTTTCACGCCAAATGTCATATGTTTGGCGAGTCATGTTTTTTTGAGGTTTGAGTAACGCTTCATGAAATGCAGTCATAACGACTTTGTACTCCTCACGAGACCATTTTATTTTTTCTTCCTTTAAATATACGGTTGTAGATCTAGCTGGTGAATTTTCAGGACCATCCTTAGGATTATCCTGGTTGTGGGGACCTGAAGATACATTCTTTGTGTTGGAGTTTGTTCCTATGGCAGATTTTTCGACCTCAGGTAGGTTCCCTCCTGAAGGACGGGCTCCCTGTTTATCCACTGGAAGAGCCATACTGGACTTTTTATTTCTATTTGTATTTTTCATGTTTTTCCCACGAGTGACGCACGGGTCCAAAAGTCCACCCAAAGTTGCCCGGCACGTTGAGTAACGGTCTTTTACAAACAGGGTCCCGAAGCCTGTAGGGAATCGTTTGTGACCTCATAACGCAGTAGCCATTCACTCCTCGGCACGAT